>CM050166.1:432594559-433159559 GCA_027410445.1 Discoglossus pictus
AATTGATAATAAAAAATAAAAAAAACATTAAATAATTGATTAATAATTAATTAACAACTAATGAATTAATAGTTAATCCTCATATTGCAGATGAGAGGAGATCTTAAAAGGTTGAACTTGATGGACTGAAAGTCTTTTTTCAACCTTAAATACTATGGGCCTCATTCTATTAGCGGCCGCAGCCGTTGCGGGGTCGCAAGGACCGGCCGCAAGCTATTCGGCTATTCTATTCCCTTACGGCCGGGGATTCCGGCAGGCTTGCGGCCGGTGCCTTGCTATCTCTTGCGGCTGCTCGCGCCAGAGGAAAGCCTTTGATCTAAAACGGCCGCAAGAGTTTCGGCCGTAAGAAATTCCTATTTGCAATTCAATTGCTCCGGGAAACCTCTCTGCAAGGCTAAAAACGAGCCGCTGCTTACTTGCAGGAAAGAGGTCCCGCTAGCACCAATTAAGCACATAAAATAGCTCAAATAAAGCCATCCTGCACTTTGAGAAGACTATAAAGGGATTTTAGGTGTTAGAAAAAATAGCACATAATTATCCTATACTTAAATCCGTAAAATATTTTATTTTTAATATCCGTAAAATATCCATGTAAAAAGTCCAGAGTGCTTGGAGCACCTCAGACCCGCCCACGCCGCAGCCGGAAAATAAACAGTTAATTTGAACTCGGGTTTGGGCTGATGTGCAAGCTTGAGAGTGGGTTCCTTTTAATCCTCATGTCCCCCAATATGATCCCCTAGCACTTACAGAGCTGTACAGTGCAGGCTTGAATTTATTTTTGCGTTTTTAGATTTCACAGCTTACGGCCGGTTTTAAGATATGCGGCCGGCCGTAAGAGGAGATCCTTGCGGGGCCGTATAATAGAATCGCGAGTTAACAGAACCCCCGCAAGGAATCGCAGCCTTGCGGCCGATTTACGGCCGGTAATAGAATGAGGTCCTATGTAACTATGTAAATATTCTTGTTTACAGCTGCTCCATCTGTACATCTGGAAGAAAAATCAGGTATGCATATATGTTTAATTTCCAATATATATAGTAGTAGCGCTTATTTAGAATTATTTTTTTTAATAATCTAAAAAGTGCATAATTGAATAACTAGTATAAATAATGATACAAATTCAAAGTACACTGACATTTATTTTCATTTTCTCTCCCCCTCCCTCTCTCTCCCCTCTTTCTCCCCCTCCCTCTGTCTCTCTCTCCCTCCCTCTCTCTCACCCCTCCTTCTCTCTCTCCCCCTCCCTCTCTCTCACCCCTCCTTCTCTCTCTCCCCCTCCCTCTCGCTCTCCCCCTCCCCTTCTCTCTCCCTCTCCCCCCTCTCTCCCTTTCGCTCCCTCTTTCTGTCTCTCTCTCCTCTTTCTCCCTCTCCTTCCCTCTCTCTCACTCCCTCTCTCTCCTCCCTTTCTCTCTCCCCCCTCTCTCTCCCCTCCCTCTCTCCCCTCCCTTTCTCTCTCTCTTTCTTTTTCTCTCTCCCCTCCCCCCCGCTTTCTCTCCCACTCCCTTTCTCTCCCTCCACTCTCCCCTGTCCTCTCTTTCCCCTTACCTCTCTCCCCTCCCTTTCACTCTCTCTCTCCCCTCTTTCTCTTCCTCCCTCTCTCTCCCCTCCATTTCTCTCTCCCCCTCAAAAATGGATCCCCCACAGGTAGCAACTTACTCAGTGCCACCATCTCCTCTGCCACCGGCCCTTAGTACCTTAATGTTATGGACAATGGTGTCCATTACTCACCTCACTGATACTCATAGGGATATCATGGGTGCCCCCATGGTACAGGGATTCATTTAGTGATACCAGGGAGGAGGGCACCAGTGCATTGCGCCACCTGCACCAACAGTAGCTCTGTCACTGGTCTTAACAAAAAAAGTAAAAATATGAATGTGTATATACTGGACTCGGGGGGGTGTCGGCCTTAGAGAATCAAGGCTAGAATTAACATTTACCCAATAGATGCCCATGGGGCAATTAGAGATCAAAGGTTTCATTATTGGAGACATACTGACATCTACAAGCCATCTGAGATGGAATTTACCTCTAGCAGCAAAGATGATTGTACACAATGTTACAATCTGATTGGCTGGGGCAATCTTCAAGGTGTGGCTATGATGGGTATAATTAGGCAACATTTACTGTCCTGGAGTAGAATTATATTAAGGAAAGGAACAGAGAATATTCTACACTTGCATGCACACACTCAGAGACATTAATATAGGTTGGAGCCTTGTATATCAGATGCTAATAACTGTTGTATGTTAATAACCCTCTTCACTTGGAAGTTTTCAGTGTATTTGGAGTTTCTTATAGCAGTCAGATATAAGTTAATTTGTAACACTACCTATATTAAGTTTCTTGTATGCTTTAGTGTAGCTTGACCAGTTAATAAATGAATGCATGTCCTGTGTTTTTTTCTAGTAAATTACCTTGGTAAAACTCCGGGGCCTCGACTACGCAAAAAGCTTGAGAGACGAGGTACGTCATATTTTATACCAATAAAGATATGCAGGATATAGTATATTTTGTTCAGAACTGATTTTATGCATTATATAGGGCATATCAGAAAAACTGTATCTAATTACAACAGAATTTTGTTATTAATATTTGACAATGAAAAACATAGCGATAATATTGAATGTTTGTGGGTAGAGTTAAATAGCGGAGGAGCAAATTCCAAAAGAATATTAGTAGGAATATGCTATAAACCCCCAAATATAGCTGAAAGTGAGGAAATACAATTATTGTTACAGATTGGAAATGCAGCTAAGCACGGGCAAGTTCTAATAATGGGAGATTTTAATTACCCTGAAATAAACTGGATAAATGAGACCAGCAGTTCAGCTAAGGGGAGCAGGTTCTTGAGTACACTCAGGGATCATTATCTGGCCCAGGTTATACAGGAGCCTACTAGAAATTAGGCTATCTTAGATTTACTCATCACAAATAATATTGATATAGTATCAAATGGTGAAATAGGGCAACCTTTGGGAAAAAGTGATCACAACACAGTCTCATTTGAGATTGAATTAAAAAAACAACATTTTTAGGGGCCAACAAAAACTCTTAATTTTAAAAGGGAAGATTTTAACGGTCTAAGGGCAGCAATACAAAGTATAGACTGGGACAGAGAACTGATAGGTAAAAACACTGAACATAAATGGACAACATTATCAGCCTTATTAAATTGTGATTCAGTAAATTTAAAAGGGCTCTAATTAAGTACACAGCATATTTTTTTTTTACATACGTTTTTAGTTAGTGAAGACCTTGCTTTTGAATAGAAGTTCACTAACTAAAAACTTCTGTAAAAAAAAATATGCTTTGTGCTTATATAGAGCCCTTTCAAATTTACTGAATCGCAATTTAATAAGGCTGTTAAATCCTTACTAAATATACATACACATCGGCACATACCGTGTGGGAATAAAAGTAAAAGGAGTAAGTCCAATCCAATGTGGCTTAACAATGATTTAAAGATAAAGATAAGAAAGTAAAAAACAGGCATTTAAATTATACAAACAAGAGGGGACAGAGACTGCTTTACAGGAATACAAGGAAATCACCAAGGCTTGCAAAAGCGAGATTAGACTGGCTATAATAGAAAATGAAAAATGAATTGCAAAAGAGAGTAAGAATAACCCTAAAATATTTTTTAAGTATATTAATCGGAAGAAGGCGGGGAAGGAAGCTATAGGACCATTACAATGTGACACAGTCTGTCTGAAAACTAGTAACCAGGAAAAGGCAAATGAGCTAAATAGGTTCTTTTCTTCGGTATACACAAGGGAGGTACCGTGGTTGGGACACTGCAACATAATGGGGCTACACTACCTTCACCAAATAATTCGTTAACACAGGAAGTAATCCAAAAGAGGTTGGAAAAAATAAATGTTAATAAAGCCTCGGGTCCTGATGGAATACATCCAAGGGTACTGAGGGAACTGGGTTCTGTAATAGCCAAACCATTATATCTAATTTTTCAAGATTCACTCAACACAGGGTCTCTACCAGATGACTGGAGAAAAGCTGATGTGATACCTATATTTAAGAAAGGAATGTGGATGGGGGTGAAATAAGCTATTGCCCAAATGAGGATGTACTAGAACTGGGGGATAGTTTGTGTTTTGTGATATCTATGTATAGGGTGTCCGCTTCTTGGATCCTAAAGAAAAAGGCATATGATGGTGCCTGCCTATTCAGAAATCATGCTCTATTTGATTTGTCTGCTGGGCTCTGAGATTGAACACAAAAGCCCAGACCCAGGGAGAGAATTGGGGTGTGCGTGGTTCCCCAAATCTGAGGGTCGGAACATGCCTTGATCCTAGTTCCTGCTAACCTCCTCATAGAAACTAATTGGATTTATGAGGGATAGGTCATGTCAAGTAAACACATGTTGACTCCTACTTATAATCCTGTTCAAATAGTCATATTCTTGTATTCTGCTTATTAACGTTTGTAAACGCTTTCCCACTACAGAAGTCAGGCTCACTGATCTATAATTCCCCGGATTTGCTCTTGCTCCCTTCTTAAATATAGGTATCACATCAGCTTTTCTCCAGTCATTTGGTAGAGACCCAGTGTTGAGTGAATCTTGAAAAATTAAATATAATGGTTTGGATGTTACAGAGCCAAGTTCCCTCAGTACCCTTAGATGTATTCCATCAGGACCTGGGGCTTTATTAACATTTATTTTCTCCAACCTCTTTTGGATTTCTTCCTGCGTTAACCAATTATATGGTGAAGGTAGTGTAGCCCCTTTATGTTGCAGTGACCGAACCACTGGTACCTCTCTTATGTATACAGAAGAAACAAACTTATTTATCTTATCAAACAGCCTGTTTCCCATTGTAATGTTCCTAAAGCTTGCCTACTGTCCTTCTTCCCATCAATACATAAAAAATAGGATTAGTCCTTTGCAACTAATTTTTCATTTTCTATTTTAGCCAGTCTAATAGCCCTTTTGCTGCCTTGATGATTTCCTTGTACTTATGTAAAGCAGTCTCTGTCCCCTCTTGTTTGATCTTGAAGTCATTATTAAGCCACATGAGATGTGATTTACTCCTTTTACTTTTATTCCCACATGGTATATGGGGCACCCTGACTTTCTAGCACAGGAGATGTGTGAGGCGTCATGTGTGCGCCAACATCTGTGTGCACGGACCACAGCGCACCCGACCACAGCGCACCCAATATCTGCTCACACTTATTGGAATGAGGCCATGGCAAGACACGGGCCTGGATCACAAGCTAGGACCAGTCTTGTTTATGCTGCCATTGGTAGAACACGGGAGAGAAGCACTGAGACCAGAGGGATAGAGGCAGGGAGCTGAGGGATAATGTGCCACCTGGAGGGGGCATCAAGAGATGACCACTTAGATAGCTCTATATACCCTATCCCTAGAACCCTGACCCATTTTTCCATATAACCTCCCCAAAATCCTTCCCATCACTGTACAGCTTCTTATCTCTCCCGTTCCTCAGGCCGCCGTCGGCCAGCTACCCCCGCACAACCCCCCAGCCCCCTCTCTCTCCTGTTCCTGAGGCCTCCGTCCTGCCAGCTCCCCGTCAGGCTCCACAGTCAACTCTGCTCCCATTAGCTGAACTGCTGGTCTCATTAGTCCAGTTTATATTCAGGGTAATTAAAATAATTACCTTTCCTCACTTTCAATTATATTTGGGGGTTTATAGCATATTCCTACTAATATTATTTTAAAATTTGTTCCACCACTATTTAACTGAACCCACAAACAGTCAATATTATCGCAAGATACACCATCTTCTCTGAATATAGGCTTAAATTCAGGCTTAACATACAAACAAATTATTATTATTATCCTTTATTTGTAACGTACCAATATATTCTGTATCGCTATGCAGGGGTTAAATACAAGTCAAGAACAGTGCAAAGGATGGAGGGCCTTGTTATTGAGCTTTCAATCAGACATACACAGTGCCTTTCGTAAAGCACCTATCAAGATTGAAAACTCGCAAACTTACATTCGAAAGGGTGTGGGTAGTGTACAGGAGAGTGATAGATTAATTGAGCATGTAAAGGCTAAAGATGATAGACTTCTTTGAATAGATGCATTTTTTAAAGAGATTTTGAAGAATTTGAGGCAAGAAGATAGTCTGGGGGAGCAAGGTAAGGAGTTCCAAATTATAGGGGCAGCACAAGAAAAATCCTGTAGGCGGGAGTGAGAGGAGGTGCCGAGAGAGGAGTCATTAGCAGAGGACAGATGGGAGTGTATTTTGGGATGAGAGCAGAGATGTAGGAGGGTGCACTATTGTGGAGGGCTCTATATGTTAGGGTCATGATTTTGATTTTATTCTGGAGGCTATGGGAAGCCAGTGGAGTGCCTGACAGAGAAGAGCTGCAGACACTGTGCATTGGTTTTGGTAAATTAGTCTAGCGGATGCGTTTAATATGGACTGGAGTGGAGCAAGACGGATGATAGGAAGGTAAGCAATGCGAGAGTTGCAGTAGTCAAGGCGAGATATAATGAGAGAGTGAATTAGAATTTTTGTTGTGCCTTGTGTAAGGTAGTGGCATATTTTGGATATGTTTTTTCGATTAAAGAGACAAGATTTTGTGAGTGATTGAATGTCAGGAATGAAAGAGAGGGCGGGGTCCAGTAGAACCCCAAGACAGCGGCCTGGGAGTTGGGAGTGATGATGGCATTGTTAACAGTGAGAGATAAGTGAGGAGTGGGAGCTGAGGAAGAGGGTGGAAAGACAAGGAGTTCTGTCTTAGACATGTTGAGTTTAAGTTGATGGGCGGACATGAGGATATGCTAGAGAGGCAATTGGCAACATGACCTAGCAGAGAGGGTTATAGTTCAGGTGCAGAGAGGTAGATTTGAGTGTCATCTGCATATAGATGATACTGAAATCCAAAAGAGGGAGGATGTGTAGATGTAGAAAAAAAGGGGGCCTAGGATTGAACCTTGTGGTACACCAACAGTTAGATGGCGAGGGGAAGAAGAGACGCCAGAGAAGGAGATGGTAAATGTTCTATTTTCTAGATAGTATATGAACCAAGTAAGAGCAGTGTCACGGATGCCTAGGGAGCAGAGAGTTTGGATAAGAGAGGGATCAACTGGCAGCAGAGAGATCCAGGAGAATTAGGATAGAGAAATTACCCTTTGACTTGGCGATTAGCAGGTCATCAGTAACTTTTGTTAGAGCTGTCTCTGTGGAGCATTGGGGCCAGAAGCCAGATTGGAAGGGATCAAGGGGAGCGTTGGGTAAGGCGATTGTAGACGACACGCTCAAGCAGTTTGGAAACCAAGGGAAGTAGAGAGATAGGGCGGTAGTTAGATGCAGCAGCTGGATCAGGTGTTTTTTTTTTTGAGAATGGGTGTAATTATGGCTTGTTTCAAAGGTAATGGAAACTTGCCAGTGTTTAGGGAGAGGTTGAATAGATGTGTAAGAGTTGGGATAAGAGTGGTAGAGAAGGGAGGGATCAGCTGTGATGGAATAGGATCATGTAGACAGGTTGTAAGATGCGAGGCTGAAAGATGGCTAGCAACTTTATCCTCAGTTGCAGGATCAAAGGAGTTCATAATGGATATAGGTTTGGGGAAGCGTGTGGCTAGGATGCTATTGGTTTGTTGAGGGGCAGGTGTGATATGACTCTGGCCACGTTAGGAGAGGAGAGTTAGCAAATTCTTAGTCTAGCAAATTCTTAGTTGTAAGACAGGAAAGGGAAGGAGGTGGGGGAGGGCAGAGGATAGTGTTTAAAGTGGAGTACAATTTAATATTAATGTGGAGAAGTAACGCTGTTTGACCAGATTGAGGGCATAGTGATAGGAGCGTAGGACAAATTTGTAATGGAGGAAGTCAGCTGAGGTGCGAGATTTTTTCCATAATCATTCAGCGGTGCGGGAGCACTTATGGATTTAGCGTGTTCATGTAGTGTGCCATGGTTGTAGGTGAGGGCATCTACTAGTGGTAAAGGGGACAAGTGTGTCAAGGGTGGAAGTTAGAGTCAAGTTGTATTGGGTGGTGGCAATATGACGGCAAGTGAGAGAAGACAGGGGACTGAGAAGGGGTTGCAGTAAATAGTAAAGATGTTGTAGGTTAAGTGCCTGCAGGTTTCTGTTGGTTCTGGTAGCTGGGAGCGGAAAGGTGCAGATATTGGAAAGGGTTGTTAGGCTGTAAGTTAGGAGATGGTGTTCAGAAAGAGGGAGTGGGGAAATGATAAAATTGGAGATAGAGCAGTTATTGATGAAAATGAGGGCAAGAGAGTGCCCATTGATAACGAGTGAAGGTATGTTGGAAGAGAGAAAACAAGGGAGCCAGGCGGCAAAATGATCCAGAAATTGAGAGGTAGGTCCAGGCGGGCGATAGATGACAGCCACTCTCAGAGAGAGGTGAAAAAAGGCGGATAGTGTGAACTTCGAAAGAAGAGAATGGGAGAGAGGGAACTGGGGGAATGCAATTTAATGAACAGCAGGTGGACAGTAATATGCCCACGCCTCCACCTTGCTTATTCCCAGGTCTAGGTGTGTGATTGAAATGTAAGCCACCGTATGATAGTGCCGCAGGGGAGGCAATATCTGATGGAGTGAGCCAGGTTTCAGTGATAGGTAAAAGGTTGAGGGCGTTGGAGATGAATAGGTCATGAGTGTAAGTGAGTTTGTTGCAAACAGACCTAGCATTCCAGAGGACACATGAGAAGGGCAAGGTGCAGGATTTGTGACAGATGATGGGTATTAAGTTATCAGGGTTTCTGGTGTTTGTTGCCCTGTAAGCTGAGCATGACTGAGAAAGGGTAGGAATGGGTGAAAGGCCTGGATTAGGAGATATATCTCCAGCAACGAGTAAAATGAGCAGTGAAAGAGAGAGGAGATGGGAATAGGACTTACAGAAGCATTTCTGCTTATTGATTATTGAATAGGGAGGAGATGGAGACTGGAGTAAGGAAAGGAGCTCATGAGAGCAAAGAAGAGGGAAATAGAGCAGTGAGGGTTAGAGGATTATACAGTTTAAACTTTAATTAGAGAAATTAGGGAGAGCCTAAGAAACAGATGATAAGGAATAGGGAAGTAAGAGGAAACATTGACGTAATTAACGTAACTGCGTCACAACGCTTTTGCGTAATTAAGTATTTTGCCAATCATGCGCATTTTTCCAGTCGCCTACATGAGCCTGACATCGCAATAACACGCACGGCTCCTTCATGATGCGCACTTTCATAAAGCCACCTGCGTGAATGCGTAATAACGCTCTTGCCTAATCACATGGATTGCCCTGAACAGGGCAATGATACCCCTAAGTTAGCATTTGTGATACTCTCTCTACTATCAAAACACTACTTTATGAGATAGTAACTGTCATAGTGCACTCATCTAATAAGGCCAATAAAGGATTAGATATAGATATGTATATGCACTTGCTTTCTATTGTTAATCAAAAATTAAGAATTACAATTTTTTTTATAATTTGAATCTCTCACATATAAGTGATAAATATATACCAAGAAAAAAATGAAATTTTTGTATGGTAACTTTTGATTAATGTTACTATAATAATGGACTAATACCTACATTTCATCTAAGTTACTCGACTAAACAATATATACCAAGTTGAATGGTGTATTATATTAAGATGGTGTTTAACTGAAGAATAAATACATTTGTTGAGATGAATGTCTTATTAATTGACATTCATCAGTGTATGTGCTAATTGATCTAAAGAATAATAAACATTTCTATACTATAGAATTTTATATATATATATCATTGTGTACGTGTTTTTGTGATAATCTAACCAAAATAATAATATACCATGATGTTAAATAAGTGAAGTAATAACTTGTGTAAAAATTGGAAAACAATTAATATGTAATGGGAAAAATCTGAAAATAAAAATGATATATATAAGTATGTAGTGTTGGAGGCTCCACCTCTCAAATATGAAATGCATAACGTGAAATAAACCTGGTATAAACTCAGATATAAATCTGATAGAAAACCTTCTATTATTGTTCTAATTTATAAGAAGGCTGAATAGGAGAAGCCTTCATTGAGACCAAAAGGACTTTGTGTATTGAGTAAAAAGATCCATTTACTTTCTAACTTCAATAGAGCTTTATCAAGATCTCCTCCTCTTGGTCCTTGTGAAATCTGATCAATTACTGAAAACTTCATAACTTCTGATCTATTACCATGGAATTGTTTAATATGTCGAGATACAGAAGTATCCATTTCCTTCGTAACCGTATAGGTATGCTCCAATATACGTCTCCTTAATTGGCGTGTGGTTTTGCCTATATATAATTTGGGACAAGGGCATGTTATTATATAAATCACATGTGTAGAGCTACAGTTAATAAAGTTCTTGATTAGACATTTAATGTTGGTATTTGGATCCATAAATTCTTTACTTAGATGAATGAACTTGCAAGCCTTGCATCTTCCACATTTGAAAAAGGCCTTTTGTAGATGATAACCATGATGTTTTACTTGGATTTGATCATTTAAAAAAGCTTTTCACTAATTCATATTGGATACTTTTATTCTTTCGATATGTGATAGAAGCTTTTTCTGGTAAACTGGAATGTAGGATGGAATCATGTTTTATTATATGCCAATGCTTGTCTAGCACCTCTTTAATTTCTTTCCAGTCTTTACCAAATGTCATTATACATCTTATTTGTGTGTCCTCCTGTACTTCATTTATTGTATGTAGGAGGTCACATATATTTAAGGACACTTTCTGTCATGATTTTCACTGATTTCCATTCCAGCTCAATATCTTTGTTTTTTTCCTCCCTCCCCCCATCATTTCTATTGTTTTATTAAAAATAACTAAGTCAATACATACTGTATACAAACATTCATTCGCTTAGTATACAGAATTGTATATTGTTTCAATATTAATGTACACCAACTGTAATAAGACAAAAAAAATAAAAAAATACAAATACATTCCATAAATTACATAGAGCACAAGAGGTCTAAACAAGGAGGAGTTGATTTGGATACCCTATCCCACCAATGACAGTGCTGGGTTTTATCTTCTTGGAATTATTAATTTTAAATAGAATCCCAAATTTTCCATTTGATATTAAAGTTTTTAATAATACCTAGTTTTTGTAGATCTCTTTCCAAGGCACTATTCTTATTCACTGTCATTTTTAATTCCTCTGTACTGGGAGCTGAGATTTGGTTCCAACTAGCGGCAATTATCCATTTGGAGGCCATAATGATTTGTAACAATCCGGCTTTAATGTCCAAGGAGAGATTATCCAGGAAAAAATGAAATAATATTAATACTGTGGAAATTTAGATTTTGGGGGTTACTTTATTATCAAAGAGATTCGAGCATTGCTCCCAGAAACTAAAAGTTATTGGGCAATTATACAATATGTGGAGATGTGATCCAACTTGCCCACAATTTCATCAACAGAATTTTCTGTTTTCAGCGTGATATATCTGAGAGAGCTTGGTTGGAACTAAATACCATTTATTTAAGATTTTAGTGTGCATTTCTTTATAGGAAGAGCTTTTAATAAATCTTTCTGTAATATTTAAATTTTTAAACCGTTCTTCTTTGTTCCACTTTTAATCTAGATCTATCTCCCAGCTGACCATTTTGCTGGATTTGTAGTTATCTATTTCATTATTTAGAATGTTATAGCATCTTGATATCAAGTGACTATGATCTTTTTGGAAGAGCCCTTTTTCAAAAGCCGTTATTGCTTTTAACTCTCTTATAAAATATTTTGAGGCTTCCCATGTTTTTTTTAAACTTCAAATAATCTTACCAGGTTTGTTTTAGCATTTTGTAAATTGTAATTAATTGTTCAAAAGAGCAAAAAGCTCCTCCAATAAATAAATCCTTGATGTATCTAATTCCTCTTTCTGACCAGTTTGATAAATAGGGAAGTTCCAGTTTATTTTTTAGCATTTCTTTTTAAATCATAGAACTTTGAAAGGGAGAAAAATTCAATTTAGTGTTGAATTCATGCCAGATCTGATTGTGTCCAACATATCTCCCACTCTAAAGGTAAGATATAAATATTCTAACAGGATTGCTTCAATCCTATTACTTTTGAGATTGGAGTATTCTATATGTTTCCATTGGGTGTCATGTGTTTGATTTATCCATTTAGTGATATGAGATAACATTGTCGCCTGGCAAGTAAGTGTTCAGTATCGGGTGGAGAAGCCTCCTTTGTTAAATCTCCTTGCCATTATTTGCTTCCTAATTCTGGCCCTCTTACCGTGATAGATAAATCTATCAATCAGTCTCTGAAATTTATCCACCGTGTTTTTACCCAGAGTCAAAGGAATGCATCTAACTAAATAATTAAAGCATGGCATAAGAGCCATTTTTGTTGCTGCGATTCAACAGTGATAGATTTAATGTTTTCCAAGCTGTGATGACCTTGCTTAATTTATCATATATATGTTTATAATTAATGGAAATTATCTGTTGCAAATTGTCTGTAAATATAATTCCCATATGTTTAAAATTGTTATCCTGCCAATTAGACTTGAATTTAGCTGCTAAATCTACTTGTTTTTTAATCGAGTAATTTACAGCCAGAACTTTTGTTTTAGAAATATTTAACTTGTAATTTGAAATCCTGCTACATTCATCTATTATTCAATGTAAGTGACTAAGGGAACAAAGAGGATCTTGTGTAGTGACTTTATTATTATTATTATTATTATTATTATCTTTATTTATATCGCGCCAACATATTCTGTAGCGCTGTACAGGGGGTTAGTACATGGCAAAAAACAAACTTAACACCTTAAAGAATGGAGGGCCCTGTTTTTGAGCATATAATCAAATGTACATAGTGCTTGTTTCCAAGACACTGGCACACAATTGAAAACTCGCAAACTTACAATCTAAGGGTTTAGGTGTGATACAAGAGGGTGACAAATATAAAATGGCAACGTGAATGCAATTTGTTTAATCAATTGGAGGGGTCTGTGAGCTGTACTGTAAATTGTGGGTGGGAGTGTTTTTAAGCTGTGGAGCATGCAGTTGTAATTATAAAGGCTGAAGGTGATATGATTTTTTAAATAGGTGTGTTTTTAGTAATTTTTTAAAGGTTTTGAGGCAGGAAGTTAATCTAATGGAGCGAGGCAAGGAGTTCCAGATAGTAGGGGCTGCACGAGAAAAGTCCTGAAGACGGGAGTGAGAGGAGGTGATGAGAGAGGAGGAAAGAAGAAGGTCGTTAGCAGAACGAAGGGGGCAGTTGGGAGAGTATTTTGAAACAAGAGCAGAGATATAAGGGGGTGCACTGTTGTTGAGGGCTTTATGTGTTAGGGTCATGATTTTAAATTTGATTCGGGAAGCTATGGGAAGCCAGTGGAGTGATTGACAGAGAGGAGCTGCAGACACTGAGCGTTTGGTATTGAAGATGAGTCTAGCGGAGGCGTTCATTATGGATTAGAGGGGAGACAGACGAGAGATGGGGAGGCCAGCAAGAAGGGAATTGCAGTAGTCGAGTCGACATATGATGAGAGAGTGTATTAGAATTTTAGCTGTGTCTTGTGTAAGATAATGACGAATTTTGGAGATGTTTTTTAGGTGAAACTGACAAGATTTAGTTATCGATTGGATGTGAGGAATATAAGAGAGGGCGGGATCCAGTAGAACCCCAAGACAACGGGCCTGGGAGGTGGGAGTGATGATGGAGTTGTCAACAGTGAGAGATATTTGAGGAGTGGAAGCTATAGTAGAGGGTGGAAAGATTAGGAGTTCAGTCTTAGACATGTTGAGTTTGAGTTGACGGGTAGACATCCAGGAGGATATGCTAGAGAGGCAGTTGGAAACTTGAGCTAAAAGAGAGGGGGATAGATCGAGTGCAGAGAGGTAGATTTGAGTATCATCTGCATAGAGAGGATACTGAAATCCAAAGGATTTTATGAGGGTGCCAAGGGAGGAGGTGTAGATGGAGAAGAGGAGGGGGCCTAGGGCAGAACCTTGGGGAACGCCAACAGACAGAGGGAGAGGTGAAGAAGAGGTGCCAGAGAAGGAGACGCTAAATGTACGATCTTTTAGATAGGATGTGAACAATAAAAGAGCTGTGCCCTGGATGCCAAATGAACGAAGAGTTTGGATTAGAAGAGGGTGGTCAACTGTGTCGAAGGCATCAGAGAGGTCCAGGAGAATTAGCATGAAGAAGTTACCCTTTGATTTGGCAGTTAGCAAGTCATTGGTGACTTTTGTGAGGGCTGTTTCTGACAACATCATCCATATATAATGTCACCTTGTGAACTGATTTGCCAATTTCAATCCCTTTCACTTTGGAGAGCACCTAATCATTTCAGCTAATGGTTCAATCAGTAATGCATACACTAAGGGGAGAGAGGACAGCCTTGACAGGTACCATTAGATATGGGAAATTTAGATGACTTAAAACCCTTACAGATAACTGAAGCCAAGGGTAACATATACAATACGTTAACTGCTTTTGTTCCGAAGTCTCCCAGCCCAAATTTGGCCAATGTGAGGTCTATATAATCCCAATTTACCCGGTCAAAAGCTTTCTCCGCGTCAAGCATGGGAGATTAAAGCTATTAATCTCTGAGTATTATCGGACCCCTGTCTCCTGATTATAAATCCTGTTTGATCACTAGATATTAGTTGATGTATAACTTTATTCAATTGATTAGCGAGGATTTTTGCGTAGATTTTAACATCAATATTTAAGAGTGATATGGGTCTGTAATTCTTTGGATTTGTAGAGTCATGATCTTGTTTTAAGATTGTAATAATATTTACCTCTATCATCTCTGGTGGAGCTCTACGCTCATCTTTTATTTCGTTAATAATCTTTGAGGGGATCTAAAAGTACCTCTTGTCACCCTTTGTAATAATAATTGCAATAATTGGAACACCACTTTAATTTAAACAGGGGTAATGTTACTCAGTTTGCTGAGACTTTTAAAGTTTATTTTCTTTTAGGATTGTTCTTAAATGTCTCTTTAAATTAACAACAGTTCCTTGTCCATATTCCAGGGCAGTTTCACGCCTCTAGCTCTTATATGCAATATCTCTCCCTCTGTATCTCAGAGCCACAGTATCCGTTTATATTTAGGTAATTATTCTGGTGTTTTCCACAGAGATTTTGTGGGTTTCTCCTATAAAGATTTCTTGTCAAAAGTCAAATTAACGCTCTCTTAACTCCCAGGTCATACACATAACTTATATCTTTCAGACCTGCTGCTCTCATGAAACTCTGTATGGAGAAATATCTCCCTGCTGACATTTTTTTTCTGATGATTTATGTTTTTCTCTCATAGAGTTTTCTTAAATATAGTCTCTCTTCGAACAAGTCATTGGTCAAGAATGCGTTCTTTGGGTCACACAACATACACAGCACTAGTATCCTGACTGCCTCTTCAGTGTTGCTCCTAAGCCTCTTTCCAGCACCTCCCTCCTTAAGTGCCAGGCAAATGTATCGATCTATGTGGACTGACGCACTCCTCTCTGCTTCTTGCTGAAGGGATCATTTACTCTGTTCAGTGGGAGTTTCACTTTTATTTTTCCGACGTCCTCAGCGTACATTGCTCCGGATCGTCAGCAGTCTTGCTCTTATCACTGGGAGTTTCACTTTTACTTTTCCGACATCCTCAGCGTACAATGCTCCGGAGCATCAGCAGTCTTGCTACAGTAGCAAGCTCTCTTGCAGGGGTTCAGATCAGCTTCGTTTCCATAAAGAGTGCCAGTTTTACTGACGTCAAACAGCCCCACTCTTCCTTTCTCCCTTTAGCATTCCCTGGGGTATTCAAAGGTCATTCCCGCCTGGCTAGCTCACCATGCCTGCCTCTTCTTGGGCATGGTTCCCACAAAATGATGAAGCAAATGTCAAATATCTCTGTGATCCCTGTATTAAACCGGAAAAATTGCACATCGCAATTGAGTAATAAGTGATGGGATCACAAGGATATTGAGCTGGAATTGGAATCAGTGAAAATCATGACAGAAAATGGACTTAAATATATGTGTAAGACAATAAAAATTTATAAAATACACATTTTTATGCAAACTTGCAGTGTACTGCAATCTAATTGGAACCAAATGCATTTCCAAATGTGTGTCTTCTCCTGCCTTAATTCTAGTGGCCAGATACAGCATTACAGTACCAGACTAGGGTATCTAATTGCAACACTCAGTGTATAAGACAGTCTCCCTATTTAAAATTGGTAAAAAATACCATCTTATACATGGAAAAATACGGTATATAGATTTGCAGGCCAATTAATACCATGGTATCCCTATTGGTACCATAGGTATCCGTATTGCTCCCACAGCGTCCCTAACACGAATGAACCAAAAATAAAAAAAATGACATAACAACAATAATGGAGCTTCTCAGCTCCCGCAAGAAATTGGCAAAATTTGATTAACAGGGAGTTCCCATTGCGGTCCCTCTTTTTGGCTGATACCACCGTTTGTTGAGAAAGATTTTTTGTGAGGATAGATTCCAATAATGTAAAAATTAACTTATTTTTTACGATCGCTTCTTCAATTGGGCTCGCTCAGAACCTAGTTCTGACCCACCCAGCAATGCGTAATGGTTCTTGTTGTAATCCTTGCCAGCAGAGCTAGAACCACAGGAACATGGGAATTATCAGGGAGCGCTGTAGAGTTACCAGCTGTAACTCTTCTTTTAGGCAGATGTAGAATTATTAACCCATATGATCAGAGTTAACCCTTGCCTCAATAATGAGCACACACTTAAATTATGTATGACCACTCAAGCACCTTTATTTTTCTCAATCCAGCAAGTTTTATACATTTCAGACCCCTAAGACACGCCCCCTTATGATAATTCCTTTGTTCTATATCTCCGGCCTGGTTACCTACTCAGAGAGCAGCCTCTTTCAGCTCACTTGTGCACTTCACAGGGCGAAATATCCTGTAGTATATCAGTCTTGTCCCACTCACTAGAGTAATCCAGTCCCGAAATACCAGGCAATTCTACCCTGAACAGGAGAAGCAGCAAACCTCAGTTATACGTTTCGGCCTTTATGGGCCTCGTCAGTGAGGTGCAGCTGAACTCCCTAAGGCACAGTGAGCAAGGGGTCCAGGTCTGTCGTCCCCTATACCTCTGAGGGAGATTAATCCCTAAGGGTAATTTCCACAAACAAAACCACAAAGTCAGAGGTTCTCAATTAGAAAACTAACTAACCTTAATAGGTTAGTTCTATGGACAAGATAATCCACTCCGAGAGCAACCTCTTTTACCTCACTTGTGCCCTTCACAGAGAGAAATATCCTGTACTATATCAGTCTGCTCTCACTCACTAGAGTGACCCAGCCCTGAAATAACAGGCAATTTGATCCTGAACAGGAGAAACAGCATACCCCAGATGTACGTTTCGGGCTTCATTGGGCCTCGTCAGTGAGGTGCAGCTGAACTCCCTTTTAGTTCTATGGACATGATAACCCACTCTGAGAGCAGCCTCTTTTAGCCACTTGTGCCCTTCACAGGGAGAAATATCCTGTAGTATATCAGTCTGGTCTGACTGACACTGTCCTAAAATACCAGGAAATTCTACCCTGAACAGGGGAAACCGCAAACCCAGATGTACGTTTCAAGCTCTTTTGGACCTCGTCAGTAAGGTGCAGATGTACTGCTTAAGGCACAAGTGATCCAGCTCCGAAATATCAGATAATTCTACCCTAAATAGGAGAAGCAGCAAACTCTACACATACATTTCTGCCTCTCTTGGTACTCATCAGTGAGGTGTACCTGTTATCCCTAAGGAATCCATGGAGCCGCCTATTACCGGTATGTGAGAAAAAACTAAACAAAAAGAGTCTGGACGCTCCTCAGAGAATTAACAATATCTAAATAGATTTGTTCTGTAGTCCTGGTTACCTACTCAGAGAGCAGCCTATTTTAGCCACTTGTGCTCTTCATAGGGAGAAATATCCTGTAGTATATCTGTCTGATCTCACTCAAGAGAGGGACTTTACTATGCAGTAAACATTAAAGAATAGCCAAGCTTTGTGTGCTTTAAACTTTAAGATAAAACCTGGTTTCTGTATGAGAATCTTAACAATTGTCTTATTTGTACTTCTGCTGACATTATGTCTTCCAGACCTGACTATGTGATATTGCTCTATACTGGAAATATTGCAGCATAGAAAGACTTAAGCTATATCAAAAAATGCTAAAAAGACATGGAGTAACTCTGTACATCATCAGATAAAAATGATGTGGGAAAGCAAATTACAGTTTTGATAAACTGACCAAGACATGTCTTTAAATTGTTGCCATTTGTTGTTATTGCTTTCTATAGCCCTTACAGTCCTCACACAAGAAACATCATAAATAATGAATAATTACTGCTAATATGAAAGGTTGTTAGTTTGAAACCATACAACATGCAGATAACAACTATAAACTATAAGACTACTTATACAGAAAGCTACTTACTGCATAGTTCATTGACGCAGACACTGTGTGATTCTACTCATCAGTGTTTCGCACTTTCCACTCATTAGTTTAGGTTTATTCTCAGTTTTATCCTGTGACCCAAATAAACAGAATTTATAAACAAGTATTACATCAAACATAACTTATGTTGAATTCACTAAAATGTCAATTCTAAATAAATTTAATAAAGAAATATTTGCAGAATATATTAACTAATTTAGTTGCAATTAAATATGTAATACAGAGACGTTAGTGTTCATCCTGCTTCTATGCCCATTTAGAATTTAATAGGCAATTTAGGACAGGTTTATGACTGGTTGCTCTTTCAATGTGCTGTCCTAAGCCTAGGACTCACGTGTTTAGTGCAACCATTGTAACCATCAGGAGTATTTTTTCTGGTGGCCCCGGGTAGGCCAAGGAAGATTTCCTCCACTGCAAGTTTATGCTACACTCCTATTCCTCTTCCCTCAACCTTGCCAAACAGCACTATTTCATATGACTAATTTCAGCTCTGTCCTCCAACCCCAAACGTCTGTTTGACACTTTTAATACTCTCCTCCGCCCACCACCTCCTCCCATTCCTTCAGGTCTCATGGGTGAAGACACAACTCAGATAGAAAGGGTTGCTCAAGGTAAATTTTATAATGGATACACTGGTAATTTAGGTGCTTCCCAATGGTCAATAAATTACTGGATATATTAAGAAAAAAAGAGACAAAGCGCCCTTGTATTTGGAGCACACTAAATTCCTAATCTCAAATGAGAGAGAAATAATTAATTTAAAAATGTACTTTTATTTTGACTTCATAAAAATAAGTGTTAACAATTATTGTTGAATTCCATTAACGAAAAAACGGTCTTAGTATTAATATTAAATTGGTATTGGGATGCTCCTTTGATAGAAAGCTCTACCTGTGTATCTAAGAAAGAGCTAAGTGCTGCATTGGAGAATAACCTCACTTAGTCAATAAATTGTTAGACGAATAGTAAATTGACTCTTGAAAAGAAAAGATATACTGTATGCTTTTAAAGTGCTGTGCTTGTAATGACAGGAGATGCTTTAAATCAAGAAGCTACCTCCTTTTTACGATGTAAATCAACAGGACCCAAATGGGTTCACAGAAAATGTGGAGTTCCTAAGACCAACTGAGTGCTGCTTCCTCTCTGATATCCCTGTTTTAACTCTCTATATGTTAAGACTTCTTGCACTCAGATTGTGTCTAGTTCAATTGGACTTAGAGGTTAGATACCACTATGGGAATCCGGGGTAAGGAGCACACTACATGTGTGGCAATATGCTTAGGCGTCTGGAAATGACGTCATAAGCGCACGTCACGTTACTCGCCGTCAACCCAACACACGTTGGGTTAAGTGTTACTGCCTTGTGTTAAGTGTTACTGCCTTGTGTTAAGTGTTACTGGCTTGGGTTAAGTGTTATTGGCTTTGGTTAAATGTTACTGGTTTGGGTTAAGTGTTACTGGCTTGCGTTAAATGTTACTGGCTTGGGGCTATCTTTTACTGCCTTCGGTCTCATTTTCATCCTATTACGTTTCTTTGGCCGCCATTTTTTTTCTCGATTCTGTTATTTTCAATAGTAAAAGAACGCCAAATATGCCTCAAATTAACTTGCAACCTCACTCACAGGCTCCCTGGCTCTCCCCCTGTGCTTTGTGTAATTGTATAAGTTAATTTGAGGCATATTTGTTTTTTTTTGTTGGTCTTTCGAGTTCTGTGGTACGGCTGTTAAATCCGTAACTTAGTGTAGGGCCGCAACTGTGGGCCTCGTTTAGCGAGGGCCGCAGTTGCATTTACAGGCTTTGGTCCTGCTGCCTATGGGCCTCTCGATGTGCGCCCGCGGTTCCTACAATTAAAGAGCAAATGGTATAATCAGAAGCCCATACATATAATCATGCGTATAATCAGAAGCTTATACTTACTCAAATAAGATGATGATCAGTAATGTTCACTAAGTGGGATACTATATCTAATACACTTTTGAATTTTTATGGTACTAATCTTGTATATAACCATTCTTATTTTACATTTTTATTAGTTCATTTTGTTTAAACATATCTAATAAGAATAGAATTTTTAATATGTGGAATAATGAAATACGTTCTGGTGTGTGATTAAATTACTAGAACTCAATAAATAATTAGCTTTATCTGCCCTTTTCTTTCTCTCCTAGATTATTAACACGTCATGTACTTTATTATATCACACAGAGACATAGCAATCAATTTAACCCTTGTTACTAGTATTATTAAAATTTGATCTGCTATCTTGTCAGCAGTATCCTTTCTAGGTTGTAAAATTTTTTGTCATTGTTCCAGTTAAAAAAATCATCCAATCTCTGTTATTTAAATATATATAATATGGTGTTCATTCACTGTATTATAATTTTTAAAGCTATATATACATTGTTCATGACCAATAATAACTCTTTCTATTTAATTCCATAACTGAAGATGTGCCAGAAAAAGTTGAAAAGCGAGAGATTGATCGTAAAGGCCGCACAACAGGTAAAAAGACACAAATGTGAAAAAGTACAATCATATATATACATCCATAAGTTGTATCTACTAATGGAAAGACCAGACCTCTACATAACATATCACAATGTACAGGGGAACAGTACGCAACAGGTTAATAACAATCACCAATCACACATGGACCACAGCAGATGCTATCAACAACTCACCATTAAAGAGATACACACACCACAAACATTACGCAGCAACTGTACTCATAGAGATCATCTAAGGGAATGTATGGCATCAACACAATAACATTGGGTGAGGCAGGAAGATATGTCAACATGGGCAATAGGAGACCGGACACAGAGGACTGCCTGACAATGATGCTGGATGAATGGGGGAGGTCATCCTCACAGGTAGATTAATAGATGGCACAGGCCAGGTACCGGATCTTCACATGGAGCACCTTAGGAACAGGGTGTCATGGGCACAGGAACATTGCCATATAGGGACATATCATCACAAGGGGGATTACACTCATCTCCTGAAGATTGACTTTACGGCCGCCATTTTTTTCCTCGCTTAGCCGATTTCAGACGGCCCCTGTCTCTCCCCCTGTGCTGTGTGTGAGGTTGTAAGTAAATTTTTTTAATTAATTGGCGGCTTTTTGAGGTGTTCCGATGGCTTTTGAGTAACGGGCTTTGACAAAATGGAGGACGTTAAATCTGTACATTTTCAAAAGTCTTGCGTGCCTCGCGAAAAGCTACGGAGGCCTACGGCCTTCGTCGCTCATTGTGAGCCTTTTTCAAAGTCTTGCGTGCCTCGCGATGAGCAAGCCCGGATTTTTTAACATTGCGTGATGACAACTTGTAATTACTACAAATATTATATGTGATATATATCATATATATAGTTGTGGTAATTACGAATGCTGGTCACGCAATGTTAAAAGCTACTGGTTTGCTCTCATCGCGAGGCACGCAAGACTTTGACACAGGCTCGACATCAGCGCCAAAGGCGTAGGACTTTAGCGAGCATCACGAGGCACGCAAATCTTTGAAAAGAATACAGCTTTAACGGCTGATATTTTTTTTAACCCTGTAACTCGGAAGCCGTCGGAAGATCGCCAAAAGACGGCAAATAATTACAAAATGTACTTACAACTTCGCACAAGGCACCAGGGGAGAGGCAGGGAGCTTGTGAGTGAGATTGCAAGCAAATTTGAGGCTTAATTGAGTTTTTGTGGCAATTAATAATTGGCTAAGCGAGGAAAAAAATGACGGTAGTAAAGACGTAACAGACTGAAACGCGAGGAACGCAAGACTTACAAAATAAAAACAACGTCGATCATCTTGAGGCAGGTTGGACAAGCCCTTTAAAGTAGATGCTGGGAGATGCTTGCAATGAGCACCGAAAGGCCTGCAACTTGGGGGGGGGGAGCCTCGCATTGTGTGGCAAACAGCATTGCCAGCCTTCAAATTTTATTGCCGGGAAAGTCGCTAGTATATATATATTAATGTGCCCAAGGATATCTGCTTTCATATGTATTGTTAATTAATAGCTTATACTGTATATTCTACAGTGAATGCAAAATAACATTTTCCTTTTTTTTTTCTTTTTAGCCAAGAAAATTAGGGAGAAAAAATTGAGAACAGTTAAAAACAAAGTAAAAGAAAAAAGTAAGCAGATAATAAGATGTGTGCTCAGATTCAATCCAAAATATGTTTATATATATATATCACATATTATAATTGTCAAACTGCGATTAATCGTGCAGCGTTAGTAGGAAGATACACAGGGGAGGAGGGAAAGATACAGGGGAGGGAGAGGAGAGAAAGAGACACAGGAGAGGGGGAAGAGACACAGGGGAGGGAGAAAGAGATGCATGGGAGGGAGAGGGGGGAAAGAGACACGAGGGAGGTGAGAACAGACACATGGGGGAAAGAGACACAGGGGAGGGGGGAAGAGACACAGGGGAGGGAGAGGAGAGAAAGAGACACAGGAGAGGGGGGAAGAGACACAGGGGAGGGAGAAAGAGATGCATGGGAGGGAGAGGGGGGAAAGCGACACAAGGGAGGGAGAGGGGGGTAAAAACACAGGGGAGTGAAGGCACTCATCGTGAGGCCAGTAAAGTAGAAGGTGGGAGAGGTAGAGCCTAAAGGCGCTCATTGCGAGGCCCGTGATGAGCGCCAAAGGCACTCATCGCGAGGCCAGTAGAGGGGGGAGAGACTCCCATTGTGTGGCAATTAGCATTGGCAGGCTTCACTTTTTATTGCAGTCATTTTTGACAGGCAAGTCGCTAGTATATATATATTATATTGTAGGTGCTCATGGGAGCTACAGTGAAGGCAGACAAATCAAAAACTAATTTTCTTCACCTTATATTTCATCAACAGTCTGTAACCCAGGTTGGCGAGTAGCGAGACGCGTCCAAACCCTGCAATGCCTCAGTGATTTTATTATAGCTCACCTCTTGTAACAATTTAGCATATATGCTTTCTTGTATAGCCTTCTTTGAATAATAACTGACAAACTGTCCTGTTTTCTTTTTAGAAGAGAATCTTAAGGATATGGACCTAAAAATAAAGAACAAAGAGAGAAAACTAAAACAAGAATGTAAGTAAAAAATGAAACGTGTGACTTGTATAATAAGCATTTTCGATCCAAATATATGTTATATATAAATATATATATATATATGTATGTGTCTGTGTATTGTAAGTTATCATGAATTTTTCCAAGCTCTGATCCTCCAGTCACCAGCCACATTAGTGGGGTATCCCGAAACTAGTCAGCGTGAGGGTCCAATAGCGAGGAGTCATTGAGGGAAACAGTGGTTACCCCCTCATATACCAAGACAAGTGTGTACCTGAAGTCATTACTAGGACAGCGGGGATATTATAGAGTGGAGCCAATAGGAAGCATTTCTGTCTTTGTATAGGCTCAAGCAACCCCCCGATCCCCTTCAACTGCCTATGAATTAGGGTTTGTCCATGTTACCTAGCATATCAGGTCTGGAATTTACAAAAACAAGTGTATACACCGGGAGGGCTGCTATATTAAAACCGGATGGTTTTGTGAGGCATCAAACAGACAAATCTATGGGTAGGGATTAATATTACCCCTCCATTGAGGAGTTAAAGGTATTTTCAGATATCTGGTGTAATATATCCAAACAAGTAACCTCAATTTTTCAATTTTATATTCCCTTTCCAATCCTGGATTTTTTAAACCAAGTTTTTAATTGCCATTGTGAACACAATTAATAAAGTTTAAAAATGTTGTATTAAAAGAAAGTATCCCAATTGATCAGTGACGTTCTCATGAATGTAAAAGTGAAAGCTTTTCAAATACCCAGGGGCTGAGGAACCGTGAGGGATGAGGGGAACAACCCCTCCCCAGATTATATGAAAAGGAGACACAAAAAATAGCAAAATTAAACTTAATCAAGCATTACTGGACTGAGCTACTAGAGAGCATCAGTGCTATGGAGCATTATGTCTTTCCCATGAAAGCTTTGACCCAAAATTCTATAATTTTGCCCACCATATATAAAATGATTGTTGTGGTGAACTACCTACTGATAAGGTCCACAACACAAGCTGGGATCCAGCTCCACGCCGATGATAGCCAGTAAGCTTGAAGCAGCTGCTGCACGTGGATTGGATTCCCACCTTGTGTATAATCCAACCTTGGCTTTGCATAAAAGCTGTGTAATACAGCAGGCATAAGCTTAAAGGAAGCCATGTTTAAAATGGTTTATGGATTGAAGAGCAAGGCATTTGTGGGCACATTTGCATGTCCCTGCTCAGCTTACCAGAATGCAGTGTAATAACTATATTTCTCAGAATTTAGAAACAGTTTTTTTAACTTGTTTTAGACATTCAAATGACTGCCCCAGAGAAGGGTCCCGGTAGATTATTTTTTGTCTTTTTAAGCTTTATCCTCCCCCTCCCCCCCCCAGATATTTTTGATCTCCTACACCCATGTACATAACCAATCAGCATCTAACCCAGGCTCTAACAATTTCGTTAATAGGTTATAAATTCTGCAGTGAGCATCAACTAAAACAGTTTTCTATTTTTTCCTTTTTAGACGGGAAACTGGAAGAGATAGATACTAACATCCTGAATATAAAAAACATATTGGAAGTAAAATGTAAGAGAATTGTACAATATTTTTATCCAAATAGATGGTTTTGGGATATGGACAAATGACTCAGAAATTTTGCAAATTACATTATTTTTACATTGTATTGAAAATATTGATTTGATACTTTCAAACATTATACATATTTATATATAGAAAAAGGAAAAACAGTAGCAGGGAGCTGGTAAGAAATTACTTCAAAACTAATATCACTAAATATAGTGTTTTACAATTAATAAGTACCAGCCACCATAATCATGTGTAAAGCAAACATTTGAGAAATTGGAGAAAAAGACATATATATATATATATATATATATATATATATATATATATATATATATATATATGTGATGGCAACTCCTTAGAGATGAGAGATAAACTTCAAAGATATAAGACAATTACCAATCACTATCAAATATAAAATACCGTTTTATTGTAGTGCAGTTAAAACAAAATAACAACGTATATAAAAAAGTTAAAAACATATACGGTCCCTATTGGAAATGTGTAAGACTGATAATCAATATAATGTAAAACCACAATTATTTAAACAGGTCATGCTCAATTATAAATTATGGCACTGCCAAGGTTTAATACTAATAATAGAATAAATTGCTGCTTTAAATTAATATAGAATGAATTGAATTACACACATCAATTTATGCAAAATGTAAGAAAAGTGCATACGTGTAATGTGCAAAAATATAATCCCTGAGTATTTCAGTCGTAGCCTGCCACTTACTCCTTTATACTAACAGGCATATATAATATATCAATCTGTTCAAAATATTTATAAGCCTAATCATATATTCAGTATATAGTTAAGGAATCATAAAGATTCAAGCATTTATAAATTACACTGAGCATCACAAGAAACAATAATACTGAATCAAGAACACATACTAGAATACATATAATAATGCAAAAAAATGAATTAGAGGGACTTATCTGCTAATCTGTATGCAGCGTCTGAGTTCATAGCATGGTGCAGGTACAGCACGCTGATGACATCATCTCCACTGGACAGAACTGGCCGACTCGCACGTTTCGCTTGAAGCTTCTTCATGGGTCTGCTTGAAATTGATTCTGAAGAGCTTATAAAGGAGAAGGAGCAGGGGAGGGTCATTAACCCTTCATATTCAAACAATAGTGACAAGATTCAAATTAGATTGCTGAAAGTCTCTTGTATAGATACTAATCCCAGATGCTCTAATACCCTAGTTCTGAAAAATTAAAGTAGAACAAAAAATTAGTAATTAAAGAGGTATTCATAACAACACCATGTACAAAGCATGTTGTAAAAAGAAATATGAATATTAATAGATAATAGCGATGGACCCAAGAACTATAGATACGGAAAAGCTATTCACCATAAACTTTACAATATAGCTATGTGATAATCAATATATAAATCAGTCCAATAGTCATTATCAGAACTATAATGCATGTTTGTCCTCCATATTAAATACCATAAAATATATTAAGCAATAATAATCATAAACATAATGTGTTATCAAGATGGACTAAAATTTCAACTATATCAATATGCTTGCAAGTCCATATATATGCACTGAGTAATTGTGAAAGTACTATACTCATATGTACTGATGTGCTAAAGGACTGTATATTGCAGATGACAAACAGTAAATTTGCATGTGATATTCCTTAAATGCCACTGTCCAAATAACAGAATCAATATATAAATCAGTCCAATGGTCATTATCAGAATTATAATACATATTTGTCCTCCATATATATATATATACACTGAATAATTGTAAAATTACTATACTTATATGTACTGATGTACTAAAGGGCTGTATATCATGGGTGGCAAACAGTAAATTTGCATGTGATATTCCCTAAGTGCAACTGTCCAGTTAACAGAATAACATCACTTAAAAATTAAGTTAATGCCTAATTAAAAAAGTAATATCTGAATAGACTGTGTTATCAAGATGGAACAACATATTTTTGTTATCAAGATGGACTAAACTATTTTTTTATATTTCAACCTCTATACATACACTATCATGTTGATACACACATACACATAACCATAGAAATGCTAAACTCATGTGCACAGCTGAATGAAGAGGAAAATTGCAAAAAAAATATTTACACAACCTCTGTTATCATGATAGATATATAATCTTATATCCATGTTTTAAAATCCAGTATGTGTGTACATCACATTTAGCTAATCTAGGATTATACAAGTATGATATGAAACTGATATTTTCATTCAACCCTGATGGAATGACAGTATTTAAAAACATAATCCATTGGTTTCCATTTTGAGCAGTTCATGATCTAAATTTCCTCTTCTAATGCCTAGTCTTGACTTGTGTAGAATTCTACATTTGAAAACAGGACGACTACCATGATGCGTGAGAAAATGTCTGGCCACAGACATTGGATTCTTCTGTTTTAACATATCTGCATGTGCATTTCTGATATTGGACATATGTTCGCCCACTCTCTTTCTTACTGGTCTTGTGGTCATGCCCACATATTGAAGGCCACACATACACACCAGGCAATGGTAATGCAATTATAGAAGCCTTTAGGTTTCAGGATTTTACCAAGCCTGTCAATCAATAGGTCTTGTGAATTTATACATTTACAGGCCTTGCAAAGACCACAAGGATACGTGCCATCAGGCAGAGATCCAAAGAGTGGTTTACTTTTGGAGAAATGATTGCTGACAAGATGATCATGTATGTTTTTTGGGTGGCGTCACCCCATATAGAATTGAGTATCAATCAACTTTTTTTAATTTTTTTATTTAATTTTGAAAAACAGGATTACATACGATATAAAAATAACAATACAGTTTAAATACATAGAATACACATTTTTACAATAAAAAGCCAACACACACGAACATCATACATACACTTTCAACTCCTTTCCTAACTAACAAACAGATATTACTCCTCTTCCTTCTAATACCAAATTACCCATTTATTTATAATGTTTAGAATCACTCCTGTCTTATCTAGAGTTCTTTTAAGATTTCTGCAGCGGTCCATTTTATAAATTATTTCCTAGATTTCCAATTGGAAATGATTAGAGCTTTTAGGATTGTAAAAATTTTAATCATAAAAGCCTTCTTATTTTTCATCAGAAAATATATGGAACAGCCCAATTAGGCCATTGGAAGAAACTTTCTTTTTAAGTACAATAGAGACATATTGAAAACATTCTTCCCAACTTTGTTTAATGACAGCACATTCCCATAAAACATGGTAGTGACTGCTGTTGTGTTCACCTCCCCGCCAACAAATGTTATCCTTAATTTTGTGTGATATATGAAAAATCTATTGATTAATTTAAATTGTAATTCTTTCTGAGATGCATCCTTTTAGTACGATTGGTAAGTGTGGTAACTTGTCTTCCTTGCATGGTGGTTTATTTTCCTTTCGGGACCTCCTTGGGCAGGTCTAGGTGGGAGGGCTGGGAATCTTTACTTCCCTCCCACAATTGCTAAAGGAAGTCATGCATGGACAGGATGTGATGTAAATTACATCATCTCAACTACGGAGATATCCAGGCAGGAAACTGCTGTTGCTTCCTGTTTCTTCCTGGATGGTGTTGGTGACGGTTGATGGTGATGGCGATGGTCTAACCGTGGGTAAGATCAAGCATTTGGGGAAGGGGATTACTATATAGGTAGATAGATTTAAAAAGGGTTGTTGCTCAGTGGGTCTGGGCTGTGTGTTTGTGATACATTTATAGTATTGTGTTGTTGCCTTTTAATAAATACCTTTTAATGTAGACGAACCTTGTGTAATATTTATATATATTAATTTGGTGATACACCACAGTAAGTTCTAAAGATTTTTTCCAGCTTTCAATTGTAAGTGTCATACAAATATCTTTTTCCCAAATGTTCATACCTGGCACTTTGCCTCTTTCTAATTCAAACCTCAAAATATTAAAACATTTGGCAATAAGGTAAGGAACTTCACCTTTTTTAATTATTGTTTCAAATTTGTTAAGATTACCAAATAACTCACAATCTTGTTTATAATTATTGTTAGCGAAAAGCATTTGTTCATAAACCAACCAGTTTTGATTGTCCATTGCAAATGTTTTGCTTAATTGTTTGAAGGTGGCTATTTTCCCTTCTATACATACAGTATATCTTCTATCTTTTGAAGCCCCATTTTCTCCCACTTAGGACTCCATGGGATATTATACATTTTTGCCACTGTATTATTTGGAGTGATCGAACTCATATCTGGAAGAAGATTATATTTCTAATTAAGTTTCCTCCATGCTTTGAACAAAAATCTAATAATGCAGGCATCCTTATTTATATAGATCGTAGGGTATAATTTAATAAAAATAAACACTTTAAAAACTTTATTCTTTACAAGAGCTTCTTCAATATAATACCATGAATTGTTATTGTTTGGAAGTGCCCATTTAATCAAGTGCGATGGTATGGCCGCTGTTTGGTAGATTTTTAATATTGGGTACGCTAACCCTCCAAAGATGTATCTCCTAAACATAATTTATCTTTTTTGCCTAATGTGTTTCCTTGAATGTATGAATTTATCGATTAATGATTACATTTTAGTAATCCAATAACACGGAAGAGACATAGGCAGACTTTTAAACAGATAGTTGATCCTGGGTAAAATTCCCATTTTAATGCTAGCAATTTTCCCTGAAAAGAACATTTTCAGATTTTTCCAACCCACAATGGTATCCTCCACCTTCTCATATAGTTGTTAACAATTAGTTTGTTAACATTGTCTTTATATTGTATTTAAAAGTTATTCCTAAATGTTTAATGGTATTTACAATTCACTTAAAGTTATACCGTATATACTTGAGTATAAGCCGAGTTTTTCAGCCCTTTTTTTAAGGCTAAAAGGGGCCCCCTCGGCTTATACTCGAGTCATTCTCTCCCCCTTGTGTCTCTCTACCCCCCCCCCCCCCGTTTCTCTCTACACCCCCCCATGTCTCTTTCCCTCCCACCTCCTCATCCTCAACCCCCACCCTCATTCTAACCCCCCCTCATACTACCCCTCTAAATAACCCCCCCTCTCCCCCTCCCCTGCGCGTCACATGCGCGCCACGGCATTAGCATATACCGGGTGCTGGCACAAACAAATAGCGGTCAACTGGAGAAGGAACTGATAAATCACGTCAGTATCTTTGTCAAGAAAACCCTTATGGATAAGCACAACCAGAAACATAGACAAATGTGCCTGGCCTAGTGTATCCACCTGGTCACCGAGAGTCGGACGCGACCGAACAACAAAACAACACTTAGAGTTAATTGTATTTCATTTGAATTTTACCATAATGAAAATAGTATGTTGATCTGTGATGTGTAAGTAGATAAGATAACACATACATTTCATCCCAAAAGTACCGAAAAGTAATCACTATGTGAATGATCAATTTTTTCTTCAACAGCAATAAAACCAAATAATGAGGCTTATGAAGAAATCGAAATGGGTAAGACTTTAAAATTATTACTGCAAACTAATACATGTGGTAAAAATATTGCAATATGCAATAGCTCCGCTTTTGTAACAATTTAGGGTATCTAATGTTAATTAATAAGTTATATATTAGCTAATAGTTTCAGGTTTTTATTTTTTTTAATTTAGATGACAAACTTGAAGCAGATAAGGATGATAAAGATCTAGAAGGTAAATTAGAAAGACAATAATAAGATTGTTTAGGGATTTGCAGAAATGTAACCAAATAATCAGACATATGAAGCACTTGTGAATTAATACATTATATATCCTTCAGTGAGTATAAACTAACAAAAAATTTTGTTTTCTTTTTAAATGATGTAGATGATGAATCTGGGCCTCTAGAAGGTAAATAGCAAAGAAAATAATAAGATGGCTTAGAAATTACTCAGACATTAAGCAAATTACATTATTTTTACATTGTATTGAAAATATTTAATTTATCCTTTGATACACCACAAATATTTTATATGTCATTCTTTCTAGGCTGTAATGTTATAGTTATTCAGTCTCTGTTATTTCGATGTATATAATGTGATGTGATGTATTGCAAACTCTGAAGCCATAAATGCTTTATATATGATCTCTCATAAATCATTTTCTATTAAATTCCATGAATGAAGTTCCGGAACAAGTAGAAAAGCGGGAGATTAAAGATGAAGGTAAAAAGAGACCTGCTTTATTGTAATTTGCTATGAATATTCTGTTATACCTCTTTGTTCGCACAATATATAAACAGCTTTTCTGCAGTTGTGAAGGCGCCATATCTATTCATCCCATTAAAAGCAACAGTAGATCTGTATAATTATTGCTTTAAATAAATACATATCAGTTCTACGCAGTCCTTATGGAAGCATTTGTATAACAGGCAAAGACATAAGAAACATTCTACTTCTTAATATCTGTTGTAATTGAGGTCACTTCATCATTCGGCGCTCATTGCAGGCCTCGGCAACCTGCCACTTTCATGCTTCACAATGAGCACCTTCAGCGCTCATTGCGAGCCTCTCCCCCTGCCAACTTTAAGGTCCTCGCAATGAGCACCTTTGGCGCTCATTGCAAGCCCCGCAACCTGTCACTTTCATGCTTTGCAACATCGCAAGCCTCTCCCTTCCCTCTACTTTATGGCCCTCATCGTGAGCCCCGCAATGAGTGGCTTTGCCGCTCCTTGCAGGCGTCGTCCAACCTGCAACTGTTGTGCTTCAGCGCTCATTGCGAGCCTCTCCCCCCGTGTACTTTAAGGGCCTCGCGATGAGGTAAGTTATGTACCAATACATTTTACTTAGCTATACAAATGCTAGCATATATATTGCACATAACAGACCTAGATATAAGAAGAATTATACTTTTAACTGGAGTTTTTTGATAAACGATGATAATAACTAGGTAATTAGTCCCAGAGAGTGCTTATTAGTATAACTTTTTACAATTATTCATATGTCCCCCTCTGGATCACTACCCTGTTGTAATGAAGGCGCTTGTGTACCTCAAAGAAGCTGTGAGCCATATGGTGTCACCCGCAGAGAGGTCAAACAAATTGCGGTAAACTGGAGAAGGAACTGGCAAATCATGTCAAGAAAACCCTTATGGATAAGCACAACCAGAAACACAGACAAATGTGCCTGGACTACTGTATCCATATGGTCACCGAGAGTCGGACGCGACTGAACAACAACAACAGCACTTAGAGTTAATTGTATGCAGATATACAACAGTAATATAACAGTAATCTTATTAGCAGAATGCTAGTAGCCCACTAAAGTTCATACATGAAAATAAACGCATGATAATATGAAAAATAGGGTTCAGATTCTCTCACATGTATTTCCTACCAAGTCCTTAAAATGTAATAAAAATGTGAACTATCAATGTTTTCTTTCACAGAGAACATCAAAAAGGAAACTCCAGAAATCAAAATGGGTAACAGCTGCAATTATTACTGAAGCCTATTATCAATGTCTATTCTAATGTATCATTCTGCCATTTTTACAATTTGGGTAACTTTTAAAACATAATCATCGGTTGGAGAGCAAGTTTTAGATCGGCTTCTCTGTAAAAATATTTTTTGGGGCAATTTGACAATTTAGGATCTGCTTTCTTGTTATATATTCATTGACTAAAAATGTTTATTGTTTTCTTTTAGATGAGAATGTTGGTGATGATGTCCAAGAAGTTGAGACTGTAGAGAAAAAAATTAAAAAACAATGTAAGGAAATTATAAAATGTGTCATCAGACCTGTACAATATGTCTTTCCATCCAAATAAGGTTTAGGGATATTCAGGAATTATTCAGCAATTTTACAAATAATATATTTTTTAATTGCATTGAAAATATTTATACATCACATTTATATGCCAACATTTTCCTGATAAAAGTACTTAAAAGTAATTAAAATGTTTTTTTTTTTTTCCCACAGTAAAAAGAACAAATATTGAGGCAGTAGAAGATGGTAACATTTTTAAATTTTCTTTTCATTTCACTTGCCCAATTACATCAGCTCTCTATAATAGATTATATATTCTAGTGAATAATAATTAACAAAGGTTCCTGCTTCCTTTTTAGACGAGAAAATTAAAGATCTTAATGATGAAGCCAAAAATATTGAAAAGGACATCAAAGAACAATGTAAGGAAATCGTACAATATGCCTTTTCATCCAAATTAGTTTTACATTGCATTGAAAATTTATAATTTATACTTTGAAACATCACAGATATTTATCATCCTTTATACTTACTCTTCCAAAAAAAAATCAGTTTGTGTCAATGTATATAATGAAAAACTTTATCAATATTGTCTTCCACAGTAAAAAGAAGAAATAGAGAAGAACTCAAAATGGGTAACATTTTAAAATCATTACTGCAAACTATTATATGTTACATTTTCTTTCTAGTTTATCATTCTGCATTTTTCAAACATTATTAGAGCTGTATCAGCAATTAAACACACAATACTGTACTTTAAAAGCACAAGAAGGCATGGAAATATATTGGAATTAATTGCACAACAGTCTCCAAAAAAAATTATATTTTGGACTGTCAAGCATATGTTAATAATACAAGTGTTACTTAAAGATGTTAATACCAATCTGCAAACACACATTGACCACAACAGCTGCCCTAATGCAATGACTAGTAAAGGAATAGACATACCTCAAATAATACTCAGCAACACTATTGATCAGCACTACACCACACTACTGGCCAAAACCATCTACTCACATCCATGGGAAGGTATGGCATCCACACAAGAACCTTAGCTCGTAGAAAATAGGGTGGGAGAAATGTCAGCATGGGCAGCCTCTGGCCTTAAAGATGGAAGGGGTGGCATTGATGCTGCCTATATGGGTATATTACTAGATATCACAGGCCAGGCACTGCATTGTCCCAGGGAGGATGTAAGGATGTTCAGGAAGGCTAACAAACAGAAAGCAGTGGGGGAAAAGCAGTGGGGAAAGTCTGTCACATTGATGGCCCAAAGGGAAGTCTGGATGAGAGCAGTGAGGTCCTGCCAGAGAAAGGGGGATATGATATGCTGATCCAGGTACAACCTAGAGGATTGGAGCCTTATTGGGCGCAATTAAATTTTACCTGGAAGCAGACAGGCATGAGTGACTGAGCCAGTGCAGTGTTGGGGTTCAGCACCGCACCCTCCAGCCCAACGTACCTTTGTGTAAGTGAGGAGTGAAAGCTGCTGCTGCTGCTAGATCAGCCTTCACTGACAAATATACTTAGCAGAGCATTCTATGTGCAGCTAATCTAGGCCTTTTTTAATAGTAACTCTCAAGCAACAAAAAATGACATTTATCTGGCATCTACCAATCCCTGTGGGTGCTGGATTACTGAGATTCTACAACATGTATATATATATATATATATATATATATATATATATATATATACAGTATGTATATATATATATATATATATATATACAGTATGTATATATATATATATATATATATATATATATGCAACTGTAAATTACAGGCTTTTTTTTCCCCAATAAGCTTGCGAGCATCAGCAAGGTTTACAAGTTTAGGCTTTTAAGGAGGTAAATTGTGAGTTTGCGGCAATAGAATACATCTAAACATTTAGAGAGAAAAAAACTGCAGTCATATTTACATGTTAGAGGCATTTGCAAGCTTCTACTAGAATAGGGCTCTAAGTTTCATGTTTTCTTTTTAGATAAGAAACTTGCTGATCTACATCTTAAAACCAAGGCGCTTGAAAATAATCTGGATGAAACATGTAAGTAATAAGATGTGTGATTCAGAAATGTACAATATGCCTTTTCATGTATATTTGCTTTCTTTTTGTATTTTACAGGGAACATTAACTAACAAAGTTCCTGTTGTTTTATTTTTAGATGATAAACTTGAGGATATGGACGATGTGATCAAAACTGATGAAAGTAATTTTGAAAAACAATTTAAAGGGCCACTTATTTCAGCACAACTTGGAGCACACAACTATCCTAAAAGCATGTTGAAATACTTTATGAACTTTTAAAATACGTGCATTTTTAACAGAGATTGATAAATTAAATCTCTGTCTGTCCCCAAACAGACTCACAGCAACAGCTCCCGTGCAGAGAGCATGAGCCTAAAAGAGTATTAAATTAAATAATACATCTGTGCAGAGAAGGGAATGATGGAAACACCTAAAAATTACAGTTTTTGGTTAAATGCTCCCTGCATTCCTCAGAATTTGGAAAACTACTATAAATCTTTGCATTCATGGAGCCTTCCCCACAAGCGTTGGCATATGTTATTAATCATGGAATAGTCAGTAGACAAGCTATATTGTGTTTATAAACAGACCTAAAACGTTGATTTTTTAGGTGTTATTAGTGTTATAAAAAAAAATTAGATCCTTTTAACATACAATCTTGTGCTTTTCACACCATGAAGAGCACTTACAGTGAGATAAATGGCTCTTTAAGGAAATAATAAGATGTGTGTCTCCTTTCAATTGCCCAATTACATCAACAGCCTCCAACCCAGGTTGGCCTGAGTAGCAATGCTCCTATTCAAACAGTTAGGATATCTGTTTTCTTTTTGTTATATATTCTTTATTAGATATTAACTTCCTGTTTCCTGTTTTTTGTTTTTAGAAGGGAAACTTGATAATCTTGAAATCAAGGATCTAGAAAGTAAGACTCTACAAATTAAGACTCTAGAAATCTAGTTAAATCATAAGAGGTATCACTCAGAATTCCTTCCAAACAGAAGGTTTAGGGATATTCAGAAATTGGGCATATTAATTATGAAGGTGATAAGCTTCATTAAATAGATGTGTTTTTAGTGAGGTTTTGAAGGACTTGAGACAAGAGGAATGTGAGTTGAGGCCAGCGAGGATTGAGTTGCAGTAGTCAAGACGAGGTATGATCAAAGAATGAATTAGAATTGTAGTTGTGTCTTGTGTAAGATAGTGACATATTTTGGAGATATTTTTAAATGAAATAGAGAAGATTTGGTTAGTGAATATATATGAGGAATGAAAAAGAGGGCAGGATCAAGAAGAACCTCAAGACAATGGGTTTGGGAGGAGGGAGTGATAATTGCATTGTCAACAGTGAAATATATTTGAGGCATGGATGCTGTAGTAGAGGGTGAAAACATAAGGAGCTCAGTTTTTGACATGATAAAATTGAGATGGTGGGTGGACATCCAGGATAATATGCTAGACGGGCAGTTGGATACTCATGCTAGAATAGAGGGGGGCAGATCTGGTGTTGAGAGGGAAATTTGAGTGTCATCTGCATAGAGATTATATTAAAATCGAAAAGATTTGATTAAGGTTTAAAGTGAGGAAGTAAAGATGGAGAAGAGGAGAGGGCCTAGGGCTGAACCTTGGGGTACACCAACAGGCAGAGGGTGAGGGGAAGAGGTGGTGCCAGAAAAGGCGAAACTAAATGTGCGACCTTGTAGGTATAATGTGAGCCATGAAAGAGCAGAGTCACGGATGCCAAGACAGTAGAGACTTTGGATTAAAATAGGGTGATCAACTGTGTTAAAGGCGGCAGAGAGATCTAGGAGGATTAGATTAGAGACTTGGCAGTGAACAAATCATTAGTAAGTTCTGTGAGTGGATATAGATAGCAATACGCTCAAGCACTTAAGTGTTTCAATACTTTTAACATGCTGAAACTGAAACTGCTCCCCTTCACTTTGTTTTTTTTAGATAAGAAATTTCAGGATATACAGGATAATATACAAGCTCTATGTAAGGAAATAATAATAACATTTGTGACTCATAATTGTGCAATATGTTATGTCCTTCAGTGATTCTTAACTAACAAAATGTTCCTGTTTTCTTTGTAGCTGCTAAACTTGACAATATTATAAATGAAATCAAGTCTCAAAAAACAAAAAGTAAGGAAATTGAAATATGTGTGACTCAGAATTGAATAATATGCCTTACCATCCAAAATAAATGGTTTTGGTATACACAGAAGTTACATTATTTTGATATTGCATTGAACATATTCAATTTATCCTTTTATTACTCTTTCAAATGTTCGGTCTCTTTTATTTATATAATGTGATGTGCAATCATTGTCCTGCAGCCATATATACATTGCTTATCACCATTTTTCTATTTACTTCCAAAACTTAAGATGTTGGAGAGAAGTGGGTGATTCATGGCCCTGTAACAGCTCCTGTAACAGGTAAAGAGATCTATTTTTACTGTTATTTTCATGCTTATTCTATTGTTTTCACACAATATATATGTGTCGATATTGTCATTGATAAACCCCCCTTTTTGAAAGGAAAAATAGCGAATTAACCAGAATTTGTTGGGCTCATTGTAAGGGACCACATCCACATGGAAACTCTAAGCTCAGGAATGGAGGATTTGCACTAATGCCAATTCCCTTTAAAGCTTTTGCTGAATTATATGTGGGAACTCTCGAGCACATTTTAGACTCACCAGCGGTACTTGAAAACAAAATCTCAACTATAGAGAAAATAAAACAACAAAACCTTCCTTGAACAATGATGCTTTTTTGGCATAACCCCACTGCTTAGCGCACTGTTCTTACCAAGATGACATCCCTCCGAACCACGCCATTTAATAGAAAAAGAAAATTTCAGATCATGCACTTAAAACTAAAACTATATTTTCAGGGAAAACTTACAAACCCTAGAGTTTTCTTCACTATTACTAAAAGATAAAGGAATTTATAAAAATGACACCCCAGTTATTTTGGAAGATTTATAAGGTAGTCACAAGAAGAAAAATAATTTTTTTAAGTATTTCAAGTAAAAAAGCACTAAAAGAGGAAATGCTCACACTTAATAAGAAGCTCACATAATATTATAATAAACTAGTAACCTGACTGTCACAAATGATGGTATTATAGAAAGTTATCTTCATTTGTCTGTGCACTCTCTGTCTGTGCACTGAATCTCTCGATCTCTCTGTCTGTGCTCTCTCTCTCTGTCTGTGTGCGCTATCTGTGTGCGCTCCCTCTGTGTGTGTGTGTACACTGTTGCTCTGTACCACTCCCTCTCTCTTTGTGTGCTCTCTGCCTGTGGACTCTCTCTGTGCTCTCTGTCTGTGGACTCTCTCTGTGCACTCACTCTCTGCGCTCTGTGCACTCTCTCTCTGCGCTCTGTCGGTGCACTCTCTCTCTGCGCTCTGTGCACTCTCTCTCTCTGTGCGCTGTCTGTCCTCTCTCTGTCTGTGTGTGCTCTCACTCTGTTTCTCTCTCTTTCAGTACCTCACTCCCTCTCTCTCACTAACTTTGCTGTCTGTCTCTCTGTACTGTGTATGTGCTGTGTCTTTCTCTGTACCTCTCTCTCTCTCACTTTGGTCTGTGTCTCTCTGTGCTGTGTCTCTCTCTGTACCTCTCTCTCCCTCTCACTCATTTTGCTGTCTGTCTCTCTCTCTCTCTGTACCTCTCTCTCTCACACTCACTTTGTTTTCTGTCTCTGTGCTGTGTCTCTCTCTGTACCTCTCTCTCTCACTTTGGTCTGTGTCTCTCTGTGCTGTGTCTCTCTCTGTACCTCTCTCTCTCTCACACTCACTTTGATTTGTGTCTCTCTGTGCTGTGTCTGTACTCTCTCTGTACCCCTCTCTCTCACTCACTTTGGTCTGTGTCTCTCTGTGGTATGTTTTCTTTGTGCTGTTCCAGGTGACCCTGTTGGAAGCCTTCTCGGCTAATGTTATCGATACTCTGTATTTTCTGAACAAAGAAAGCCCACTTGGTCCAGATCTATAAATCTGAGAATGACCTTAGTCATCCTGTCCCCCAGTATTTTCTAATACATTTTAATGTCAACATTTAAAAGGGAGATCGTCCTGTAATTCTTATGATCTTCGGGATCTTTATCCTGCTTTACAATATTGATGATTCTGGCTTGAGTCATTTCTCTAGGAATCACTCCTCTATTTTTTTAATTAATTATGTACAGACTCTAAATGTGGGCTAAGTTCAGAAGAGAAAAGTCTATAGTAACTATTGTCAAATCCATCAATGCCCAGAGATTTATTGGCTTTACTTGAAGATATCACCTTTTCTATTTCTTTTACTGTAATTTTTTGATTTAACCCCTCCTCATCAGAAAATTTAGGGAGATTAATTTTCCCTATTACTCATTAGCTATACCCCCACTGCCTACACAGAGGTAACAGCTCTATTGTAACCCCAAAGGCCTTGCCAAGGGTCAGTGTATGAGCCATCATGGCCCCTCTTTACTGAGCATGCTCAGTCTGAACCAGAACCTATAAAGCTTACTTATAAATTAGTACAAATGTCCTTTAATTAAGAAAAATAAATTATAAGTGAAAGCTATAGAAGTTAAGATGATATAATGTATACCTTGAATAATATGTTTTTATAATGCATGTTCTTCCAATAAAAATATATACATTCTATATTCTTTTTCTAGAAATGTTGACAAAAGTTTCACCTCCGTATCCTGAACCTGTAACGACAGTTACACCTACAGGTCAGTGAAATATAAAGCTATCACATATATAAATTCTCTCCAGTACCTTTGCCCTGAAAACCTTATGGATAAGCACAGCCAGGCACAAGATGTGCATTTCACAATGGACAGAATCCCCAACTCATCATGATGACCACTCCCTTGACCTCATCTTTACAAATCTCTGCACTATATCCAACCTTATCATCTCCCCACTCCCTCTTTTCGACCACCATCTCCTAACCTACAGCCTCACCACACCTTCCTCTCCCACGCTTATCCACCAGAACCCACAGAAATTTGCAAGCACTTGACCCACAATATATTTCCTCTGTGCTACAACCCCTTCTTTGTCTGCTCACCCCCTCCCTGTCCTGATATTGCCACCACACATTACAATTTGACTCTAACTTCAACCCTTGATTCTCTTGCCCCCATAACCACAAGTAGACGCCCTGCTGAACGACTATGGAGGAAGTCTCGCACTTCGGCTGACTTCCTCCAATACAAGTCAATTTTATGCTTCTATCACTATGCCCTCAATATTGCAAAAAAGCCCTACTTCTTATCTCTTATATCCAATTTAGCCTCCAATTCCAAACGCCTGCCTTCCACCACCTCTTGGCCCTTCCTGTCTCACGACCAAAGACTTTGCTAGCCACGTTAATAATAAAATTGAAAGTATCTGTAACAAACTCTCCTCTCAGTGTGGCCCTAACTCTCTCTCCTCTCAACAAACTGACAACACAGAGCCATGATCCTTACCCATTCCCTCATCCATAATGGACACCTTTGACCCTGTAACTGAGGATGAAGTCTCTAGTCTTTTATCTACCTCTCATCTTACAACTGGTCAACATGATCCTATTCCATCACAGCTGATCCCTCTGCTCTCTACCACACCTATCCCAGCTCTCACACATCTTTACGTGTGTTTATTTTAAGCCTTTGCCCCGGAACAAACATAGTAACAGTCGTACATGTAAATGGAGGACATCGGTCCTTTAATACGAGGGAATAATATGTTTGTATAAAGTATGTTCTTTGAAACAAATATGAATTCTTGACATATTCTTTTCTTAGGAATTTTGGCAGAAGTTACCCCTCTATATCCCGAACCTGTAACGACAGGTGAAACTACAGGTCAGTGAATATAAAGCTGTCATACTGTGAGTTTGTGCGTAACGCTCACAATTAACAAGAGAAGATACACAGGGGAGGGATAGCGGGTGAAGAGAAGATACACAGGGGAGGGATAGGGGGGAAGAGAAACAAGAGACGGGAAGAGAGGGGGGGGGAAACAGAAAAATAAAATATTATCCTGTAATTTGTGACGTGCAAGTGACCAGTAAATATATCACATATAATAGTTGTCATACTGCAAGTTTGTCGGTAACACAATGTTAAATATTGCGGGTAGTTAACCTGTAGTAGACCCTACCCCTGGATCATCACATTTGCATGCATGGACACCGCAGGGAAGGATGTAGATAAAGACTCAGCTCCTCCCCCACTCCCTAATCACGTGATGGGGGTGGAGTGCGGAAAATTCTTTGAAGCTGTAAACAGTAACATTTTAATGTATGATTTCAAATTTATAGTGAAATGTTTTCAAATACTAATTGTATCGCTAACAGTCATTAAATAATATATGTTCTTTGTACATTTTAGATATGTGTACTATGTGCTATATATTTTGAAAAAAAAAAAATGGATTTGTGTTGTATATGTATTTCATGGTAAACAATTCAACCTATTCTAAGTTTTTTGGAAAGTGTACCAGAAAAGTTTAAAAATATAAATACATTTGAACATTATTTTTTATATTTTTTTTCTAGAAATGTTAACAATTGAATTACAATTTACACAGCACACAATAGTTTAAATTGTAATTCAATTGTTAACATTTCTAGAAAAAAAATATAAAAAATAATGTTCAAATGTATTTATATTTTTAAACTTTTCTGGTACACTTTCCAAAAAACTTAGAATAGGTTGAATTGTTTACCATTTTTACACTTTGAGCCTTAAAAAAAAAGTGTAAAAATAAGAATACACTCTAATACGTTATATTTTCTTTTTTTTAGAAATATTGACAACATTATTACCTCCTACTGAAACGTTAAGTAAATCCGCAGGTATGTGAATATCAGGCTATACATTAAAAATATCATATTTTAATAACGGCTTATTTTTTATGAAATTTATATTTTATTGGAGTTAAAAGTGAAGATGTGCAAAATTATATATTTTTTTATTTTAAAGGTCCTCTGTAGTGGTCATACAATATGGCTCCTCTTGTTTATATAACTAAACGATTTTCAATAAAATTAATATGTGATGCATATAAATTTAATATAGCGTTTAACGTCTGCATTTTAACTTTTTAATTATTAAATGTCCAAGGGGTAAGTAATGACCTGACTAATGCCTGTACTACAAATCCATGCTGCAAAACAGTGTGCATCACTATAACATGGAACATGGAGGTAGAGGAGCTCAGTTTGAGAACAAACAATACCTATAGGACTGGTCACCTACTCTGAGTGCAGCCTCATTTAGTTCACTTGTACCCTTCACTGGAAGAATTGTCCTGTAGTATATCAGTCTGGTCTCTCACAAGAGCAATCCAGCCAGGCAATTCTACCCTGAACAGGAGAACCAGCAAACCCCAGATGTACATTTTGGCTTCTTTTTGGCCTCATCAGCTGAGAGATCATGTCTGGAGCCCCCTATCACACTTAGGGTGAGAAAGCCTAAACAAAAACAAGTCAAAGGCACTCAATCTGAGAACAAACAACATCTAAGTAGGTTGGTAGGTATAGACCCGCATGATAATCTAAAGTATATTCATGGGTGTCCTTATGAACTCCTGTGGCACTTAATCTTAACCTCAAAACCATGGGGATCCTCAACGATTCTATGGCCACCTAACATTTTACCCGTATACATTGAGGGTCCTCGAAGACCCTTATGACACCCTTCCTACCAGCATAGGTGTCCATTATTTATAACTCCATGGACCATAATCCCCCATGGGGTTTATAAGGACACCCATAGTCCATATCCCTAGATAAAGAATGTCAAGATCTACTATTCCTTGGGCTAGAAAACATCAGCAAGATCAATTCTACCCATAGATCTGAACAGGTTCATTAATCCCCTCACATAGGACGGCTGCTGAAAATAGGATACAAAGCAACAATCCTTATTTTGGCTCAATAAAACACACCATCAATGTTCCAAAGAGAGCATGACCTTTATTCGGGTTATGAGCTGGTTGTCATAATAATGAGATTCGACTGTGTATATACAGTGCGGGGGGGGGGGGGCGGGGGGGGGGGGAGTATTTGATCCCCTGCTGATTTTCAACTTTTTCCCACTGACAAATAAATGATCAGTCTATAATTTTAATGATAGGTGTATTTTAACAGTGAGAGACAGAATGACAAAATAACCCCCAAGTAAAACGCATGTCAAAAAAATTATAAATTGATTTGCAGGTCAATGAGGGAAATAAGTATTTGACCACTTCGCCTTAGTACTTGGTGGCAAAACCGCTGTTGGCAATCACAGAGGTCAGACGTTTCTTGTTGTTGGCCACCAGGTTTGCACACATCTCAGGAGGGATTTTGTCCCACTCCTCTTTGCAGATCCTCTACAAGCCATTAAGGTTTTGAGGCAGATGTTTTGGTAATTCGAACCTTCAACTCCCTCCACAGATTTTCTATGGATTTAGGTCTGGAGACTGGCTAGGCCTCTCCAGGACCTTAATGTGCTTCTTCTTGAGCCACTGCTTTGTTGCCTTGGCTGTGTGTTTCGGTCATTGTCATGCTGGAATACCCATCCACGACCCATTTTCAATGCCCTGGCTGAGGGAAGGAGGTTCTCACCCAAGATTTGACGGTACATGGCCCATTCCATCATCCCTTTGATGTTGTGCAGTTGTCCTGTCCCCTTAGCAGAAAAACACGCCCAAAGCATAATGTTTCCACCTCCAAGTTTGACGGTGGGGATGGTGTTCTTGGGGTTATAGGTAGCATTCCTCCTCCTCCAAACATAGCGAGTTGAGTTGATGCCAAAGAGCTTGATTTTTCACCCAGTTCTCTTCTGAATCATTCAGGTGTTCATTAGCAAACTTAAGACGGGCCTGTACATGTGCTTTTTTTAGCAGGGGGACCTTGCGGGCGCAGCAGGATTTTAGTCCTTCATGGCGTAGTGTGTTACCCATGGATTTCTTGGTGACTATGGTCCCAGCTGCCTTGAGATCATTAATAACATCCTCCCGTGTAGTTCTGGGCTGATTCCTCACCATTCTCATGATCATTGAAACTCCACGAGGTGAGATCTTGCAAGGAGCATCAGACCGAGGGAGATTGGCAGTTATTTTGTTTCTTCCATTTGCGAATAATCGCACCAACTCTTGTCAGCTTCTCACCAAGCTGCTTGGCGATGGTCTTGTAGCCCATTCCAGCCTTGTGTAGATCTACAACCTTGTCCCTGACATCATTGGACAGCTCTTTGGTCTTGGCCATGGTGGAGAGTTTGGAATCTGATTGATTGATTGCTTCTGTGGACAGGTGTCTTTTATACAGGCAACAAGCTGAGATTAGGAGCACTCCCTTTAAGAGAGTGCTCTTAATTTCAGCTTGTTACCTTTATAAAAGGCACTTGGGAGCCAGAAACCTTGCTGATCGATTGGGGGTCAAATACTTATTTCCTTCACTGACCTGCAAATCAATTTATAACTTGACATGGGTTTTTTCATTTTTTTTTTATTCTGTCTCTCACTGTTAAAATACACCTACCATTACAATTATACACCGATCATTTCTTTGTCAGTGGACAAATGTTCAAAATCAGCAGGGGATCAAATACTTTCCCCCCCCCCACTGTATGAGTGCGCGTGCGTGTCTAGATATACTATTTTTTGTTTACCTTGGGTATGGTGTAAGTTCATGGGTTAAGTATTTTTTAAACGTTTATTAATAAAACAGGAGGAGATTAATTCAATTTCATAGATATGATGAAGAAAAACAAAATCTTACTGATAGGGTGCAGTACAAAATGTAATATTTATATAATAACATACAAACAGTATAATAATATGTCAGAGTTTATGTAGTCCAACTCCAGAGCTTTCACATTATTAATTGTATGGGGTAAAAGGAAAAAAAAAAAGGAAAAATAGGAGAAGGAAAATCATCATATAGGCAACCCCAGATTGATTTATAATCCAACTTCTATATAGCAAAACATAGTGATGATAAAACATTAAAAGGAGAAACATTAAAGTTCTCTGTCACAACTGTGTGAGCACTTATTCTGTAAAGGCATATGTATAAAATGGCTCTCAAAGCAGATCACACTTTATGATGCTTGCCAATCCTAATAAGGATAAATATTGAGCAGAGGCATAGGAACTGGGGAGGGGGGGGGGGGAGATATCCCCCCCCCCCGCAGACTTAATGAATAGGGGACACAAAAAACAGCAAAATTAAATTATGCATTAGCATATTTGGAGCAGTATGTGTTTCCCATGTAATAAATAAATATAACCATATATATATATTGTAACAGAGGTTAACACAACAGGCTAATCAAGCCCAGCTGGGTTCCACCTTTAAGCGTCTGATTAGCACCCAGCAGAGGGAGCTCATTGTGAGCTGTACAGAGGGCTCCAGAGTCAGCTTTGGAAATCCCCCCTTCAAATTCAGCCTGTTTCAAAGACTTTATTTTGTTTGGACATTATTTTGGACAGTGAAGGAACTGCAGCAAAGAGTTAATCAGTGCTTCAATTGCACCATCTATGTTATTTTGTTGTAAGAGAATAAATACAACTTCTGATATTTTAAAAAGGGCTCCTGAGTACTCCATTGTGGTGTCGGATACAAGGGCACAAACCCTGAGTGTGACAGCAGAGATATCCCATATGGTGGCAGTTCTTGGAATTAAACAATGGAGGAACTAGTGAAGGTCCTAATACAAACCAATGTATGCCAGCAGAAGACTACTCAGCAGTTACTGAGACAAGAGGCCCAGGCAGAACAAGTCCTGGTGGAACAACAGGCCCAAGCTGAAGAAGACAGAAAGCTACAGCGGGAAACAAACCAAATCTTGCTTGCCCAGCTACAGCACCTGATACCTGCAAAACCTACCCCGATGCCGGAAACCAGTGGAAACATCAACCCAAATCGATTTCTACAGAAAATGAACCAAGAATAAGACATGGAAGCATTTCTCCTGACCTTCGAAAGCCGTCAGAGAAGCGTGGCCCCAAAGACAGTGGGCCAGTATAGTTGCTCCGTATTTGTGTGGGGAGGCTCATAAAGCATATTTTAACCTGGGCACAGAGCAAGCAATGGATTATCCCAGTCTAAAAGCAGATATCCTGGCCAGAGCGGGGGTTACCAGAAGCGTTAGGGCACTGAGATACCACTCATGGAAGTTTGTGGAGAACAAGAACCCTTGCGCACAAATGTTTGAATTGCTTCACTTAGCACAAAGATGGCTAAGCCCTGAAACTAATGGACGAGGGAGAATTATGGAACTACTGGTGATGGATCCCTATTTGAGGAGTCTACCCCCAGGATTAAGAGAATGGGTGGGACAAAATGAGCCAGAGAACCCAGATTAATTTATTTCGCTGGCAGAAAGATATTTGTAAATATATAACATATTGGGATAAGATAATCACATATAAACAGAATTTTTATTAATTTTGGGTCACAACAGCGAATTTAAAAGCAATAAAAAATCCCAGATTGGAACATAAATGGTTAAAAATAGGCTGATTTTGTGAGATCTATTAATTACCACCTGATGTTTCTTTATGTCTCTTAATAGAGGGGTAATTTTCTCTCACACCACAGTATTCGTGTGTGTAAATTTATATACGGCTATCCAGCTCTTTAAATGTTGTCCTCATTCCCCCTGTCTTGTAGTATCATGCAAGTTTCATTTTTCTTGAATTGCCTAATTCCTAAACTTTAGATTCCACAAAAAAGTCTGCATGAGGATACAAACTTCCTATAGTGGAAGAGACCAATCCACATTAAATTCCATTCATGGAGACTATTAGACCATGGTATCTCCAATCTCTCTTTTCATGCACTGTATATCCACTCCCACAATAGAGACTCTCTCAATGTGCAATATATCCATTTCTTAACCAGGTAATTTCCCTGATCTCTATGTGCAATATATCTCTCTGTTTTTAACCAGGTATTTTACCTGGTATCTGGGCTATTTGGTAATGAACACCATCTTTTTTTAGGGAAATTTAAGAATATACACACTTTCTTTGAAAAACAGGAAAGATAAATCGGAGCTGTGGTCTGCTCTACAATAGGAGGTTTGCCTCTTACAGATCTATCTAATTGAAAATCGCTCATGCAGCTATACCAGCATTCAGACATATGGATGAGGACAGGGAGGGTAAGCACACATGCTCTATAAACAGACACACAGTACTGTTGTGGACTGAGACGCCAGCGTGCCCTTAGCGTGAGGGCGTGCTACGTCACCAAAGGCTGACGCGTTTCAACGTCATCAGACATCTTTGTCAAGGATGAAAAAGATATTTGTCCATGAATTAATTTTCCCGTCCTTCAAAAGTGGAGACCTCCAGTATTCAAAGGCGGCCTAATCACCCAAAGGCTCAAACCCCTAAGTGGATGAGAAGGTCTGGAACTGGACAACAACACCTGTACCCGGAAGTGGGAAAAAGTCCACTTCCAAACAATGCAGAAAGGATGATTCCTGAAGAACCTGAGGCAAAGAGGCAGCCCAGCAAGCAAGGGGAAGTGTTTTTATTGCAGAGAACCAGGACACATAGCGGCTTACTGTCTAAGTAAAGAGGAACCCATGCAATGCAACATGGGAAAGACTCATCAGTTTACCAAACCCATAAAAGTTAACTGTAAAGAAATGACCGCACTAATCGACTGTGACTCTCTTCTCACGAAAATCCATAAGACATGGTGAAAAAAAAAACTCCAGACGAGTGGGCATAAAATGCATGCATGGTACTGTCAATCTCTACCCTACCAGCACCGCAACACTGGAGATACAGGGGAGGAAGATGGTAATCACTGTACCCTGCCTTATCCGGTAGTACTAGGCAGAGACGTTCCCCACTAAAAAGATCTTCTTCCTACTGACCAATGGGAAAACAAAAAAGAACCTGTGGAGAGCGTCCAAACTGCTAAAGAATACGTATGGCCACATCTATCATGCTTAGATGATGGCTTATTCTCCAGACCCAGGAGAGGCCGAAAAACAAAGCATGAAAGGCAAAAAGCAAAAAGGATGGGCACGGAAATTCGAAGGAAAGCTTTTGTAGAAGCTTTAGCCACACGCAGAGATAAGGAAAGGTGAGAGGCAGACAGAACGCGTCCTACAGCTCATAATGATGAAAGAGGGGATGAAACAGAAGAACCTGGAGAGGAAGAGCTGACTCCACAGAAGTGCCTTCAGGACAATAATAATTTTCCATGTTACCAGGCTTCGGACTCAATTTTACAAAATGTACGTAATGAACTATCGGAAGTGAACAGCGTACCTGTCCCTGTCAGGCAAAGGAGACAAGGACCATATTTTATTTTACAAAATGACCGGTTGTACAGAATTGTTCCCTCAGGGAAAGAGACACTGGAGCAGCTCCTAGTCCCTAGAGCACATAGAAGTAAAGTCCTTGACCTGGCTCATCGTAATCTCCTTGGGAGACACCTTGGAAAAGATAAAACTCTGGGAAGAATCCTGAAACTATTTTTCTGGGCTGGTATACATGCTGAGGTTGCCCAGTATTGTGCATCCTGCCCAGAATGCAAGATAACTGCCCCTCGACCTAACCTATGTGCCCCATTGATACCCTTGCCCATAATTGAAGAGCCTTTTGAGAGGATTGCAATTGACCTGGTTGGCCCTCTAGAAAAATCAGCCAGAGGACACCAGTTCATACTGGTAATACTGGACTATGCCACAAGATATCCAGAAGCGATATCCAGAAGCAATACCACTATGAACAGCAACCTCTAAAAATATAGCTAAAGAGCTCATACAGCTGTATTCAAGGGTGGTGATACCCAAGGAAATTAATTAATTGTATTTTATTTATGGATTTTAAGACAAAGAAAACATACAACAGGCAGTGACATCAAAATTGCAAGATAATGTCATACATTGACAGCTTTAACAACTTTTGTGTTAGCATAGTTTGGTGGTATATAGGGGGGGAGGGAGAGGAGAGAAAACGGAAAATCTCACTAACTCCATCTCTCCTTCTCCTTCCCCGAGTAGAGGCTGTGGAACTCAACCAATTTGCAGGTCAATGAGGGAAATAAGTATTTGACCCCTTCGTCTTAGTACCTGGTGGCAAAACCGTTGTTGGCAATCACAGAGGTCAGACGTTTCTTGTAGTTGGCCACCAGGTTTGCACACATCTCAGGAGGGATTTTGTCCCACTCCTCTTTGCAGATCCTCTACAAGCCATTAAGGTTTTGAGGCAGATGTTTTGGCAATTCGAACCTTCAACTTTCTCCACAGATTTTCTAGGGGATTAAGGTCTGGAGACTGGCTAGGCCACTCCAGGACCTTAATGTGCCACTTCTTGAGCCACTGCTTTGTTGCCTTGGCTGTGTGTTTCGGTCATTGTCATGCTATACATCGACAGTTTTAACAACTTTTGTATTAGCATAGTTTGGTGGTATATAGGGGGGGGGGGGAGAAGGGGAGAGGAGAAAAATCGGAAAATCTCACTAACTCCATCTCTCCCTCTCTCTTCCCGAGTAGAGGCTGTGGAGCGCAACCAATCCTTGAATAATTCTCTCTAAAATAAATGTATTTGTTGGATATAATAATTGGTTAATTGGGAGGGGTGTTTCACTTTTAATGACTTTTAAGTGCCTTTTTCAGTGCTTCGTATTATATTTTATGAAATCTGTTTCAATTAGTTTATTTCTTTCCACTGTCAGCTTAATATCCCTCGATGTAGTCACTACTGGGGTTTTCCAATATGTGGCAATCAACCATTTTGCCACAAGTATGACATTCATTGTACTATTTATTTTTTGTTTTGGAATTTTTTTAGGAAAAAAATGAAACAGTATTATCTCAAGCTCTATATCTTGTTTCAAGATTTTGGATAATTGAGATCTACAGATAGACCAGTAGGTTTGAATTACTGAACATGACCACCACATGTGTATATGAGAGGCTTCTTGCATCTCCAGCATATATCTTTATTGACTTGTGGAGCTAATCTTGCTAGTTTTTGTGGAGTAATATACCACCTCTGGATAATCTTAAAAATAGTACATTGTATGTAATTTTCCATATTTTGAAAGGAGGTCTCCCACATTTTCTTCCCATTCTTTTTGGCATTCTTGTTCCCATTTACCTATACCTTTCGTCTTTACGTTTTTATCTAGTGATTTGATACTTTTCATTACATTTGAGATTGTATGCTTTTTTCCCAATATTATGTATATCTATCTCAAAATATGATGGTCTTCTCATTATATTTAGGTTATAGTCAGACTTAAGAATTGCTGTATAAAGCATATTATAGAAAATCCATGTATCTTTTGGGATTTTCGTTTCTTTTGAAATATATGAGAAAGTTTTCAACTCTCCATTTAGGTATAAGTCCACTAAGCTTCTCACTCCCCATTTTGTCCAATCTATATTCAAAAAGGGCAGTCATTCTTTATTAAGCTTCCATATTGGTGTGGTGGGTGACGGAAATTGAATTAGGTGTAATTTCCCATTCATTTTAGTCCACTCTTTCATCAAAGCTTTTGGTACAATGGCAATTTATTAATTTTTGTATTTTGTTTCTTTTCCCTTATCATAGATTCCCAGTCACTATTGGCGACTAGTTCTCTTTCTATCATAAATTTGGGAACATCTATTTTAATTTTGTATTTTAAAATGTGTATGTTACAACTTTTATATATTCCAGAAGGCCACCTTCGGCAAATGCTTTCATTGAAATATCTTTTTTTCTGCATGGTCTTTTATTTTTATACAGTATATGTATTGCTCTATTTTGTTCTTAAGTACACCTAACTTACTGATTGGAATTTCCAAAGGTAGGCATCTTAATGTATATATGATTTTTGGTAAAATCGTCATTTTTATTGCAGCTATATGTCCTAGCCATGATAAATTGTATTTATTCCAGTTTATCATTGTGAAATTAATATCCTTGATTAATTTATTTTGATTGTTTTTAACAAGATTATTTCAATTTGGCAAAAAGTTTATCCTTACATTCATTGAATTTGATTTCCAATCGTAGGAAAATTCTTCTATCAAATTTGATCTTTCTATCCCTTGGATGTTGATGTTGAAGGCTTCCGATTTAGAAATTTTCAGTTTACAATAGGACATTTTTCTGTATAAATTTAAGATTTTGTGTAATTTTGTCAATTATCTTTTTGGGTTAGTTATAGTTCAAACTAGATTGTCTGCAAATGCTGTAACTTTATTAGATGTTGAACCAATTGTTATACCCTCTATACAGTTATATCAGAGGGGAAAGGGGACAACCCTGTCTGGTTCCGTTTGTAATTACAAAATTTTCAATCTTAAAATCCATTCCCCTGACATATGCATTGGCATTAGTGTATAGGGCTTTAACCGCTAATGATCCATATGTAGCAAATCCAAATTTATTCAGGAAACTATCTATAAAACTCCAGTTTACCTTATCGAATACTTTCTCTGCATCCATTGATAGGGTAACTAATGGTATGTTTTTACAATTAACATAGGCAGGCAATAATGTCTATTAATTTATGGGTATTGTCCGTTGCTTGTCTCCTTTTTATAAAGCCAGTTTGATCTAGGTTAATTAGTTCTTTTAGAATAGGGTTAAGTCTATTAGCTAGTATGCCTGAGTACATTTTCAAATCTGTATTTAGAAGGGATAGTAACTTTGGCATGTAGTAGGATATTTATCTTTTTTTGTTAGGTTTATAATTGCAGCCTCCAGGTTTTCTGGTGGAAGATATCCAGTCAGTTGTATTTCGTTGGCGGCCTTTTTTAGATGTTTAATTAAGCTAGATGAAAATGTCCTATAATAAATATTAGGAAAGCCGTCGGAGGGAGGGGAGAAAAAAAAATATTTATATTGAATACTACTAAATAATGTATAGTATCACTTCATATTGTGCTAGTTTAGGTGCATGTTATATATTGAATATCTCTAAAGTGCCCAAACCGTTTTAATTACTAAGTCATGTTAAATCAAATGTGATATAGCTACATATAAAGTGACTGAAGCTAACTCGTTATTAAATATGCCAATTCTAAAATAACTGGGACTTGTATCTATTTCTACTTCCCAATTCCCTCATCCCTCAAAATAGATTACTAAATCCTTTTAATTCAACTTTGGTGTAACTTATTCTAAAGTGACTAGTGTAACGCAATAGTAAGTGAAAAAAAAACTTTTTACCTTTACTCTTCTCTTTTACTCCCCCTCACCTTCCCTTTCCCTTCTCTTCTTTTCCCAATCTCCCCCCCTTCCCTAAAGTGACTAATGTCTATCTCAATTGCACTAGCCCACAGAATTAGTATTCTTAAATCTCACTTCTACTACTATTTCCAATATTTTTGTCATGTGAATTACCTTGCTTTTTGCCAAATTCTTGTACTACAATCTACCTTTCCCATTATTGTGTCAATTTCACGTTCCACTGTCATATCTCTCTCCTTCAGAAACCCAAATTATTACAATTTTTGGTGCATTTTTCAGAACAATAAATTTTACCGGAAATCCCCATCTATACTCCATATTGTTGACCTGAAGAGTTTTTGTGATGTCTTTAAATTGTTTCCTTTTTATGAGAGTATCGCTTGACATGTGTGAGAAAATCATTACATTTTCGTATGGTACCTCAAATGTTTTCCTTTCCCTTGCTGCTTTTAAAATTTCTTCTTTATAGGACACAGTGCAACCTGAAAATAATATCTCTTGGCCTCTCTTCCGGTATATTTCTAGGGAGAGGAATTCTGCATAATTTTTCAGTTTTATTTTCTACAGTGTCTTCTGTTGTCAACAGTGATTTAAAAAAAATATCAACAAATGAGTGCAATTCAGAAATGGGATTTTTTCCAATACACCCTTATCCTTAAGTTATTTCGTCTGTTATAGTCTTCTAAACTGTTTTGTTTACTTTTTAAAATCATAATTTCAGTTTCTGATTGGGTCATCTTGATTATCATAATTTGGTTATCTACCCAAAGTTCTTCACATTTGTTTTCCAATCCATTAAATTGTTTTTTTTAAGGAATTAATTTCAATTGTATTGTTTTTAATTCCCTGGATTAATTCTTCTCTTATATTATTCTGGAATTCTATAAATAATGTTTTCATATAAATTGGAGTTATTGTTTTCTGCGGATTAGCTATTGGTTGTTCAGCGGTGCACTCATTTGTATTTTCATCAGCATCAATTTCAATATGCGGCGAGGGAGAGGAGGATAGAGCAGGGTCCGAGACCTCTGACTTATCGAGGGATCTATAACTCTTCTTTCCTTTTGGGGAAAAGAAGCTGGTATTTACTTTTGCTCCCATTTTTTTCTCTCTCATTGATCTATTTTTAGCGGAGTTACTCATTTTGAGCGATTCTTTTCTCTTACTCTTTTCCCTGCCTTATCCCCTTTCTTTTCCTTTTCCCTTCTTCCCCTCCCTTCCTCCCTTCCCCTCTCCGATAAGTCACCTCCAATTGTTCAGAGCTCTCTCCACCGCCCTAATCCTCCACCTCCTTACATAAGTTGTTAATATGAATGTCCAAAAGAAATGACTCTCTTTAATAGAGACCAAAAGTGAAAGTCTCTCTCTTTTCAGCTCACAAATGGTCTCACTCAGTGTAGATACAATCAAATGTAACGGGTTATAATGATTTCCCAGGCAAATGTCTCTACTGTAATTCTCTGTCTTAAATCAACCTCCTCTTTTTCTGTTTGTCTTCAAATGATATTTACAATAAACATTTTTATCACTGATTAAAGGCAAATATGCTATATTCTAAAACTCTTTGACTACCATGATCAAGTAAAAACCTGAATAAAGCTCTTTTCTGAGACTGTAATCATCCCAATGTTCAATTATTCAAACTTGTAGGAGGTCTTTTGTTATTTTTTATATCCTCTGACAAATTTACTATAAGATTTCTAGTTCAATCCCTTTTTATATTGAACTTGGGACTTCAAAGTTTATGAGCTGAGTATGCATTGTTCAAATCTAGGGAATATTTTGATTCCCCTATGATCTCCTTTCTTTCTTTAATCTTTTCCTCTCCTAACAACCCTCTCAATTACTTGGTGGCATTTGTTACTAAAGAACAAGAAAACTTTTATTTCCTTCCAGATTATATACTTTAGATCTTTTTACTGTATATCCTTATACAGTGATTGTAATGATACCTAATGAAGATGATTTCTTCTCAGTTGTTTATCCTCTTCCCCCCACTTATCTACTACCAGCAGTGTAGTTTATTACATTTTATCAGTTCAATTACATATAATAGTTGTGAGCATGCGAGTTGTTCCTAACATTTGCGGACTCGCGTAGTGAGCTGCGGCCCTCGCATAGCGAGGGTAGCGGGCGAGGGCCTCAGTTGCTGGCATGGAGCGCCTTCGGCGCTCCATGCCAGCAACTGCGACCCTCGCAAACTTTACGTCGCAACGCAAACAACACGACACACCAGTTACGACCCTCGCAAACTTTACCTCGCAACGCAAACAACATACGACACACGTTAACACACATTACGACCTCGCAACACTCGGACGCAACTCGCAAACATTACAAAATTCAAAGCACAATAAATACACACAGCACATACATAAAAAGCTTACCTACAGCAAGAAGGAGCATCCAGGACCTCAAAAATGCAACTTACACCTTGATTTCACTCAAAATAAAAGAGTTTACACACTAAAATTTTGCTAAGCGACAGAAAAAAAGGCCGCCGAACAAAACGAAAACGAGGCTACACATGCAAACACCATACAAGACACGTTAGCACACATTACGACCTCGCAAAAATCGGACACAACACGCGAACATAAAAACATTTAAAACACAATAAATACACACAACACACACACAAAAAGCTTACCTACAGCAAGAAGGACCATCCAGGACCTCAAAAAAGCAACTTACACCTTCATTTAAATCAAAATAAAAGAGTTTAGACACTAATAAAATCGCTAAGCGAGAGAAAAAATGGCCGTTGAACAAAACGAAAACGAGGCTACAGCACTCTAAACACGGAAAACACCACAACACACTCGCAAAACACCACAAGAAACTCGCAAAACACCACAAAAGACCTACGGATAATCCGCTAAGACGCATACCACACATTACCCGCCATTTTACACCAATGCGGAAGTACACCACTACGCTAACGGTTTTGTCTCGCGCACGCACAGTATTACACTGCACACATTCACCACGCTTACACAGCAGCTCCACACCACTAATGCTGCCGCAACATCAAAACAGATTGACAGCTCTTCAACACAATGCTTCAAAATAGGTAAAGTATATTCATTTATTAATGTATTATAGGTAAAGTATATTCATTTTTTAATGTATTATATATTTCATTATTACACACCAAACAGCATTAGCTCACTTACAATTTCATTGCCGTCATTTTTTGACGGGCAATTCGCTAGTATTATTATATGTATGGGACTGGGTAGGGTATAATATTATTATATGTATGTGACTGGGGTTACTATAATATTTTGATATGTATGGGAATGGGGAGGGTCTAATATTATATGTATGGGAGTGGGGATAATATTATATGTATGTGACTGGAGGGTAGTATAAAATTATTATATGTATGTGACTGGGGTGTATATATGTATGTACATATGGGGTAGTATCACAGAGACAAAGGGGAGGAGGATAAGGGAAAAAAAGGAAAGTAGAGGGGGGAGAGGCTCCAGATGAGCGCCAAAGGCGCTCAACGCGAGGCCCGAAAGTGGCGGCTTTGCGAAAGGCCTACAATGAGCGGCGAAGCCCCGTCATTTTTTGAGACGCTCATTGCGAGTCCTGTAAAGTAGACGGCGGAAGAGGATCGCAATGAACTCCAAATGTGCTCATTGCGAGCCCTGCGCTGAGCACCGAAGGCGCTCAGTGCAGGGCTCACAATAAGCGCTGAAGATGCTCAGATTATGCTGATGCTGGTTGTACTGCTTTGTCTTAGAGGAAGTTTTATCTTCTTGATCTTAGTTGTTCCAATAACCTGTTGAGGCAGCCCACTAAAACTCTTCGCCTCTATATAATGGTGCTAGTAATATCTTCCACGAGTTCAATATTAACCAAATTGACAAAAAGTTCCTGATTACTGTATACAAGGTTATACGAATACATTATTGTCACAGCAGTTGTTGAGTACAACACTCATCAGAATTAATAGCATATGGAGACTGCAGGGCTTATTAGTCACAGTTTCAGAGAGTCAGAACTTTTAAGAAAGTAAACAGCAGTCTAGCCAATAAATGTTTTTTGATCTTAATATGGTATTGTTTTGAGAGTGTAATATAGTCTCAAAAATAACATTTAAACCAGTTCTGCTTGTCACCTTTCTACTTTGGGGTGCTTTGCATGTGTTTGTGTTTGTATTATATGACCTCAGTCTTGAAGGGTCTCAGCAGCGTCATCGCGTCATTTTGTAACTCCCGGTCTTGCACCTGTCACAACGTTTCCAGCTGGGCAGAGGTCTTCAGAGTCAGCTTTGGAAATCTCCTGAAACAAAGGAGACTTCAAATCCAGTTTCAAAGATTTTATTTTGTTTGGACATTATTTTGGACAGTGAAGGAACTGCAGCAAAGAGTTTGTCAGTGCTTCAATTAAAGCTAGGCTTTTGTTTTGCACCGTTAATGTTATTTTGTTGTAAGAAAATAAATACAACGCCTGATATTTTAAAAAGCGCTCTTGAGTACTCCTTTGTGGTGCCAGATACAAGGGCACGAACCCCGACTGTGACAGCAGAGATATCACATATATTTTTTTTAAATCTGTAGTGTTTCTAGGCTACGCATAGAGGTCTTTCGTTGCCCACGTAACTGTCTCTGGCCGAATCCGCCATGTTTCAATTTCTCAGAATTCTGAGCTGGAAACAGGTTTTTTTTTAAACTTTTTTCAGACATTGAAATGTGAGCAAAGATGTACTATTTATTTACTGTACTACTGTACGATGGAGGGCTTCTATCGCTCTTTTGCCCACCATATATTAAATGATTGTTGTGGTGAACTAGCTACTCATAAGGTCCACAACACAAGCTGGGATCCCACCTCACTCTGATGATAGGCAGTATCTTTGAAAAAGCTGTCCGTGGGTAGGATTCCCAGTCTGTGTATAATCCAACCTTGGCTTTGCATAAAAGCTGTGTAACATAGCAGGCATAAGCTTTAAGATGGATTGAATAGTGAGGCATTTGTGGGCACATTTACATGTCCCTGCTCAGCTACCCAGAATGCAGAATAATAACTGTTTTTCTCAGAATTCTATTCAGTTAAAACATATAATTTCCGTGTTTCTTGTAAAATGATATATTTCCTTATCCTATTGTGAACATCACCCTTTGCATAGACTTTAGCTTCCTATCATTTAAAAAAGCTAACAATGACATGATCCAAAAATATAACATTTTGTTATGTAATCCAGTACCGACAATTAAGGCATTAATAAAAAATGTTAAATATTTTAATAATACGTGTAGTTAAAATCTTTAAGATATATAAAAATTGCTTACGTCTGCCATTATGTTGCAACCTCAAAATTATCTCTACTCTCTTTTTTTTCTATTGGGAATGTCTTCAAATTCTGCAAATGTTCCAGTATCCAAAGATAAGAAATTAGGTAATGTTTTTTTTTTTTTATCTGCTAGCCAAATTTTCTAACATGCTTACTAAAATACACTGTACATACTAAACAGAGAATGAACACATGAAAGGGATTACATTAGCATTTTTGTTTGTGTCTTGGAGCATTTTTTATATATTTGTGTATATACCGTATATATATATATATATATATATATATATATATATATATATATATATATATATATATATATATATAAGTATATATAGTGTGCATACTCCAGAATATTTTGTATAAGAAAAAGGTAAATAAATAAGTGAAAGTGTGAGACATATATGGTATTCAAGTGTGACAGATATTTCATGAATGTAATTTTCCTATGTTGGAATATGTTTTGGCACTTTTGGGGCCTCATTCAATTGCAATTTGGCCAATTGAATAGGGGTCTAAATAAGCACATAGCATATATTTTTAAAATAAGTTTTTAGTTAGTGAAAGCCTTGCTTTTGGATGGATGCTTGCTAACTAAAAACTTATTTAAAAAAAATATGTTATGTGCTTATTTAGACCCCTATTCAATTGGCCAAATTGCAATTGAATGAGGCCCCTGGAATCTAAAAACAGAAACTATGTTTGATTTAAATACATACCATGCTTTGAATGAATACAGTTGCAACCTTCCTAGACACTTATTTATTTTATATGAGCAAATAGTAATTATTTGTTTTTTTCCATATTTGAAAATGTTTCATCAAAAGTATACAAGCGATCAATTGAAGTCGAAGCCCTCAAAGACGGTAAAAGGAAACATTCACTTATTGTAATTTCTCTATTATTCTATTATTATTTGGTGATGTTCATTTTTTGTGACGTTACTGAGGCTGTGGGTTGAAAAAATATTTTATTGTTAGAAACAAATAGTATGATGTTTTCAAATAAGGTTTAACAAAAAAAAACTAAAATAATAATAAATAAAAAAAATGCTAAAGCTGTCAGTATTTAGCCTAATGACTTGTAAGACAAAGATTGTTTAGTGCTTTATGCTGAGTATATATATTTCACCCAGGAGAATCACTCTATCCAGAACCTTAAAATAAAAGTAATCAGATGGAATTTCAGAACTATCCAACAGCGGAAAACTTTTGAATTAAAAATGATTACATTTTTTAATACAAAGGATTTGGGCATTAGCATCAACTTAGGCTTTCTGGACCACTATCTTAATGTCTTATAGCTAACACATTCCACTTACCTCCCCCCCCCCCCCCCCCTTCTATTTCTGTTTTTGTAAGCTACATGCTATGCTGAAATGTATTGCACTTTATTTTACTCTGCTGTGTTCTTATCTACAACCTGATCTTTAGACTTACTTATTGACCTATCAGGACATTATTCACAATGCTGGTCTGTTTCTCACTTAACTCTGACCAATGAATTTTGTCTTTCTTGTTTTTCCATTTTTTTCCCCCATCTCTTTTTGTTTACTGTTTTTAGTTCATATTTGTATCAGTATCGCTTTTTGACTTGATAAAGAGAGGCATTATCTCTCGAAAGCTCGTCGCTTTATTATGAATACATTTGTCCAATAAAAAAGGTATCACTATTCACTGCTATACTCTGATTGTTCAACTGGCTAACTGGACATTCACGGCTACCTCACTCTTTATAAATATAAATATATATAAGTAATTGAAAACAAATTATTGAATTTGAAAATAGAAAAACTCCAGTATGCACTGTGATTTTGTGCAGAACGATAAATGCATGGTGTGTTATCAAATGCCGAATAATTATGTTTCTTTTATAGTGAAAGAGATGCCAGAAGACAGATGGAAGATATATGCTTAAAGGTATAGAGACGTTTGTGGTATTAATGATGGATCATGTTACCCTAATCATGCTTGTAAGAGAAATCATTTTCAATAAAATATATTCTTAAAATGTCATACCTTTTATTCTCATAACAATTTTCCTTGAATTCCACATTCCACCCCCCCCCCCCCCCCCCAAGATCCCTCAGCCACAGTGTTCCTACCAATTAGCAATACATATTGAGGTACAGGTTTTATCTCTTTTTTGCTTGCCCAGTATAATATTTATTGGTGTTTTCAGCCAACCGGTGATGTTACCGCTCCATCATCCCTCCATTTATCAAAAAATTACCTGAAGTCTTTGCAGACATCCTAAAGTTCCCTAGCAAAGAAACAAGGCCCGGAACTCCTCCATGAGAGCCTCTCAGCAATTCCTGGGTCATATCACATAATACTTTTCCTCAGATTCTCTATAATTGGCTGATAAGTTTCTGTTACTGTAAAGAAAAAAACCTGCTGTTACCAATTAAACATTTCACCACAGAAGCTTCTTTGTTTGGCAACCGTGGGATGAAACATCTTATATCAACTCCATAGTCTTTTATCAGTTGTTGAAAGGAGGAAAATGTTTTATCTGTATATAGATCTTTTAAGGGAGGTATCCCCTTACCAATCCAGTTCATTAAGAATGTTAAATTAAACTTTTTGGACAGAACCCCAATAGGGATACTCGGACAAGGATAAGGCATTATTTTTAAATTTCCATTAAGTTTATGCCAAAAAATAAGACCTTTTTTTTTAATAATTACTGAATTTGTATATGTACTCATATTGACTGATTCTTCCAGAAATAACAAATGATTCAAGGAATTTACCTTCAACATTGTATTCTCTATTTCCGCCCAAGAATGTAAATTAAGTGGATAGGTTAATTTAATAATATGTGGCAGCATTGTGGCGTCTTGATATAATTTAAATTCAGGATAAGCTAACCCTCCCTTATTTCATTTTTTACTAAATATTTTCTTGTTCATTAAAAATGTATTTATCTATAAGGCGCTGGAAACGATTATTCTAAAAACATGAACATTTTTATAGGAATGCTTCATAAAAGATAGTTAAACCTCGGCAGTGCTGCCATTTTCAAAGCCGCTATTCTTCTCGAGAAAGAGCGTTTTTTATTCTTCCACTTGCCAAGAATGTCATTCAACTTTAAATAAAGTTTTTCACAATTTAGAATTATTTTTCAATTTCTCTAACATATTAAATTCCTAAGTGCTTAAACTTATTACCTGTCCAATTAAAAGGGTATTGAGCCTGCAGATAATTCTTTACTTCAATAGCCAAATTAATATATAAAACTTCAATTTTTTGTATATTTAACTTATAGTTAGAGATATTTCAAAAGATTTTAATTAGATATTGTACCTCTTTTAAAAATTATTTAGATTCTGTTAACATCAAAACAACATCGTCCGCAAAAAGGACAATCTTGTGCTCATTGTGATTTATTTTGATACCCTTTATTTTATCAGACATCCGCGGTTTCATTAGTTATGCAAATAAGAGGGGTGACAGAGGACACCCCTCAAGCCGAACTTATCCAGTGTCCGTCTCAACTGAATTCTTGACCTAAGTCACTAATGATCACCTCACCAGAAAGTAATCTCGAAAATCAAATGTTTAGTGTCTCCTGTCCGTACTTTGCAGCCAAAGGTGGAGGATCTCCATACAGTGAGCAAAAAAAAGTACATAGTCAATGTGATTTCTATGTTGTCCATCTGATGATTTGCATGTGTAGAATCTTCTCTGCGGTTGTTTGAATAGGGTGTTTTCTATGTACAGAGAAATATCTTTACAAAATTCTACTAATCTCGGACCTACTTCATTTTGTACTCAAAGGCCAAATTTGCCAGTTATTCCAGGTGTCCTTTGGTTCCCTACTTTAACATTCCAATGATAGTAAAATATTTTCTTGGTGCTATATCTATGACGTGTTGAATAGCTTCGTAGAACTGGACAACTTCAGCCTCTTCAGCATCTGTGGTTGCAGCATAGACTAGGATCACTGTGATGTTAAATGACCTGACTTGAATACAAATTGAAATAATTCTGTCAAGTTTAATATATTTCAAGGTAAATTTAAAAAAAAAGCATGCATACATTTTTAGATTATTATTACACTGCCGACTTTCACATAAATCCATTCATACAAGTGAGCAAAAATGTCATGTTTTTCCAATAGTAACTTCAACTCTCTTGTTTAGATATTAGACTGAAGTACATGTACGTTATCCCATATATTACTGAAGTTCCCAATTTGAATCCTTCACTGAATGGTTGGAATCCAAATTTAAGCTTACCTATTATATAAGTTATACTTGTTTTTATTCCCACATATTATAAATGGTTAGATAGATAAATCTTCCAGACTTTACTACCATGTTATCATTATCCTATAAAAAGAGTAAATATGAAAAACCTCACCATTTAGGTGTTTGGAGATCGTGTGTCTAACTTAAATATCGATCTCTCGTCTCATCCATGTTTTATCCCACTCTCCCTGTCTGATTGTTCTTGGAACCCAACCAATCCCTATAAATGTGAGCACTGCTGGATTGCTGCCATGAAATGTTTTGACATGGCGTGCCACCAGTGTTTTTTCTTCATTTAGAAAGGAGTATTTTTTCCCACATTTACATTCAATTTGATAGACAATGCCTTCCATTAGGCACGTGAATTTTTTTATTTTTTTATTTGTGGAAATTCGCTGCATTGTCCTCATGGATAACAACCTTTGTTTGATTTTCATTTGAGTTTTCATTGCTTTCTGGTTTTTCATAGTGACTATGAACTAAAAGGTGCCTTAAATTCCTTGCACGTTTAGTGAGAGGTTGGCCCCAGGATACCTTGCTGATAACAAGGCTGCATGAGTTGATGAAATCCCAAATGAACTTTTCATCTTACCAACACATTTGAAAAACTCAACAATGGCCAATAGACTGGAAAATGTCAGTCTACATCCCAATCCCCAAAATAAACATAGTGATTTTGGTTAAAAAAAAATATTAATCCATCAAGTTCAATCTTTTAAGATCTCCTCTGATCTGCAATAAGCATATTAGTTGTTAACTGATCCAGAGGAAGGCAAACAGAATAAAAAAACAAAACATTGAAACTTATTAAATTGTCTCAAAAGGGAAAAAAATGAATTCATTCCTGACCCCAGATTCCTCCCTGGATCAATATTCCCTCTCTAATTAACCAGTATGACCCTGAATGCCCGCTTTAATTAAACATTATCTATCAAATCTGCTGTCACCACCTCCTTTGGTAGAGAATTCCACAGATTAACCACCCTTACTGTGAAGTACCCTTTTCTTTCTTTAAGGTGGAATCTTTTTTCTTTGAATCTCAAAGGATGTCCTCTGGTCAGTTGAAAACTTCTTGGCATAAAGAGCTCACTTTCCCCTTATTAGTTTTGTTGCAATTCTCTGTACTTTTTCCAGCTCTAAAATGTCCTTTTTATGAAGTGGTGGCCAAATAATATTGTATTTGTCTTTGCAGCTGCTGCTTGGCATTGAGCACTATTATGTAGGTGGTTGTCCACAAGTACTTCCAAATCTCTTTCTATATCTGATACTCTTAAGATTATAAATTGAATGGCTATTTTTCTTCTCAGATGTATAATTTTACATTTATTTGTATTAAATCTCATCTGCCATTTAGATTCCCATTTCACTAATTTATGTAAATCCCTTTGGAGGGAAAGTACATCCTTATCTGATTTAATTACCTTGCACAACTTTGTGTCATCAGCGAAAATGGAGACACTATTATATTCATTAATAAATATGTTAAAAAGGAGAGGACCTAATACTGAACCCTGAGGAACCCCACTTACCACATTAGTCCAATCAGAGTATGTTCCATTTACCACAAACCTTTGCTTCCTGTCTTTTAGCTAGCTCTCAATCCATGAGCAGATATTTACTGCAATTCCTGTATCCGTTAGTTTGCACAATAGTCTTCCATGTGTGGCACTGTATCAAAAGCCTTTGCAAAATCCAAAAAGACTACATCCACTGAGTTACCATGATCCAGGTTCCTATAAACCTCTTTTTAAGAACTTATTAGGTTTGTTTGGCATGACCTATCCCTCACAAATCCGTGCTGACTCGTACTTATAATCTTGTTTGAATATACATATTCTTGTATTTTAACCCTTATTAACCCTTCTAAAAGCTTCCCCACTACAGAAGTGAGGCTCACTGGTCTATAATTCTTCGGATTTGCTCTTGCTTCCTTCATAAATATAGGTATCACCTCTGCTTTTCGCCAGCCATCTGATAGCGACCCTGTGTTGAGTGAATCCTGAAAAATTAAATGTAATGGTTTGGCTATTACAGAGCCCAGTTCTCTCAGTACCCTTGGATGTATTCCATCAGTATGCAGGGCTTTATTAACATTTATTTTTTCCAACCTCCTTTGGATTTCTTCCTGCTTAGCCCCGTTTTGTTGCAGTGTCCCAACCACTGGTACCTCACCTCCCTTGTGTATACCGAAGAAAATAACCTATTTAGCTCATCTGCCTTTTCCTGTTCACTAATTATCAGACGGCTTGTGTTACATTGTAATGATTCTACATCTTTCTTCCTGGCCTTCTTCCATTTATAATATTTAAAATATTAAGTCTTACTCTCTTTTGCAACACATTTTTCATTTTCTATTTTAGCCAGTCTAATAGCCCTTTTGCAAGCCTTGTTGATTTCCTTGTACTTACGTAAAGCAGTCTCTGTCCCCTCTTGTTTGTATAATTTAAATGCCTGTTTTTTACTCCTCATCTTTATATTTAAATCATTGTTAAGCCACATTAGATGTGAGTTACTCCTTTTACTTATATTCCCACATGGTATATGGTGATAAGTATGTATATTTAGTAAGGATTATCATTATTTTTACCGGTCAGTTCTCTGTCCCAGTCTATACTTTGTATTGCTGTAATCTGCCCTTTTATTATTATTATTATTATTATTATTATTATTATTATCGTTTATTTGTAACGTGCCAACATATTCCGTAGCGCTATACATAAGTTAAGTTACAGGCAATGACAAGTTAAAGATTCATACATTGCAAAGAGTGGGTGGCCCTGTCTTTGAGCTTGGAATCCAGTGTCCATAGCGCTTTCCCTAAAGCACTGCGCAGGATTGAAACTCGCAGACTTACAATCTAAAGGTTAAAGTTTTATGTAGTACAGTAGGGAGAGAGTAGTGCTGAGCATGTTAGGGAGGAAGGTTATAGGCTTCTTTAAAGAGGTGCGTTTTTATTGATGTTTTGAAGGATTTAAGGCAGGAGGATAGTCTGGTGAAGCGAGGCAGGGAGTTCCAGAGAATAGGGGCAGCGCGAGAAAAGTCCTGGAGGCGGGAGTGAGAGGAGGTTACAAGAGTGGTAGAAAGAAGAAGGTTGTTAGCAGAACGAAGAGGGCGTGTGGGGGAGTATTTGGAGATGAGAGCAGAGATGTATGGGGGTGTGCTGTTGTTGAGGGCTTTATAAGTTAGGGTCAAGATTTTAAACTTTATTCTGGAGGCTAAGGGAAGCCAGTGAAGTGATTGACAAAGAGGAGCTGCCGACACTGAACGATGTGTACTGAAGATGAGTCTGGCGGAGGCATTTATTATGGATTGAAGTGGGGATAGGCGAGTGATGGGCAGGCCAACAAGGAGCGAGTTGCAATAGTCAAGATGAGAAATGATGAGAGAGTGTATTAGAATCTTAGTAGTGTCTTGTTTAAGGTAATGGCGTATTTTGGATATGTTTTTTAGATGGAAAAGACAGGATTTGGTTAGAGACTGTATGTGAGGGATTAAAGAGAGGGCAGGGTCCAGTAGAACCCCGAGACAATAGGCTTGGGAGGTGGGAGTGATGATGGCGTTGTTGACAGAGAGAGAGATGTGAGGAATTGAAGCTGTAGTAGAGGGTGAGAAGATTAGGAGTTCAGTCTTAGACATGTTGAGTTTCAGATGGTGGGCGGACATCCAAGAGGATATACTAGAGAGGCAGTCGGAGACATGTGCTAGAAGAGAGGGGGATAGATCTGGTGCTGAGAGATAGATTTGGGTGTCATCTGCATAGAGATGGTACTGGAACCCAAAAGAGTTTATTAGGGTGCCGAGTGAGGATGTGTAGATGGAGAAGAGGAGGGGGCCTAGGACTGATCCTTGGGGTACGCCAATAGACAGGGGGTGAGGAGAAGAAGATGTGCCGGAGAAGGAGACGCTAAATGATCGTTTTAAAATTGAGAGTTTTTGTTGCCCCCTTACAGTTGTTTTTTTTAAGACTTTGTTGTGATCACTGTTTCCCAAAGGTTGCCCTATTTCAACATTTTATACTATATCAATATTATTTGTGATGACTTAATATAAGATCTAGTAGGCTCTTGTATAACCTGGGCCAGATAATGATCCCTGAGTGTACTCAAAAACCTGCTCCCCTTCGATGAACTGCTGGTCTCATTATCCAGTTTATTTCAGGGTAGTTGAAATCTCCCATTATTAGAACTTGCCCATGCTTAGCTGCATTGACCTAAGCATTCGTGACTCAGTCCAGTAAAGGACCACCCCCTAACAAATAATGACGCCAGACTCCAACTTGGGTATAATCAAGCTACAATTTATTTGTTAACATAAACAAACAGAATTAGCTGCATGACCTGGATTAAGGCGCTCAACCCCGATCCAGAGGCCCAATTCGAACCCCGTGGCCATGAGACCTCTGGAACCAACCATACCAGATAGCTTATTGTAATTGAGCTCCAACCTAAGTTGAGGCAGCACCCCTGCCACCCGCAAGCCCACTGGGCTCAGCGCCACCAAAAAGCTCCATGGCCTGAACAATACCCACATTGTCAGTATAATTGAATAATGATAACCCCACCTCATTGAGGTGAACCCCATTCTTAAGATAAAACTCCCATGCTTCTGGAGTTTCCAAATCCCTGTGCCTGATGGAATACCCTCCCAACCTCCTTATAAAAGAAGCCATAATCTTATTAAGCCTCAATCTGACTGTATCCAACTTTTTGGGGTCCTGAGCCCCCCTCCACTGCAATCTAGGTGTTATCTGTGACCAAATGATAAGCAAACTGGGAACAACTCAATTACCCTCAACACATCCCATTTCATAGTCCGAATGAGCTTCCTAATAGGTATAAAGCCTAAATCATTCCCCCCAGCATGAATGACCAACAACTCCGGAGGAAGGGACACCCTAGCGTAACCCACCACTGTTAGAAGGACCTGCTCCCATCTCATTCCCCAAACTCCAAACCATTTGCATACTACAGCCTCTTCAGGAAAACCCATCTGTCTTCCTCGCTCTGTTATCGAAGCCGCCCTACTTGCCCAATAAATGAAGGCGTGACCCACTATCCACAAGTTTAATGGTGACCCTGAAAAACACAACTACATGTCAGAAAACAGTAACCCTATTTTACATCGACCATCCTTCCCAAATGATCACCCCCACAGGCAGTAACCAAATACCCAGTGGAATGATTAGTACCAAATTCAGCTCCCCAGATGCCATAACCTCAGCGGAAATGGTGTGGGATCTTGATCCGCTGAAGGAGCCAATTCTCTAAACCTCTGCCAGCTAAATCTTGATAATGCATCAGCTATCGTATTCTTCACCCCTGGAATATGAGATGACCTCACCAAAATATTCAATTGTAGGCATATAAGTACCAATTGCCTCAAAAGGTTTACCACCGGAGGCGAAGAGGCAGTAATAGCATTAATCGCTTGAACTACACTTAAATTATCACAGTGGAAAATTACATGCCTATTCCTCAAACAATCACCCCATAAGCAAATAGCCACCACTATAGGGAATAATTCCAGAAACGTTACATTTTTTGTAAGATTACTATTTATCTATTGCCCAGGCCACTTACCATTAAAGAAAGCCCCAAAACCTTTTGCCCCCGCCGCATCATTATAAAGCTGAAGGACACCATTAGCCACCGGATTGTTCAAAATCATGGTGCTACCATTAAAATGCTCCAAAACTCAAACCAAATACGTAGATCAGCCTTATGCTCAGACGTTACCCTTATGTGATGATGCAGCTGACTAACCCCTGCCGTAGACAATGACAGCCTCCTACAAAATATTCTACCCATCAGAATTATCCGACAAGCAAAATTAAGCTTACCAAGCAAAGACTGCATAACCTTAAACGTAACCTTCTTAGCTGCCCTTACAGCCAACACATCCTTCATTAAATCCCTCACCTTACCCAGCGGAAGCCAGCACTCAAAACGAATAGTGTCAATTTCAATACCCAAAAAGCTGAGGATGTGATACAGGCCTACAGTTTTTTTTTTTTTACAGTCAACAGAATGCCAAAATCGTCAGCCATATCCTGAAAACATTTAAACAACTGGAAGCATTCGGAAGACTCTGCCGGGCCAACAAATAAAAAATCATCTAAATAATGCACCACAGAAAACAAACCAGCTTTTTTACAAACTATCCACTCCAAGAATGAACTATATTTCTCAAAATAAGAACAAGAAACTGAACAACACATGGGAAGGCATAGATCAACAAATATTTGATCCGAAATCGCGCAACCCAACAAATGATGGGAAACAGGGTGGACCGGAAGTATCCTAAAAGCAGACTTAATATCCACTTTTGCCAACAACCAGCTGCACTGCATGTTTGAAAGACGCATATTTAAATGAAGACAGTTCCTTGCTAATCCCATCATTTACTGATAAACCTTTAGGAAAAGAAAGATGGTGAATTAACCTAAACTCCCCCACCTCTTTTTTAGCCACATCCTTGTCTGGTGCCATTTAAAATTCTGAATTTTTATTCCGGAAACAAAAGCTCTTGAATTTCTATATAGGGCCTTGGTGGCTTTCATTTCAGGGGGCATATAACCTGCATTTTTTAACTCATTACCCATGCTGGACAGGTGTGGACTGAGGATCCTGGAGTACTTCTTATAATAATAATTATATAAATGTATAAAACAATCAATGCCTGGGGCCTTATTCGATGGCAATTCTGCTATTAAAGCTTCAATTTCTTTTGGGGAAATGTCTAGATTTGATTCATTTAGATCTTCTCTTGTTATATTCGGGAGATTTAAACTAGATAAGAAAGCATCTATTTCATCTTTTGTAGGTTATACTACCAACTTTTCTGTCTACAGATTATAAAGTGAACTATAATAGTTTTCAGCTATCTCCCCTATGTTTTTAGGGTGGTGAACCTTATTGTTATCTTTGTCTCTCAGAACACAAATTTTCTGACTTGATCTTTGTTTTTTAATTCGGCTAGCCAATGGTTGGTGTCTCAATATCATGTTTTCTGTTTGTTTTTGTAAGATTCCTTGAATCTGAGACCTAATATTCTTAATTTTAAGAGTGTTATTTGGATCCGGTAATAATTTATTCAGATTTTGAAGTTTATTTAATTTTATATAAAGCTCCTTTAAGTGATTCACCTCCAGCTCTTTACAAGGTTGCCACTCTGGCAAAAAAAAAAAAAAAAGGCCTCTAACGACTGCACGTCAAATAGAGCTATATGATAGTACAGAATTGTTATTAAGCTCAAAAGTAGTTATTTATATCTTCTTTCAGCTTAGCTACAAATTCTTGAGAGTTAAGTAAAGTCAGATCCATTTTCCAATGTCTATAAATGTTAGATTCTTCAGAGTCAGTTAAAGTCATAACAAGCATTGCATGATCCGACCAGGTAATGTCGCCTATCTCAATAGATTCAACTACATTTACAGCTTTATATTATTGCAATTCTGTAAATTTAAAAGGGCTCTATTTAAGCACACAGCATATTTTTTTGCAGAAGTTTTTAGTTAATGAACTTCTATCCAAAGCAAGGTCTTCACTAACTAAAAACTTCTGTAAATAAAATATGCTATGTGCTTAAATAGAGCCCTTTTCAATTTACTGAATCACAATTTAATAAGGCTGTTAATGTATTTACATCGGTAAAAAAATAATCAATTCTAGCATAACAGTTATGTCTCCCTGAGTAATGAGTATATTACCTAATTTCAGGGTCAAGGGTTCTCCAACAATCATAGAGTTCTTGTTTTATAATTCCCGAGGCAAATTGGTTAGATAGTCTCTTACTTATGCCTGTGAAATCTTTACTAGGAGATGATCTATCAGTTTTGAAATTTAAAGTCATGTTGAAATCCCCACAAAGGATTAAACGGCCCCTTTTGATCTGATTAGGTACAGTAAAAATTATATTTAAGAATCCAATTTGATTATGATTAGGCAAATATACATTTGCAAGAGTGTACTCTTCATTATTTATTTTGCCTTGCCATATAATATACCTAGATTCTTCATCAATTACCTTGTGGTATTCGTCTACTAACGGATGTTATCCCAGCCTAGTTTTCTTAAAATAGGGAGTGTTATTATTGTTCCCACTTCTTGATCTTATGCACTCTACACTTTATTCCTTTTAAGTTATCTTCTTTTGTATTATATGAAATTCCTGAGTGGCTCCTAATATCTAAATCATTAACCACTTTCTTTTCCAATACTATTCTAGTGTTTCTTTAATCTATTGTGAAATCTATTGTGAAATTGTGCTAATTCTACAGATAGCTATTCTTTTACTTTACATTGTTTCTACGACTATCAAAGTGATATATCTCTATATATAACAACACTAAAGAGTAAGAAGCTTATCTTTACTCTCTGAATGAATCCACCTAAAGTGCAATTGCATTTGTTTCATCAACATTATTTTATATTAGAAGTATTATATTATATATTATAAGTGACAAAAGGAAAAAAAGAAAAACAAAATTAGACCCTTCTACTCTCTCTAATAAATTAATTCAAAACATCTGTTAACAATTTGTGCAGTATTTTCCCACTAGTCTGAATCATAAATGTGCCCTGCCATGTTAATTTCTCGCAGGAATACAGCAAATTAGAAGTGGCTGATACAACAAAAATGTTGTAACCAATAGTTTTGGTTTTGGATCCAAAATGTCCATGTCTACTAGCTTAATGTCACATTTTAAAAGAAGCTCTTTCCCATCCTGCACTGTATTGATCTTACACCATTATGAGTCCTTAAGGACTATCAGTCCAGCTTGGGACTTCCATTTATATTGAAGCTCATGGCGTCTTAAATTGAGAGTGATACTTTGAAATTATTTCCTTTTCAATAAAACAGATGCAGGAAGACCCGAGAACATTTTTAGAGTCTCATATGGTTTATCAAAAGTCTTTTTCTAGAAGCTTGCTTTAAGAATAGCTTCCTTGAATGGCAGAAAGTGGATTCTATTAATAACATCCCTTGGGATAGATTTATTGAAGTAGGAATCATGTGAGAGATCTCCAGTTTACATTCCTCTATGGGTAGATTAATCCCTAGTGAGAAAAATAATTCCAACAGATATTTGTTCAGTCCTTTATCTGGAATTGATTCAGCTATCACTAGAAAGTTTTGCATTTAAGTTCCTTATATTTTCTTCTAAGGTGGAATGATAGCTCAACAGAGAATTATATGATCTGTTATAAGTTTATCTATTTTAGTTTCCAACTGTTCATTTTTATTCTGTAGATCCATAATTGCTGAGGAGTTCTCCCATATCTTGGTATTTAATTCAACAGAAAAATTTGTTTGGAATTCTGAAAAAAGATTTTTTATCTTTGAGTATGGTCAAAACTTCAGGATCTTGCATGATCAGATTTATACAAATATTCTCTTGGGTCTTTGTTGGACTTTGGTTTCGTGATTGCTCTAATATTGATACTTCAGTATATGACTTATCACCCTTTAAATCCTGACCTTTTTGGTGCAAAAAAGCTAGCTCTTTGAGAAGGATTTTTATCTTATCTCTAGGTTTTGATTTAGTTGACATTATTGCTTATGTTTCTTATATTTCTATCTTCTTATCTTAGATTCTCCTCCGTTACCTTTCTCTGAGGGGCCCAGAAATCTTATTTTAAGAGCAATATAACTTTCCAAAACTATATGGAATCTTATTCCTTTAGTTTGTTATTTCCTCTCCACCCAGTTTATAATACACCATCTCTTTATAAGCACCTATCTCTGAACCCTCCAGAGGCCCACTTTATTGGAGAGTAAATACATGAGTATTTACAAACTGTCCAGCTGTATCATATATTATCTATGTCCAGATTTTATTATATCTGGCAATACATTTTGCCAGAAGAGTCCAGGGATTACTAAGGAGGATTGTATTTCTACTGGTCACACATATTATTTTATGTGTTTGTGCCCAATAAGAAATATAAGTGTAGCAATGCTACTGATACCTTATCCAACGTGATTCATGGGAATTAGGGTCCAGTCCAGGCTTGTGGTAATATCTTACTCACCACTGTTGGTCTTTTCCACTTCTGTTAGCCTCAGGTATTCTCAGGGGCCTTGGTCCGTTCTTCCTATTTGTTTGGGGAGGAGGGTAGATCTATTCAGCAACAGCGTTCCTAGAGTGTTTTCTACTGGCAGTATATGCCTTCTTCCACTTCCAGGTGTGCAACGCTGCCTCCAGTCCCCGAATGACCACGCTCCTCTCTTAGGCTCCACGTCTCCCCACTACCTTAGGTAAGAACTTGGTGGTTTTTAGAGGATTTACCTCCTTCTGCTAATGTCCCCCACCTCAAGGCTGAGGATTGATGTCGCTGTCGTCTCCGGGAGTCCAAGAGGTGCACCACTCTGTATTCCTCATCTGTCCGGGGAAACATTGAGGGTTCAGTCTCCCTCTCATATCTTCCTTACAGCGCCACGCTGCCGTTGAAGATCATTTCTGGTCACGCCCCAACCAACTCTAAACAATCCTTATTCTCATAATAAAGTATTCTATGTGAGCAAGGCCAGTTCCCTATACCCATAATAAAATATTCTGGAGCCAGAGCCAAGGATAAACAGCATGTTATTGCCTGCGCAAAAGTGTCAAAGACAAAGGTGATGTGCGCAAAGATTTAGCCTTGTCTCGTTATTAATTGACCTACTAATAACGAGACACGTACTCGAAACTTTAGCTCTTCCTCCAAAGATTTTCTACGGGATTAAGATCTGGAGACTGGCTAGGCCACTCCAGGACCATAATGTGCTTCTAATTGAGACGCTCCTTTGTTGCCTTGGCTGTGTGTCATTGTCATTCTGGAATACCCATCCACGACTTATTTCCAATGCCCTGGCTGAGGGAAGGAGGTTCTCACCCAAGATTTGACTGTACATGGCTCCGTCCATCACCCCTTAGCAGAAAAACACCCCCAAAGCATAATGTTTCCACTTCCATGTTTGACGGTGGGGATGGTGTTCTTGGGGTTAAAGGCAGCATTCCTCCTCCTCCAAACACTGCGAGTTGAGTCGATGCCAAAGAGCTCAATTTTGGTCTCTTCTGACCACAACACTTTCACCCAGTTCTCCTCTGAATCATTCAGATGTTCATTGGCAAACTTCAGATGGTCCTGTACATGTACTTTCTTGAGTAGTGGGACTTTGCGGGCAATGCAGGATTTTAGTGTGTTACCAATTGTTTTCTTGGTGACTATGGTCCCAGCTGCTTTGAGATCATTAACAAGATCCTCATGTGTAGATCTGGGCTACCCCTTTTAGAGTTGATCCACTATAGTGCATCAAAGTGTTAAAATAACCCTGTTTAGCTCTGTAGATAGGTTCCTGGGAATAGGAGTGTTAAGAGAAACTGTGCTAAACAGGGTATTGCCATATATATATATATATATATATATATATATATATATATATATATATATATTTATTTACTAGAGTAATTATCCGTCATAATGGAATGTGAAAATATAATGTAATATAGTCTTTTTTTAAATTCTCTTTCTCTCCATTATCTCTCTCCCATCTCCGTTCTTCTATCTCCTTACCCCTCTCCTCCACCTCTCTCTTCCATTTCCAATATCGCTTGTGTTTCTCTCTTATCCCCTAGCTCTTTCCTTTCCTCTATCCTCTCCCTTTTCTTTCTCATTTCCCCCTCTCTCTCTTCTCTGCTCCCATTTCCTCTTGCCTCTCCTTTCTCTCTCTACTTTTCTGTCTTTGCTCTACCTTCTCTCTCTACTTTTGTCTGCTTTCCCTTCTCTCTCCTTTCCTGTCTCTCTTCTTCACTCTCCTTTTCTCTCTCCTTTTCTGTCTTTGCTATCTATTTTCTCTCTCCTTTCCCACATTCCTCTTCTCCACTCTCCTTTACTCCCTCCTCTCCTTTCTCTTCCTCCTTTCTGTCTTTGCTCTCCCTTCTCTTTTTCTCCTTCCTCTTCTCTCTTTTCTCCACTTTAATTTCCTCTCTCCTCACCCTTCTCTTTCTCCTTTTTGTCTTTGCTCTGCCTTCTCTTTCTCTCATTTTTTATTTCCTCTCCCTTATATCTCTCTTTTCCAGCTTTTTTTCTCTTTCCTCATCTTCTCTCTCTCTCCCTTTCTGTCTTTCCTCGTTCTTCTCTCTCCTTTGCATCTTTGCTCTCCTTCTCTTTCTCCTTTTCTCTCTCCTTTCTTCTCTTCTCTCTCTCTATTCTGTTTTTGCTCTCCTTATCTCTCTCTTCCTTTTGGTTTTTGCTCTCTCTTCTCTCTTTCCATTTTATCTTTGCTCTCCTTCTCTCTTCTTTCTTCTCCCTCCTCTCTCTCCCCCTTTCTGTCTTTGCTCTTCTCTCTCTCTCTCCTTTCCCCCTCCCTCCTTTCCTTTTCTGTTTTTGCTCTCCATTTTTTTCTCCTTTCCCCTCCAGCAGACATTGTGGGATGAGGCTATGGTGTGGTGGGAGCGGATCTACTGAGTGTTACTGCGTTATATATATATACATATATATATGTATATATATATATATATACTATCGACCAGCCTGTCAAAAATGACGGCAATAAAACTAACTAAAAACTTCTGTAAAAAAAAAATGCTATGTGCTTATATAGAGCCCTTTTCAATTTGCAGAATCGCAATTTAATAAGGCTGTTAGTGTTTGTATCTTTCCCATGTTAAACTGCCCCGTTTAGAGCTGTTTCGCTTAGGACTCCTATTGCCTGGAACCTATCTTCAGCTTTAAACGAGGTATTCCTGTATATGCATGGTGTATCATAAGTGTCTAAATAAACATTGGTGATGATATTGTCACTTGGACTTAATTCCTAGATATAATATAATATAGATCCTATAAATCATGCATATATATTAATGTCTAAACAAGCTATATCGCTCAAACAAATCGATTAGTTTTCATACGACACCTACACTACATATTATATGCCCCCTACTGGGATGTAATGCAAATTACCTAGAGAACACTATAGACATTCAGTTTTTGCAGAGGTTATGGAACCCGCTACTCACCTCCTAGAAGTATATAGACACACACACCATATGTGCCAGTAATATACTAGGAACTACACTTACCTCCTAATCTTAATCCCCTGAGGCCATCCAAGAAATGTGCACACAATCTTCTAATGTGAATAGTAAGGAGACGTTGCCCCTTCCTCCTGTCATCAGCAGGCGACAGAGAAGAAATTGTCCAACGCAAGCATTTCACATAGGCTTCCACACCGGCCAGTATCCAGACTGAGAGGGGGCTAATTTAAATAGGGTGAGTAGTTGAGGACTTGGCATGGCTTGATTAACCCTGTGTTGTCTATTTCTTATTACAGGAATTATTCAACACCTGACAGAAAGCAGAACAAAGTGATTCCTGAGATTAGAAAATTAAATAAAAAATTAATCAAAGCTCATTGTCTGTGTAATATTAATATATGAACACTATACATGTACCTAATAGGATCTGTATGAACAAAATTATAAGTAAGCTATGTGCAAATATAAACATACTGTCTTAGTATAGAATAATATTAATATCTGAATATCTAATGACAACATATTATTAATATGGAGAGAAAGACATAGCATGAGTTACTATTCACTGCTGCTATCTGCCAAATGTGTGATGTGATAGGTAATGAGCATGCTCAGTAGAGACTTGTGCACCTGACCAATTATAAGATTGTATGAATTTTGATTGGCTAATTATGTTTATGTGATGTTTTTAGTAGATTTATAGTTATGGTTCACCTGCAATTCCAAACATTTGCTAGAGGGGCCGAGAGAACAAAATGTGAATTGGTTTATATTGGTTCTCCAATGGGGTGAACAAACAAAATGTGGATAAGTTTATAATGTATTCAAAAGAATTGCGTGTGTTTCCAGGTGCTTAACATCAATATAACATAGTAATATAATAAAACTGGAAAACTTTATTTGACACTTTAACAAAGTCGCTACATAAAAAATGGGTAAATAACTTAATCTCGCCTTTAAGAGGGATTCCTGGTGCTTAACACCTCAATATCAAAAACATTTTCGGAATGACTTTATTTTAAGAATAAAAGATCTAAAAATACTCCGTCAGAGGAAATTAAAAAAATATTATAAAGAACAGTGTTTAGATCAGACACTAAGGCGTGTTGAATCATATACTGAACAAATAATTATTCATCTTATACATTTTAAATCACACTACACAAATTGGCCTGATGAAATATTTAGATGGATCTATATAATGTTATAACAAATCCTCATATAATGCAGAAATCTAATAATCATCGGGTTTATGTAAATTTTAGTGATAGAAAAACACTGTAGTATATTTAGTTAAAAAGCAACGATGTTAAAAACAAAAAACAAGATACTGAGGTATCTGCCAGAAAGAAACATGGCATTAGATCAACAGAGGAAATATAGTGAATATATATAGCACAAACAAATTCTGGAATTAGTTCCAAGAAAAAAGGCATCAAAATATCAGGGGAACAATCCTTATAGCAAATATGGACTTCTGCTTTTCCAATTGTAATTACCATTTCATTATCGCAAATACTTGCGGTTCACTTGGCCCCTTTGCGATGCAGCAGGATGCTAATAAAGGTATATTCCAGTGGCGGCTTGTGACTTTTCAAGTTGGAGGGGCGACAGGGCGAAACATAGCCACTCCCACTTTTTCAAACCACACCCATTTTTATAACTCTTCCCCCTGACGTCATGATGACCTTTATAAGCCCCGCCCAATGACCTTATACTTGTAAAGCCCATTGAAATACATGATCACCAATGCAGAAATGTCAAGAAGTAAATTAACAATGTGTTAAATTCATTGGTATACAAGATAGATTGAAAAAACTCATGTGACAAGACTACAGCAATATCATAATTGCACCTATACGCATTAACAGAAAAATTAAAGGAGTGACACCTACCATTAGTCGGGTCTTCTTCTCAGGGTATTCACGTTCAGTAAGTTGACCAACGAGTAGGAACAAATCTGCAGCCACATAGGGTTTGCACCTGGGGTTGAAAGAAAACAAGCAAATCAATCAGACCATTCAAGAACAAAACCTCACTTAAAAAACATTAAACGACCAAGTGGAACCATATAGGCCCCAAACATACCTTAGAAGACCAAGTGGAACCATATAGGCCTCAAACATACCTTAGAAGACCAAGTGTGACCATAGGTCCCAAACATACCTTAGAAGACCAAGTGGAACTATATAGGCCCCAAACATACCTTAGAAGACCAGGTGGAACCATATAGGCCTCAAACATACCTTAGAAGACCAAGTGTGACCATAGGCCCCAAACATACCTTAGAATACCAATCAGCACTGTATAGGCCCCAAACATACCTTAGAAGACCAAGTGTGCCCATATAGGCCTCAAACATACCTTAGAAGACCAAGTGTGACCATATAGGCCTCAAACATACCTTAGAAGACCAAGTGTGACCATATAGGCCTCAAACATACCTTAGAAGACCAAGTGTGACCATATAGGCCTCAAACATACCTTAGAAGACCAAGTGTGACCATAGGCCCCAAACATACATTAGAAGACCAAGTGGAACTATATAGGCCCCAAACATACCTTAGAAGACCAAGTGGAACTATATAGGCCCCAAACATACCTTAGAAGACCAAGTGTGACCATAGGCCCCAAACATACCTTAGAAGACCAATCAGCACTGTATAGGCCCAAACCAGTGGATCTTGGGATTCAATAAAACAACAACATTTCACTTCTGTTTAGACAACACAATAATCAATGTCAAACAAACACGTTGAATTAGCATATGGATAACCATATGAGCAGTAACGCCACGCCAAGGCTTCAACAATTGTTACTGACCATTCACACACCTTTCATAGCTCCTTCAATATGCACACCCACACACCATTCATACTTTACTTACCACTAGTTATTTTTGGTAGTGAGGTGGTGCCATTTCTGAGAACTTTACGTACCCTTGAAGGTGCCTCCAATTCCTTCAAACCAATGCATTCAACCGCTACAGGGCCATGGTGCTTTTTAAATACCTTTTTATCCTCTTCAATGTGGAGAAGCATCTTTCTGGTTCTTTAGTAGTCTTCGGTGTTGTAAGCAGGATTCCTTATAGCTTCACTCACTCTGTTAAATTATGTAGATTAAATTGATGGTAAAGTTGCTGCAGAGCAACAGCACTTGTACAGACATGGAATTCTGGCTTCCCGTACACAAGTGACAGCTACCCTTGGAAGTGCCTCCAATTCCTTCAAACCACGCCAAGGCTTCAACAATTGTTACTGACCATGCACACACCTTTCATAGCTCCTTCCATATGCACACCCACACACCGTTCATACTTTACTTACCACTAGTTATGTTTGGTAGTGTGAGGTGGTGCTGCTTAACGCAGTTTATCTTTGTACACCCTGGGGGTATGCATTCTTCTTTGCTTCAATCACTTGTATTTAAATTTTGCACGGCGATCTTTCAAAGAACAAAACTTCTCAATGGTTTTTTCATTGAAGTCTGGGATCTCGGAAATCAGTTGCTTTTCCATTGAGAGCATCGCCAATGCATTCAACCGCTCCAGGGACATGGTGCTTCTTAAAAAGGTTTTTATCCTCTTCAATGTGGAGAAGCATCTTTCTGTTTCTGCAGTGGTCATCGGTGTTGTAATCAGGATTCTTAATAATTTCACTGTCTCTGTGAAATCATTCTGCAGATTAAATTGATGTAAAAGTTTGTGCAGAGCAACAGCACTTGTACAAGCATGAAAATCTGTCTTCCCATACAGAAGTGACAGCTCAGTGCGTAATTGTTCCTTCTTCAGTATTGGATATGCTTGCATGGTGTCTTCCAGAGCTTGGGTTGGAAAGCAAGTGTCATGGGTTTTATACAAGTCACTTTGAACAAGTTTGGCACTGACTAGGTGATTTGAAAATGAAAAACGTTCTTTTGCATGAACCACCACTATGTCACATACCTCTATTGAAAGTTGTCTCAAGGTTGAGATCTCCGCACTCCGTCTGTTGACTGTTACATCGCTCGGCAAACTTGCTTCTATCTCTTCAACAGAATTACGGATTTTCTGGATGCTGGCGACAAAGTCTTCTGTGACTTTTTTGATATAAACAGTATCCGTGTTTCGCTTCTGAAGCTGACTATAGAGGATGTCAACATGTGGCATTATTAAATGAAATAATTTAAGGAAGTAAAGGAACTCCCTGTCTTCCAGCATTCCAATGAAACCTGCGGCTTCACGTATAGATGTTGGATCAAAGTTTAGACATGCTTCAATTGTCTGGAAACACTCAAGTAGCGCATCTCTGTTCTCGTAGATGACGTTCACGGTCCTAACGTTGAAGTTCCATCGTGTCGGTGCACCTCTTGGAAGTCTTCTACCAACTACCTCATCCTGAACTCCAGTTCTTTTTGGAGAGCGTGAAAAAAAAGATGGTATGCCGCCTATGTTTGAAAAAAAAACTCGAACTCTTCCAATCCTTGAAACTGCTTTCTCCATTATTAGGTTCAGTTGGTGAGCATAGCAATGGACGTAGTGTGCGTTCGGGTACACGTCTTTTATTTTTCTTTGAACTCCTCCTTGATCTCCACGCATCACACTGGCACCATCGTAGCTTTGAGCTATGAGTTTCTTCTTGTCTTCTGGCTCTGGGAGAACAGTATTCAGTGTTTCCAGCACAACAGCAGCAATCGAGTCTGCATCCGTTGATTTCATTTCCGTGAAGCCATCAAATCTTTCCACCACTTGATGCTACTTGTCAATGTAGCGATAGACTACAACGCACTGTGTCCTAGCGGAAATATCGGTTGTTTCATCTGCTTGGATTGCCACAAACTGGGCTTCCTTAAGCTCTTGGTGAATCACTTCCTTAATAACTTCATGCATGCAGTCCAGTAGCTCATTCTGCACGGTTTTGGACGTGCCCTTAAACACAGTTGCAGTCTTCAAATGCTGTTCCACTGCCAACCAAATCCACCAGGCCTCGAAACACTCCTGGATTTAGCGATGTTTCACTCTCGTCGTGTCCTCTTAATGCCAGTTCAAAAGCGCCACAAAAGCGAACACAATCAGTTATCTTGGAAAGGATGTACCTGTTCTTAGCCACTTCTTGGTTGTGTTTTTGAATACTGACTTGGTATCCTTGGTCCAGTTGAACTGCAATGTTCGCCTGTCCAAGCATCTCAAACTTGATCCTGTTATCCAAGTGAGCTTTAGAACTTTTGTGTTTCGCCAATTTGTCAGCTAGATGTTTTACGTCAGTCACTCCAGTTTTGGTCCAAGCAGCGTCACCACCAAATAGGATGCATGGGAAACAATATAAGGCCTTCCTAGAAACGCTTCCACAAAGCCAGTCGTTCTTCTTGTACCATTCAGTATTGAAAGTACGGATATATTGCTTCCCTCTATCTCTTGCGATTTGCTGCAGATTTATCTCTGGTTGGTCAGGTCCTAACCGTTTTACTTCCACCTTCTCCTCATAGGTTAGGGTGCCGAAAGGCTTCACAAGTAGAGAGTCAATAGTATTCATTTCTGATACCAATAGAAGAAAGAGATCACGGTATATTAATTTATATTATGTCATAAAATTACTTTAAAATAACAGTGTGTTGAATTCATTGGTATACATTACAGATTGCAAACCCTCATGTGACAAGAGTACATCAACATCAAATTTGCACCTCTACGCATGGACAGAAAATTAAAAGCAATGATACTCACCTACAGTTGACTCTCCTTCTCGGGGTATTCACGTCCAGTAAGTCAACCAACGAGTCCAAACAAATCTGCTTCCATAGATAGTTTGCACCTGGGAAGTGATAGAAAACAACAAAAAAAACATTAGAACGTTCAAGACCCAAACCTTAACTTTTAAAACCTTAAAAGACCAAGTGTGACCATATAGGCCCCAACCGCACCTTAAAAACCCTAAATAACAAATTGGGACCATATAGGCCCCAACCGCACCTTAAAAACCCTAAATAACAAATTGGGACCATATAGGCCCCACCCGCACCTTAATAACCCTAAATAACAAAGTGGGACCATATAGGCCCCAACCGCACCTTAAAAACCCTAAATAACAAAGTGGGACCATGTAGGCCCCAACCGCACCTTAAAAACCTTAGATAACAAATTGGGACCATATAGGCCCCAACCGCACCTTAAAAACCCTAAATAACAAATTGGGACCATATAGGCCCCAACCGCACCTTAAAAACCCTAAATAACAAATTGGGACCATATAGGCCCCAACCGCACCTTAAAAACCCTAAATAACAAAGTGGGACCATATAGGCCCCAACCGCACCTTAAAAACCCTAAATAACAAAGTGGGACCATGTAGGCCCCAACCGCACCTTAAAAACCCTAAATAACAAATTGGGACCATATAGGCCCCATCCGCACCTTAAAAACATTAAATAACAAATTGGGACCATATAGGCCCCAACCGCACCTTAAAAACCTTAAATAACAAATTGGACCATATAGGCCCCAACCGCACCTTAAAAACCATAAATAACAAATTGGGACCATATAGGCCCAAATTGTACAAAAAAAAAAAAATATATATATATATATATATATATATATATATATATATATCAATTGATATCAATATATCTCAATAAATAAATATATATATATATATATATATATATATATATTGTTAGGTATTTTAATTGCTTCATTTAGAAATTAATTGTATGTTATAAAAATTGTATGTTGTAGAAATTATAAAAGTATGTCAGCATTTTCCTTATCTCACTAGAATGTTTAAGTGCGTGATCTGTAGAGTGTCTATGTATAAAACATCTGTATCCTGTTTCCTGTTTTTGCTTCAGATACTGCTGAGACAATGTATCTGAAGCAAACAGGGGTTTTTTTTAGATGGTGTTTTGCCGAGTAAACATTGTCTGAAAAGACAGTTGCTTGCAATTTTGTATTTAACCCTATTTCCAACTATGCTAATAAGTTGTGACGTGTTCTATGCTATATAAGAGACAGACTGTCTAAATAAAGAGCAGAGATTATCCTGATGACACTCTGATTTCTGTGCATTATTTTTCTCTCATTATATCTAGGTGCCCAGATATAATTGACACACACAATCAGAATATATAATTACTCACTAATCTGATCCTATCATTTTGGTCCTTCGAGCCGGATGGTTGTTTCCCTTATCATTCCTCGGACGAAGCAAAACTCCTTTTACCGTGCACGGGGAAGGGGGGGGGGGTAAGTTGCTGTGGACTTCCTTCCCTTGAGAAAGTCCTCAGGCCTGATATATACGATCAGTTGGACCACAGAGGCAAGGTGTTTGTTTTTCCGGGGGATGACAAGGCACAGCTTACAACGAACTGACAGTGAGTACCTGAATTTCTGTTGCATTTTGCATTTGTGTGTATGTTCTGTAGGTCCTTACCTTACGGTGATGTTAGGTAAAAGAGTTGTACAACTAGGTTTCTAGCCTAGTAATAGGTAGAAGGGTTGAAACTTACCCATAGGGAGGTAAAAGAGTCATTATCCTGAGGAAAAGACTATAAAATAAGTTCTCCGTACGTAACAATATTGAGAAAGCTTACCATGAAAAAGGGGTAAATGAGTCTGACTTTCACATGAGCTCTTGCAAGAAAATATGTATGTGTGTGCATGTTGCCATTTTGTATGATTTAATTACCGGTACCGGGTGTATGTATGTTTGTGAGGGGTGTCACACGGATAACAGTTTCTTGGTTATTATATATACCTGTAAACATTCTGTATGTTTCTGTGTACTTGTGAGTGTATGTATATATATACATGTATTCTTTCTCATTCTTTACTTGGTTATACAATGTTGAAATATTTTGTCTGCAGTTTCTGTGTATTCATAACTTCTTACTAAAATATTCTGTAAGATTGTGTGTATGAAGCACTGGGTGGGAGATATACAGATTATTTCTGGAAAATGTATAAAAGGTCTGTTGGGTGTTGTATGTATATGTAATGCTATGTATATTTCCATGTACCTGTGATATTATTTGTTGTGTATATCTATTAACTTTAATTGATACTATAGGAGTTCAAGATATATATATATATATGTGGGTATATACATATGTATATGTGTATATATATGTATATGTATAGGTGGATAGGCTCTCAAGGGCATAAATGGCACTGCCGGGAGTGTGGTTTCTAGACCCTGCAGTTTTCAAGGTAATCTCTAAAGACATGTTTATTATGCAAAGGGTTTCTGGTGTGCATCTGTAACTTATGTCTGGTAGAAACACACTTATGTGTGGGAATTGTGAACACTGTATTCTAGAATTGTTTTCTTATGTGTATTTGTGTATATATATAAAGTTTCTGTGTCTTTGTACCTTTACTCAATGCTTTACCTTTGGGCAGGGAGGTGATTGATCTGCATTATGTGAAGATGTGCAGGGTCTGGCCAACCCCCCACATAGCAGACCAATCCCCTTTCTACTCCAATTTTCTCTGTGTGTGTGTGTTAGTTTTTTTTATGTAAAATATGTCTGTCTGTAACCTTAAGGGAACATAGCAGAAGGGAAGAAGTGTGGTTGCTGTAAAGAGAGACAAAGGCATGTTATTATAACCCCTTTTAAGTGATGACAATGCTCACCGCACCCACTGGATACACAGCATCTACTATACTACCTCTGCTGGAAATCAGTGCCCTGTATCCACTACTTCTTGGCAATATTAATCCTTATTACAAGGAAGGTATAGGAGACGTTCAAACTTTATTGAGCTTTACTATATACAATGAAGTATAGGAGAGGAACAGTAAACGCAACGTTACTTAATTAAGGAAATAGAAAAAAAAAAAAAAAGTAAATACATTTTCTATACTAAAAATAAAAAATTGTTGAAGATGAAAACAAAAAGGCAAATGTGTATCACAATGACGGTGCCTACGGGGGGAGGGACATGTAATGTTAACCACCTCTCTCCTTCGGAAGAGGATATGTTTATGTGTACACAGAAAAGACTTCCACGACTGACCGCCCCTCCAACTCCTGGGAATATGGTCAATTATAGTGATGATGTAGAGGACGAATTTGATGATGCCCGCAAATACCTGCTTGCCGCCACCGCTCCAAATCCACCTCCTCCAACACCACCACCTTAGGGACGGCCCGCCAGAACCAGGCGGGCACCAGATCGTCAATACGGAGGTAAGGGAATAACATCTGTGCCATTTTTATCCCTTAATTGAGGTTCCCAATCCTAGAGGGGGGAAATGTGTTGCCACCCACAATGCTAGTATACCGAGCATGGACAGATGCAGATGTGAGGAGAGCTGTAGAAGGAGTCCCCCACCCAAATGACAATATGGGAATTTTCAGACTTAAGTTCCAGCGATTGCAGCAAAGTTTTAAATTAAATGGTGTTTAGGTTGTACGGTGTCTGAGGCAGATATTAGGGTCCGATTGGATCCTTAGTGAAGGTGCCTGGAATCCACTGGACCCAAGGGGGGAGCCATTGCAATATGGATCACAAGAACTGACCCAAAGAGTAGACACTCTAATAGGCAGAATAGCTGACAGACGCAGACTGGACTAAGATAAACGAGTGTGTACAGAAAGATGATGAAAGTGTGGAACAATATATAGGGAGGTTGCGGGTAGTATTTGACAGCCATAGCGGGGTAGCCAGACCTAACCCATATGATGATGCTGGACCATATGCTCAGCAGCTAAACAAATAAATGACTTTGTGATACAACACCAAATTACTTACAAAACATGTCCCCTTAGGGAAACCATAGAATATGCTAGACATGCAGAAGAGCAGTGTAAGAGAGCAAATGAAAAGAAACAGATAAAGCAAGATAGTAACCCAAAGGAGGTGTATTTGATGACTTCTGTTGATGGGAAAGCGTAACCTATAACTTTTTGCTTTCTTTTCTGGTGATGGTGGAAATAACCAAAAACGTGGAGGGAGAGGAGGTGGACGTGGTCGAGGTGGAAGCAGAGGACAAATTTTATGGAAATTGTTACGTATGTGGCAAGGCCGGCCACTTAGCACGTTCCTGCAGAAACAAAAAGTACCAGGAGGAAGAGGGAGCAGATGACGATGACCAGACTGACAAATGACTAGAACCAGGTTGTACCCTTCCTTTACTAATATTTGCTGAACAAGAATTGCATGAATCTGAATTGTATGAGTATGGTAATAATGATGCAAATTTGCCAGAAATAAATGATGTGTTGAATTTAGAATCATGTATAGACTTAATGGCTCTAGCAGAACAACCAGTCATTAAACTAGATGTAGAGGGGGTAATGATAACATTTTTATGCGATACAGGAGCCTGTAGGTCAGTATTGAGCGATGATGGCACATGGAGTATTTATACGTCATCACAAAACATACTGGTTAGGTCAGCAGCAGGACAGACAAATAGCGAACCTATATCATGCCCACTCACAGGGAGATTGTTCAACGGCCAAACATTTGAGCATCCTTTTATACTCTCCCCTAGATGCCCGAGCACAAAAATATATCGGAAAAGCCTGAACTGGGTAACTGAGACAAAGAAAGGAATACACTTACAGTCATCCAGGTGGGAGAAAGTTCTTCTGTTAGAGGAACCATGACACAACACACAGATACTGTTCACTCAGGAACAGGAGGCAGCATTAGAGAGCCTTCCGGACACCTTATGGTCCACAGGGCCCGCTGATGTAGGCCTTATAAAGGGGGTAGAGCCAGTAAAAATCACCCCAAAAAGTACTTTTCAGCCACATCAGAGACAGTATCCTCTAAAACCTGAAGCAGAGAAGGGCATAGAACCTATTATAAAAGTTTTGATTGAGAAAGGGATTATAATAGAATGCCCAGGATCCCCATGTAACACCCCACTTTACCCAGTTAGGAAGACAACCGGAGCTTGGAGATTAGTGCAGGATTTGCAAGCAGTAAATAAAGCTGTAATTTCCCGAGTACCCACGGTGCCAGATCCACATACACTCCTAAATGACATGCAGCCAGATAACACACATTCCTGGCAGAAGAGGGACATAAGGTTAGTCGGGATAAATTACAGCTCTGGAAAGCAGAAGTGAAGTACCTGGGATACCTAGTGAGCAGAAAGGGACGATCACTAGACCCAGTTAGGAAAAGGGCCATACTAGAAGCCCCTAAGCCGGTCACAAAGAGACAAGTTATGTCTTTCTTAGGGATGGTAAATTTCTGCAGGAGTTGGATTCCCAACTATGCAGAACTTACAGGGCCCATACAAGACCTTATTCATGCACAATCAATGTCAGCTAATGAAAAGGTAGCGTGGACACATGAAGCTGAAGCAGCATTCATTCAGCTTAAGAACACAGTAGTGGGAACATCTGTATTGGGATTGCCAGATTACAGCAAGCCATTTGTACAAACTGTTGACTCAAGGGGAGGCTATATGACTTCTGTTGTGACTCAGAAACATGGCCTGCGAGACCGACCCTTGGCTTTTTACTCAACCAGGTTGGACCCTGTAGCCAGGGGACTTCCGGTTTGTGTACAGGCTGTAGTGGCGGCTTCCATGGCAGTTCTGGCGTCAGCAGCCTTAGTCCTGTTCCACCCTTTGACTCTAAGAGTACCACATGCTGTATCTGTCATTCTACTACAAAATAAGGTTTCATACCTTTCCCCTTCAAGACACTTATCATGCATGACTATACTTCTGTCACAACCACACTTGCACATAGAAAGGTGCACAACACTGAACCCATCAACGTTAGTTCCCATCCAGGAAGATGGTACACCACATGCATGTACTGAAATCATAGAAAAAGAAGTCTCACCAAGAGACGGCCTTAGAGATGTTGCATACACCGAGGCTACACTAACTCTGTTTGTAGATGGGTCATCAAGTAGAAACAAAGATGGTACAAATGCAACGGGATATGCAGTAGTAACACAAGAAGAAACTATAAGAGCAGGAAAACTTCCATCACATTTTTCAGCACAGGCAGCTGAGATCGTGGCCCTTACTGAAGCCTGTAAAATAGGAAAGGGACAAATAGTAAATATATACACCGACAGCCAATATGCATTCTCAACTGTGCACATATTTGCACAATTGTGGAAAAATAGAGGTATGGTCACATCTACTGGCAGGCAAGTCACTCATAAACAACTCCTTTTGCAGTTACTTGAAGCCATTCAACTGCCCTTGAAGATTGCGGTATGTAAATGTGTGGCTCATACCACGAACACAGACGCAATTTCAATAGGAAATGGCAGGGCAGATACAGCTGCAAAGCAAGCGGCTCAAACGGGAAACATACACATTTTTCTCTTACACAGCTACACATCTGTGTATTTAGTAAACCATATTGACAAGAGTATTCTACAGCAACTACAGGCAAATGCACCCTCACAGGAAAAAACATACTGGTTGAAGAAAGGGAGTAAACTAAATGCTGATAATATTTATGAGAGTATAGAAGGGAAACCAATTTTACCAAAATCGCTATTCAGATATGCAGCTATGTTGAGCTATGGAATTAGTCATGTCTCAAGAGGGAGTATGGTAGACATGGTCAGCAGAATATTTTCAGCCTATGGATTAAACACCTATTTTAAAAATTTTTGTGCAGGGTGCCTTGTTTGTGCACAACATAACCCTCAGGGTAACTATCACCCCATAAGGGGCACATTCCCAGAACCAACATACCCCTTCCAGACAATATGTATGGATTTCATTGAACTAACAAAGTGTGAAGGGAAGAAATATTGCCTAGTGATAATTGATGTATACTCTAGGTGGGTGGAAACGAAACCATGTGCACACCCTGACGCAATCACAGTGGCTAAAACCTTAGTGACACAAATAATTCCTAGGTTTGGTATACCAGAGAAAATATATAGCGATAATGGCACACATTTTGTGAACAGGATTATCAACCACTTGAGTAAAGCATTACACATAGAGTTGAAATACCACTGTGCGTACCACCCACAGTCAGCTGGATTAGTGGAGAGAACTAATGGTACCATTAAAAATAAATTGAGGAAAACAATGGCAGCGACAGGAAAAAATTGGCTTTACTGTTTACCATTAGTCATGCTAAACATGCACATGCTTCCAGGCAGGAAGAAGTTAACCCCGTTTGAAATATTGTATGGGAGACCATTCCTACTACCAGAATTTAGACCATTTATCTCAGAAGATGAGAACATGAGTGAAAACTTAGCAGACTATATGAGAAAAATGTTAAGTAAGAAAGATATTACCTCCATCTCTCTCTCTCTTCCACAGCAACAGCAGGGACCCTGCTTGGTACAACCAGGCCAGTGGGTCCTAATTAAAGTAATCAAGCGTAAAAATTGGGCATCGGCCAGGTGGGAAGGACCGTACCAAGTTCTGCTGTCAACACCCACTGCCTTGAAAGTTGCCGAACGAGCCACCTGGATACACCTGACTCACTGCAAGAGAGTAAAAGTGCCAGAGCTTGAGCCAGTTGATTCCTAAAAACCTGCTAGCTGACTCATTGCGAGTCAGGCTGGGCTACAAAGGGGGGGAAACTCGTCTCAAACCCAGTGAAGAACCGAATGGTGCGGGTTTTTGGGGTTCTCAACTGGCCCAAGAAAATGTCCTGGCACCTGTTCAAAAGACCTAACTGGTGTGGCCTAAGAATCTCACTGACATGCCTCATCTTGATAACTCTTTGCATAGTATCACCCATAATCATATGGGAAGAAGTAACAAGACCCAGAGGCAACCAGACGCAATCTATTGGAGAGATGTGGATGAACAGAATGAGAAGAGACACGATGGAAGTCAATTTAACTGGCCAAGTGACCCTAGTGTTCAAGGAAGGGCAGATAGGAACCAACCAAATAGACCTATGTCAAGTACTAAGATGTGGACTTTCTGGAGGAGGACGTAGTGGAGGGGTGAGAAAAGCGCCAGTATATTTGTGTATAGCCTCTCCGTATGGAAATGAGAGATGTCCTAGCTGGAAACTGGCCTTATGGAATACAGGAGCTGACTGGGGTTACTCCCCACCTAATCACATGAAGTGCAAAAGTACAAAGAGACGCTTAAAGCTGACACAGGGTGTGGAGCCATCCTCTTGCAGCCAAAATCAGCTATGCAACCCCATCCGGATCACCCTCCAGGACCCACAAAAGTGTGATGAGGGGAGATATACTCTTGGAATTTACACCTCAGGCAGAGGTAACAATATGGAATATTTGCATATTCAGGTACTGCAAAAAGAGGAGCCCAGACAGACTATTGATCTCACCAAGGTGAGTCCTGTGAATAGGACTGTGCCCTCACAGGTCATTTATTTGGAACCTGACCGCCTGATTGACACTTTTGAAATTGAGACTGGGTATGCAGAAAAAAACATCTGGTTGGAATGGATGCTGTATACAGCAGCCTCCATGGAAATGAGTAACTGCATAGCATGTTCCACTGCCAGACCATCAATGGCAACGGTACCATTTAAACTGAACCAACAGAATGATGAAACGGGACTGAAGTGCATGTTACAGTTGTTCCAACAAATAGCGCCAGTATCCAATTGTACTGCTCTACACTATTTGTACCCACCAGTGTCAAGGATCCAACCACCCCAATTTATGATATACCCGGGTAATTTTACGTGCTTTAACCGTACCGGACAGAACTCAAGAATAAGTGTTGGGCAAGCACCTTATTGTTCGGACATTATACACGTGGGCAGTAAAGAATATCCAGACACATTGTTTTCCAACCACTTAGTTGGACGAGCAGATATCTGGTGGTATTGTGGAGGTAAACAAGTGAGACAAGTATTACCCTCACTGTGGGGTGGAATATGTACCCTGATCCAACTGGCTCAACCGTTTTATCTATTGCCTGATAGAAGTGCTGGTATGATGTGGATAACCGAAAAAAACCTGAAGCGGGCCAGAAGGTCAGTTCCAAAGGGGAGCTTTGATGACCGAATATACATTGATTCTATTGGGATTCCGAGAGGAGTACCTGATGAGTTTAAAGCCCGAAATCAAGTGGCGGCTGGATTCGAAACCATCATCTCCTGGTGGGTGACTATAAATAAGAATGTAGATTGGATCAACTATATCTACTATAATCAACAGAGATTCGTAAATTATACCAGAGATGCAGTTCAAGGCTTGGCAGAGCAACTGGATAGAACTAGCCTGATGGCTTGGCAGAACCGGATAGCTCTGGACATGCTGTTGGCGAAAGAAGGAGGGGTATGTAAAATGTTTGGGACTGCCTGTTGCACTTTCATACCCAACAACACAGCTCCAGACGGATCTGTGACCAAAGCACTGGAAGGCCTCACTGCCCTGTCAAATGAACTAGCAGAAAATTCCGGTATTAATGATCCTCTGTCTAAATGGCTCCAAGACACCTTTGGTAAATGGGCAGCTTACATCAGAGGGATATTGATCACTGTTGGCACAGTCCTAACACTGATCATTTTGTTAGGATGCTGTGTGATACCATGCATCCGTGGATTGGTGAATAAGGTTGTTGACCAAGCAGTAACTCAACAATACCTAATAGAGACGATACCCCTCACTCAAGGAGAATCTGATTCTTATCTTGATCATGACATTGATGATGTATAAAAACAAGTGGATTAAGAGAAGCACCATGATGGTCCAGACCCCAACTCTTCACTAAAGAAAGGACTATGACCTGAACCTTGCCTTAAGACCTTGGTCTAATACATTTATAAGAGGAGGGATATGTTAGGTATTTTAATTGCTTCATTTAGAAATTAATTGTATGTTATAAAAATTGTATGTTGTAGAAATTATAAAAGTATGTCAGCATTTTCCTTATCTCACTAGAATGTTTAAGTGCGTGATCTGTAGAGTGTCTATGTATAAAACATCTGTATCCTGTTTCCTGTTTTTGCTTCAGATACTGCTGAGACAATGTATCTGAAGCAAACAGGGGTTTTTTTTAGATGGTGTTTTGCCGAGTAAACATTGTCTGAAAAGACAGTTGCTTGCAATTTTGTATTTAACCCTATTTCCAACTATGCTAATAAGTTGTGACGTGTTCTATGCTATATAAGAGACAGACTGTCTAAATAAAGAGCAGAGATTATCCTGATGACACTCTGATTTCTGTGCATTATTTTTCTCTCATTATATCTAGGTGCCCAGATATAATTGACACACACAATCAGAATATATAATTACTCACTAATCTGATCCTATCATATATATATAAATAAATAATCAATATATAAATCAATCAATATATAAATATATATATATATATATATATAACTCAATATATATATATATATATATATATATCAAACAATAATCAATATATAAATCAATCAATATATAAATATATATATATATATATATATATATCAATATATCTATCAATCAATCAATATATATATATATATATATATATATATATATATCAATATATATATATCAATATATATAAATATATATAAATATATATATATATATATATATATATATATAAATATATATATATATATATATATATATATCACACACACACACACATAAAAAATACACATAAATATACATAAATATATACATAAAACAATATATATTAATTGATATTTATTATTTGATTAATTGATGTACTTTATAACTTATTTTATTATATTGTTCATGTATTTCTATTACACATTATTTTTTATACATATTACAGTGCTATTTTTTGGCTATACATGTTACAGGATATTATACTGTAACATGTATATCATTTATTTGACCAGTGGCTTCAATCAACATTGGATTATTTATTTGACCAGTGGCTTCAATCAACATTGGATTATTTATTTGACCAGTGGCTTCAATCAACATTGGATTATTTATTTGACATGGGCTTCAATCAACATTGGATTTTATGACATGGGCTTCAATCAACATTGGATTATTATGACTATCCAGGTCATAGAGGACAGAAGGCCAACGCTGGAGGGGTCAATTTGACAGGTAAGTATGTGCTGTTGTTTATTTTATTTTTATTATTGTTTGTTTAACATGCTGTTTACTTTATTTGTATAATTGTATTAATGTTTTTACTGTATTGTTTTTCCCTTACCTTATTTTTATTTTATCTTTAAAAGTGGCAGGCACATGCACATGCCTGTTACTTCTAAAAATGGAATAAAAATAGGGGGGGGGGGTGCTAGGTAGGTAGTTGGATCAGGGTGGGGTCGGTCACGCTCAAGCGTCCATCGGTCGTTCAGTGGCCGCGTAGGCCACGATCAGGGGTGGCACAGGCCTCATGGGGGTGAACATCCACCCCCATGTGGCCTGTGCAACCCCGCTCACCGCCCGAATACCCCGATCACCGTGATCGGGGTAATCGGGCGGTGGCATAGCATAGGCCACATCGGGGTGGTGGTGATCGGGCCTCGGGGGTGGGACAGGCGACATGGAGGTCATCAGGGGTGGCACAGGCCTCATCAAGGGGGTGATCCGATCACCCCCATGTGGGCCTGTGCCACCCCGCTCACCACCTGACTACCCCGATCCCGTGATCGGGGTAATCGGGCGGTGGCATCGCATAGGGCAGGCCTGATCAAGGGTGGCACAGGCCACATGGGGGTGATGGCTGGGGGTGGCACCAGGCATTGCAGGCCTAGGGTCGTCGGTGGTAGGTAAGTTGGTGGGTGGCTGGGTAGGTGGCAGGCCAGGCAGGCATAGTGGGGTAATTTGGTGACCCTACCTTTTATTAGGGGCTACTAGGGGTTTGGTTTGGCCAGGGGCTGGGCAGGTGCCAGGTAGACTTACTGTTAGGCAGGCTGCAGAGCAGATGTGAGTAGTTTCAGCCAGGGAGGTCTCTCAGTCTCAGTGTGACCAGGGTCAGGAAACAGAAAGGGGGAAGGGACAGGCAACTGGTGGTTTTATTCACTGTATCAGTCAATCAAAAAGTAAACTCGAGGCCCTATTAGATGGCGGGCGCTCAGGTCTAACGGTCTGGGTGGGTTTACAATGTTCTCTTAGCAACTGTACAACCTTCCATCATTGATTGGTCAATGATGGAAGACTGTCAGTCATTAAATTGATATTTATGACCGCCCATGCATATCGTCACTGTGATGGTGGGCGGCATGCATTAACGGTCAGGGGGCCAGGCCAGGCCTCATTGAAGAGAAGAGTCTAAAGGTTAGTGTACTTTACTAGTGTAATATGATCACACAGGGTGCAGGGGGCTACAATAGATACACAGCAGCATTAGTTAATGTAGCACAAGGGGTTATCTTAAAGTGACAGTGTCCCTGGGAATAGTTAACTAACTTTACTTTATTTTATTACTGTATTAAGACTTGAATGATGATGTACACCTTAGATTTAATTGTTTTTGGGTTATTACTAATACATTGTTGTGTTTTTTTATTGCAGGGTCACGAAAATATTTGGGGGGGCGTTTGCCCTGACGCCCCAATGGACGGCCGCCCCTGGTATATTCCTCTGTGAATTGATCTTCTGGCTAGAAACTCATCATCACTGGGCTTCCTCATGGGAAAACAAGTGAGATTATTACGAGGCTATTTAAGCCCCTGTTTCATTTCCTGTATCTCAGGCGTAATGACGTAATTACGTAGCGTAACGTAACGTCATGACATCACGTATTACGCTTATGTAACAACCTGCATCAAGCTAACTTTAATTCTATCATGTTAAACGGACATTCAAGATGGAAAAACTTTATTTATCAATAATGAGCAGACACCAAATTGGATTACTCAGGGACAGCTTAATCTGGATAAAAATTAAAAGTCGGTAGTTCACCACAACAATCATTTATATTATGGTGGGCAAAAGAGCGATAGAAGCCCTCCACCATATTATTTACTGTACTACTGTTGTGGTGAACTACCGACTCATAATTTCCACAACACAGGCTGAGATCCCGCTCCATGCTGATGATAGCCAGTAAGCTTGAAACAGCTGTACATGGATTGGATACTCAGCCTGTGTTTATTCCAACCTTGGCTTTGCATTAAAGCTGTTTAATACAGCATGCATAAGCTTAAAGGAAGCCATGTTTGATGATGCCTACTGAATGAAAAGCGAGGCATTTGTGGGCATATTTGTGTGTCCTGGCTCAACTTCCCAGAATGCAGTGTAATAACTGTTTTTCTCGGAACTCTGAGCTGGAAGCAGGTTTCTTTGGACATTAAAATGTGAACACAGATGTACTTTTTATTTACTATTATATATATATATATATATATATATATATATATATATATATATATATGTCTAGTTCCTTTCAACAAGTTCTAGGTGTTCTACAAAAATGCTGAAAAAGAAAAACCCTCATTGAGTCCATTGGGGCTCTGAGAGTTTAATGTAAATATACATTTACATTCAATCTGAAGAAGATGCTTATCCATATCGCCCCCTCTTGGATTTTAACTGAGTTCGTCTACTACAAAAAACGTCATGACTTCAGGATCATTGTGATGACACAGCTTGATGTGACGTGAAAGTGGTGTATCAACTTCATTTTTTATGGAATAAGTATGTTCCAAAATTCTCCTTCTAAGAGGTCTCATAGTTTTGCCAACATATATCTTCAAACATGGGCACATCATAATGTAAACCACATGGGTGGTACCACAATTACAAAGCTTTTCAGTGAATATTTTTCAAGTGTTACCGGGTGCACAAATTCTTTGCTTGGCTTAATATATGGACAGGCTTTGCATTGGCCACATCGGAATAGTCCCACTGTAGGTTTCAGCCACATAGTATTGGCCTCTTTTGTCTGAAAGAAACTTTTCGCTAGATTAACTTTTAAACTTTTGGTTTTTTTCAGTGCGTAATTGCTGGTTTGGCAGATAGGTAGTTATGTAAGATGGGATCATCAGTTAGGATGTCCCAATGTTTTTGGAGAATGCTCTTAATTTCAATGTGGTCACTGCCATAGGCCATGACACATCTGATCAGCTCATCTTCATATTTATCCTTGGAAGCATACAGAAGTTGTGTTCGGTTTGACTCTAGAGCCCGTTTATAGGTTCTTTTTTAGATTTTGTTTGGATACCACGTTGTTTGAATCTCTGTCTTAAATCTGCAGCCTGAAGTTTGAACTCAGAAATAGTATCACAGTTTCTCCTCAACCTCAGATAATGTCTGTCTCAGTCTAACCCAAGGACTGAGACATGATGTTCCTGTAATCAAGACTACCTCCAAGGTCCAGAGTAACCCAAATCCGGTCAACAGACCCCAGCCAGAGAGTGGGTCGTGACAATTGGTGGGATAGTGGTGGGGTACTCTGAGAAGAACCAGAAAATGGAGCAGAGGGAAGCAGAGGACTACAGACTACTCCTCCTAAATCAATGGATGGCATTCCTGCAATTATGGCATGGCCATGAGCTGGCAAGCTGGTTGGAGGAACTGGTAGAGAAAGAGATGGACTTGGAGGAACAGTACCTTGCCAGGATAGAGTCCTTGGGTGGCCGGAGAGAGAATCTCTATTTTCGTTTGGATCTAGAATATGGGGTCGAGGAGATTCTGAATGGGGATCCGGAATGTGGCATGGGGACTGCAAGGAGGCATAATAACTTGTTTGTTGAATGCTGCCGGGGTCTGGGACTGGAACCATGGTTCCCGGAGGCTCCTTTGCTAGAACCCCTGGTTCGGCAAGAGCAGCAACTGGAGGCGGAGTATGTTCAATTGTGGAATTCGATACCCAAGAAGTATTTTTACAACTCAGACGGTATGTACCAGAGGGAGTATGTTCACTGGGGTTGGGGAGAGGCTTTTATGGATGGTAAACAAAGTGAGGAGTGGGGAGGGGTAAATAATGTCCCTTTACCAACTCCTGGGGATGGAGAATGTTGTCCCCTAGAGCATGCAGCGACTGTGTCAGGGCCTAGTCACCAGCCCAAAGAGCCAGAGACCCAGTGGAATGTTCCCTGGGTGGGGTCAGATAATCCATGTCTGCCCCCTGATACCCCAAGAGATTTAATCCCAGAGGAAGTGGGAACTGCTCACAAGCTAGGGCCAGATAAATTAAGTCTGCCCTCAGAAGTTCTAGGCGAAGTGTGTTGGCCAGAACTGCTAATGGATCCAGAGGCTCGGGATGATTATGTGATTGATGGTGGGAAGGGAGCCTTAGAGGCCAGGCTGGGTGGGAATGATGAGATTCCCCAGCCTGCATCAGATAACCACTGTCTGTACCCTGACACCCCAGGGGAGTTGTTCCCAGAGGTGCTAGTGAAGCACAGAGCCCAGGAGGGCTATTTAAGAGACTGTGGGGAGGGAAAAGAATTGGTTTCTGGCTACAGGGAACCTGACCTCACACAGCAAGAGAGTGCCAGGGGCACAAAGAGCCAGGCCGGGGCAGCAAGCATAACAGCCGTGGCAAAAGCATTATGGGTGCAGAGTGGCACCATGATAGAGGGTGTACCAAGTGGGGAGATACCCTGGATAACCATTGTCCAGGAGCCCACTGGAATAGACACCACTCCAAAGATCCAGTTCAACATAAAGGACTGGGATAAAGTTGCTCAGCCCTGGCACTTCAACTGGATGGGAGCAGCATAGCCCCCCAGCCAAGTCAGAGGAGTGTAACACAGCTTGGGTGGGAGCAGCGTAGCTCCCCAAGCTGCAACGGAAACAGCGGGACAAGAGGAGCTGTTCCTTTGTAGTCCCATAGGCCCAGAGACTGTTTTAGAGATCCCAGCCCAGCTGTGGGGACTGGCTGGAGGGAACCGGTTTGCTACGGGACAGAAACTGTGGCCCACCTGTTGTACTCTGGGATCCCAGACTATTGGGGAGGGACCCTGGACTACTTGGGTGGGGGTGCAGGGGCAGAGCAATTTGCTCTATACAGTGGGAGCAAGGCCAAGGGCTGGGGGAGGTTTTTACTCTGCACCTTGGGACTGTTTTCTAAAGGACTTGAACGTGGAGAGAGTGCAGATGGCCTAGCCAATCTCGAAGAGTCATGACTATCAGCATCGCTGGGAAAATCCTAGGGGCATGGATGTTCCCTGCCACGCTTGGGGAGGTGTTGTCATGAATCAGCCAGTGGCCATATTGGATTTGGCGTGAACTATGCTGGGGCCATTTTCTGACTGGCAGCAGTGGCCATCTTGGGGCTGGGTTATCTTCCACATGCTGTTGCCATGTGGAAGAACAAAAGGTTTGGGCTCACAGAGCCACTGCTTGTGAATGGTAAGGGATAGGGGAATGAGTAGAGGGTTCCACTGTCACCATTAAATAAAGTCAGCATTACTGCATAAAATGGATTGACGTGGAAAACCTGCCCAACCCTGATACCATGTGGGAATGGGGAAATATGGTTTGGGTTGTAATGGTTAATTACAGTATAAGCTTGTATATAGTATTATGGAGTGATTGTATTTAGTTAATCATCCCCCATTAGGTAAACACTTAGGCAGGAGCTGAGCCAAATGGGGTTATCCACCTCACAGGGTGTTGCCAGGACTTGAACAAAGAGCTAGTATGGGGTTTCCCCAGGGGCATAGTCCAGGAGGAAAAACAGGAAGTGTGCACTGGGAGAGTCTGGGTTAGAATGAGCTTGGTAGCCACGCCTGGGGTTGGCCCATGGGAGGAGTTTCATGGTTCCCACGTAGGGACCCTGCCTGATTGGCCAGAGGCAGTTAGGGGCTGACTAAAGGTAGCCCCTCCTGGTAATGTTGTATGCCTGTTTAAAATATGTTGTTTTCCAAATAAAATTGTTCATAATTTTCATCAAGACGTGGCGTGTAGATGTATTATTTACCCGGGGACATATGCTTGCAGTAAGATTTGTCAGACTTACTGTCAATATTGCTCAGTCTAACCCAAGGGCTGAGACATGATGTTCCTGTAATCAAGACTACCTCCAAGGTCCAGAGTAACCCAAATCCGGTCAACAGACCCCAGCCAGAGAGTGGGTCGTGACACTGTCCTATTGGAATTCCAGCTTCCAAAGGAAGTGGATATTGACTTGACCATTGTAAAAGAGCATTAGAAGAGGTAGATTTTCTGTATACTGTAGTATGTAACAGTCCAGTTTCATCTTTTTCATATTTTTAATCCAAAAATGCAATCCTCTCTTGATTGTAGCAATAGGTAAATTTTAGACCTAATTGGTTATCATTGATTTGTTCCATGAATTGCTGAAGATTGTGTATTGTGCCTCCCCAGAACATAAGAATGTCATCTATAAACCGATGCCAACCCAAAATATCCTGTGCAAAAGTTTCCATGGGATCACCAAAAAACATGGTTCTCTCTTAATACCCCAGGTACAGGTTTGCATAGCTAGGTGCACAAGCTGTCCCCATAGCTGTTCCCCGTACCTGGAGGTACCACGACTTGTTCTGGTTACATTTTTGATCCAAAAAATACTTGACTGCCTCAATTCCCAGTTCATGAGGGATAGTGGAGTAAAGTTGTTCGACATCAACTGTTACTAAATAAGAGTTAGGTAGGAGGCTTAACCCATCCAGTTGTTTTAGCAAGTCCAAGGTGTTTTTTAGATACGAGGGAAGTATAGTAACCATATCTTTGATGTAATCATCTACATATGTACTAACCTTTTGGGTTATATTACATCACATCGGGCGGCCTGGTACAGGTTTCCTTTTTTATGAATTTTTGGTAAAGCATAAAATACTGCTGCTAAAGGATGTTTAATATGCATAAATTCACAGGTATTGCAATCAATGATTTTCTCATTCTTTGCCTGTATCAATATATCCTTTAGTTCTTGATTGAACGCTCGTAGGGGATTTTTCTCAATCTTGATGTAGGTTAAAGTGTCCGATAGGAGAGCGTTACACATCTCTATGTAGTCTTCTTCATTTTGTAGGACTGCATTGCCCCCTTTATCTGCTGCTTTTATGACAATATTACTGTCATTGAGCTCTTTTAATGCATTCCACTCGATTCGTTTCAAATTTCTTTTATTAGTATCTGAGGAGTTATTTTTTACTTTTTCCGAATGCATCTTCAAATCTTTTGTAACCAATTTAAGGAACACTTGTAACCTTGCATAAAGATTAAGATCAGGAGTAAATTTACTCTGTGTCTTTCTCTGTAAGGACTTCGAAAAGTCTAATTGGTTAACATCTTGTTCTTTGAGTAACGACATCAAGTCATTAAATATTTCACGGCCCTCTTTTTCCAGGCCCAATTCGATGACTTCTCTTTGGCATTTAGATACAAAGTATTTTTTCAAAGCCAGTTTGCGCACAAATAGGTTGATATCTTTGATATTACCAAATAAATATGAAGGATGAGGGAAACACTGATTATTTATGGGGGTTCCTTTATCCAATTTATTGTGTCTGGTGATTTTATTGTCAATATTCAACTCCATACTTGTACAGACTATTTGTCTTTTATATTTACTGTAGTAATTCTTTAAATCAATTGCAGGATTAGTGGCACGACTCAAAGGGGCACCTAATTTTGTTTTGTACGTGCTCTCAGATTTCTCTTTTGTCTTTGGTTGCGCCCCCTGCCTAAAAAATGCTCCATAGATTGCTGCTGCGAGTTGGGCTTATTCATTTTGCCTCTTAATTGATAGGATTAGAGACTGACTTGATTTGTGTCTGGTCCTCTTTATCCGACTGGTCTATGTCCGAAGAACTGATAGGAGTCTCATATCTTTTTTGAATATTTACAAATTTGTATATTTTTACATTTTCATAATCCATTTTATCTCTGGAGAGTTTCTTTCGTTTTCTCAGAGTTAAATCACGTTTAAATTTTTCTATATTACATTGTAGTTTAGAATTGAAATTTTGATAGTCTGGCAAGTCTTTACATTTCTCCATGTCTTCATGATTATTCATGACTAGTTCATTAATGGTTTTCAAATTTTCTTGCTCAGTCTCTAAAATATGACTCATTAGGTCAAGGGAGCATTTGTCTATAATGGCAATCCATTTAGATATGAAATTATCATTACAGAGATGAGAGGCTGGATAAAATTGAATTCTTAGACTTTTGGGAATTAATCCATTTTTAATATAATTCTGGAGACTTGTCACTTCCCAGACAGTTCTAATTTGCCTCTTCAGAGACTTCAACATTTCCCTGGAGACATTGTTTATACTTTTGTCTACTGGTGCTTTCAAGGGATTCTGGCTAGATATGGAAAAGGCTGCTTCAGCTTCTTTTAATAAATTGTTAATATTCCAGACATCTTCTTGTAAACAAGCCATGTGGGGAATACTTTCTTTTTTCTTTTGACATTTTTTTTTTTTGCAGAATTACTTTTGCAGGATAACTGTATGTCTATTTTACAATGGATTGAACCAAATAGTTTAAATAAACTTAATCTCGACTTTAAGAGGGATTCCTGGTGCTTAACAACTCAATATCAAAAACATTTTTGGAATGACTTTATTTTAGGAATAAAAGATAAAAAAATACGACGTGAGGGGAAATTAAAAAATTATTATAAAGAACATTGTTTAGATCAAACACTTAGGCCTGTTGAATCATATACTGAAAAATAACTATTCATCTTATACATTTTGAATCACACTACACAAATTGGCCTGATGAAATATTTAGATGGATCTATATAATGTTATAACAAATCCTCATATAATGCAGAAATCTGCTAATCATTGGGTTTGTGTAAATTTTAGTGATAGAAAAACACTGTAGTATCACATATATAGTTGTGAGAATGCGAGCCCGCTCAAGCTGTTGCTAACGCGCCCGAAGTGAAGGCCGCGGCCCTCGCTAAGCGAAGGCTTTGGCTCGGGCTCGCGTAGCGAGGGCCGCAGTTGCTGACAAGGAGTGCCAAAGGCGCTTCTTGCCAGCAACTGAGGCCCTCTATCACCGGTGGTCATTTACATATAATAATGTAATTAAATGTGGAGATTCAGTGAGAAAAACATAGTTACATTACATGGCCAAAACAGAGCAATCTCCTTTTATACAGTGGAAGTAACCATTGTTGTATTTATAATATTATTGAATGTGTCGATAAAGATGGTTGAAACATAATTAGAAAAACAACACATAACGCTAACTAAAGAAATCACGATACTCACATGATCCCAGCTAGGGTACCACTAAGCTGTGATTAGTTGGCCGTTTCCAAGGTGACTCAGCGTTGCTGTCGAGCGACAAGACACAGCAGCCATCTTGTCTGTGTCTGAGAGCACCAAGGCGGTGAGTGAAAGAAAGGGAGATATAGAACTGAGGTGTGAGGGGGTTCGGAGAGAACAGAGGAGGGATAAATAAAGGGATTGGGAAATATTACAAGGAATTAGAGCAGAAAGAGCCTGAGAATATGTATATGAGGGAGGGGTAATAGTATAGTTGTATAAATATAATGAGGGGCTCAGAAAGAGATGAAGCCAGAAACATGTGGAGAAACATCAAACAAATAATAAAATGGAGGTAGAGGATTGTATAATAAGGAGAGTGAGACATGAGAGGAGGTGATGGGTGGGTAATTTGTGTAGTGTGATTTAAAATGTATAAGATGAATAATTATTTGTTCAACACGCCTTAGTGTTTGATCTAAAGACTGTTCTTTATAATATTTTTTTTTTATTTCCCCTCACAGAGTATTTTTTTATCTTTTATTCCTAAAATAAAAAATGGGTAACCTAGGCCAGAAAAAGTATAAGGTACACAGTTTGCAACATGTGACAACCCATCAGCATGACAGAGTTGGTATAACTGTATTTAGTAAATACTTCTAACTTAATTCACAAGTGGAACTGCAACAAGAACAGAGCACACTAAATGATACACATGTAATCAGTAGGTCAACAACTAGAATTGGTAAAACACCATATCAAGTTGGTTATAATATGTCAAATAAATTTCACTTAGTTGTTACGAAGGGCCAGGTTCCATTAGTTAAAAACATAAAGGGAAAAACTGAGTCATTTAAAAACAACAACAAATTGCTAGATATAGTATGACTTATAAGCACAAAGCACATAGGTAAATATAATCAGAACAATCCAACTCGCTAAGGTAACCATATAGTCATACCGATTAATACCACTCAGAGGGAAAGTTGCGGCGATAACAGCTGCATATTATGCTCAAAAAAGTAGTAATTAAACAACAACCACTTTACAAAAGGGCTAGTAACGGCTGCATGTGATGCTCAAAGAAGTAGTAAAAATAGTTAACCAACACCGACTACTCAGGAGGGGTGGTAAGGACTGCATATTATGCTCAAAGTAGTAAAAGTAGTTATCCAGCAACCACTTCACAGGAGGAGTGGTAACGACTGCGTGTTATGCTCAAAGAAATAGTAAAAATAATAATCCAGCACCCATCACTTAGAAAGGGGGGTAATGACTGCATGTTAAAATGATAAAGACTATCAGCCTTATTAAATTGCAATTCGGCCAATTGAATAGGGCTCTATATAAGCACATGGCATTTTTTTTTTTTTACAGAAGTTTTTAGTTAGTGAACTTCTATCCAAAAGCAAGTTCTTCACTAACTAAAAACTTATGTAAAAAAATATGCTCTGTGCTTAAATAGAGCCCTATTCAATTGGACGAATTGCAATTTAATAAGGCTGTATGTGCTCATTTATTACTGTAGGTTATTGATCATTAATTCACATATGTGTGTCTTATGTTGTTGAAAACAATTTGTCCATTTTAATAAGTGGCAGAAGAATAGAGAGATTGATGAAGTTAGGGCTCAGTTCACTAAGGTGAGAGATAGTATGTGGCATTGTGAATCTGTAATGTTACTGTTTTTGTGGGGTGTGCACAATGATAAGAAACACAATGTTCTGGTTATACTATAATTCATAATGTCTTAAGGGATATGTAATTCATCATAACAATGCTATAAAGTGATGCATAGCTCAATCATGTTATGCTTCTCACTCCCCACTTCCTGTAGCTCTATCAATCTACTGTTTCCATGATTTACCATCCCTCTTTTAGTTGGTTCATTTACATGTTGCTCCATGTTGTGGCTGTTGAATCCCGTATCCTATAACCTTTGAAAAGGGGGTTCAGTGTGGAGTTTGGGGGACACTGGGAGTGGATGAGGATAGTCATGGGAAGAGACAAGGAGAGGGGAGTTAGCTCTTGATGGGTAAGTCAGCACGCGTTCTTGCGAGGCGCGCAGTAAACATCGCTCGCTGTTTTCTGGTGCGCTGTTGTCTGCTGCGCAGTTGTCGGCGCCCGCATTTGTCGGCACACTGATGACGGCGCGCTGTTCAATAGCGCCCTAAGGACCCCCATGGCACTTATAGTGTTATTATAGGGGTCAGTTATCTAGTAAATCCGCTGCACGGATTGATATGGGGACCCCAAGCATAGGGGAAGTAATTTTAGGTGCCGGGGGGGGGGGGGTACTTGGAGTGTCCCCTTCTATTTAGAACTGCCGCAGAGGTCTCGTTTGGGACGCCCATGGCAATTGATGGTGTGGGGAGCCTGCATCTTACAGGCTTTCATGTGCAATGATGGACGGCCATGCTGCGTGGCTCACACAATGCTCGCAGCAGGTCTAATTTAATAACGTCGTAACTTTGTCAAATTTGAAACACATAGGGCTTAGGTTCAAACCTCGTATCTACGAGGCTGGAATTTAAAGGGGCTATTATTCTGGCTCCTACACACCTGCAACCTAGTACATCAATTCTTGGTTCTAAGATCAAAAGTATAACTATAAAGATCGGCTGTATGAAAGGGTTAATATAATCTGCACATTTTCTGTTTTTAGAGAATGCTGGCATTAAAGGGATAATTTAAACTGCGCATGCACCGTAGCAGTTTGAAAAAATTGCGTTAAAAAAATACGGCCGAACTCGAGAAACACAAAAATAAAACCAAATATGCCACAAATTAACTTGAAAACTCACACACAGCACAGGGGGAGAGTCATAATGCCTGTGACTGAGGTTACAGGTTAATTTGAGGCATATTTCACCTTTTTTAACAAACGAAACTCGCCTAAGCGAGAAAAAAAAATGGCGCCTGTAAAAAAAATTGCCGTCCGAACGTAGGAGATACACAATATACCATTACAACGGACGGAAAATGCTTGATAGCCAAGTAACACATAGAAAAAAGACGCCATTTTACAACACTAACTTGCAAATAATAACATTACAATGCTAAAATTCCGCTTTGACCTCTGCATACTTGATTCTGTACGTAACTCAGAACAACCCACCCCAACACAATTCACCAAACCAAAACCCAGAGGTGATTGCTCACGTCCATCAAGGGGAGCCCACCAACGAGGTCTTCCAGAACCCTGTGTCTAAGAGACCTCCCCCTTTACCAGTTGTATACCACCAACACAAATCTGCTCCCCTTAACGAGAGCAATCACCCCCGCCACCAGCTAGCCCATCAATAAAGGCAAGGCCTGCTGAATTCAAGGCATAATTAAAAACCCTGAGGCCCACCTCGTTGAGGTGGACCCCATGATTCAAGTAATAGGAGGGCGCACAAGTGGTGATGCCTGATAACAACACCACCCATACGCCTTACAAATGATCCAACTATCTTGTTCAAGCGCATTCTAGCCCTGTCCAATTTAACCAGATCCAATGCCACCCTCCAGTTTATACTAGGAGCAATCCACGACCAAATGATAACCACACCAGGAAACAAAAAAATCAACCGATGAATGTCACACTTAATACTCATTACAAGATTCTTTAATGAAACAGATCCCATATCATTACCTCCCAGATGAATCAACAAATCCCCTGGTGGGCCAAACATCCTAGCATAAGACACAACTTTACCCACTAGCTGGTGCCTCCGCATACCCCACACCTAACCATTTTATATCCAAAATTTCAGGCGGCAAACCAAGCTGAGTTCCAATCGCCTTAACCGCAGCCTTTCCTCTCGCCCAATAAATGAAGGAGTGTCCGAAGATCCATAATACCACTGGGGAACCTAGAAAAAATAAACATATTAAACTAACAGATGAGGACGAATGTACGTACGAAAACTCCTAGACTCCAATCTACCAATCCTTTTTAATGTGTCCACATCCAAACCTACCCTGGCCGCTTCCGTGGCTGCCCCTATCCTAAAAGAATGTGTACCAAACTGCCCGGGGTCAAGCTGCAAAAGCTGCCCTAAATAACAAAAAATCATAATGCGACACACTAATACCTTCCAATACTTCTACCAATTTACCCAAGACAAACGAAACTGGCCTCCTCCTGTCGCCCAAATTCTTGCTCACCCCTTTGCGAATCCCTTTTAATGCATGCCTTACCACAAAATTCTTGGTAAAATCCTCCATCCCCGAAACATAACGTAAAAAAAATACCCTGAGCGTGCCTCTTTATAATAAACAATAGCAGGACTTGTACTTTGCTGCATTGCAACACGCGGTGTCTATCATCCACTCCAACCTGTAGCCATTCTGCCCACACTTTGCTATAAGCATTCCATGTACCCTCCGACAAAGATTTACGGACCAGTGCAGTTATACCTGGTACGCAAGCTTCCATATATCCCTGGGCATGGGTGTCCTCTGTACCTCCGCAGCCGGTGCCGCCTCCCGGAATCTCTGCCACTGAAATCGAGAGAGAGCATCAGCTATAACATTATACTCCCCGGGGATGTGTGTAGTGCCCTGAAAAGTATGTTAAGGAGCAAACATTTTAACACTAATTTCCTAAGTAAACGCACCACTGGCATAGAGGTTGCAGAAATGGAATTAATGGCCCGCACAACGCCCAAGTTGTCGCAATGGAACACTATGTGACGGTTCTGTAACGGAACCCATCACTGTTTTACCCTGTTTTATGGTTATGGTTAAAATATGATCACATTGCTGTACTGTAGATATGTTGTTTTATGTTCTACAGAATATATTGGCTCAGAATATTACAGCTACTAGGCTAATAGATAATCCTATTACAGAGACTCCTCATAAGATAAGGAAGTCTATTGTATAAAGTGTTTTCATTATGAGACATAAGAACAAAGAGAAGTATAATCTGATCAATGTCTGATTGTATCAAAGTAGCCAGGTAACCTCCGGGGGGTGTGACCACACCTATTGTCTCTCTATGTGTATTGTGTGGCCAAATATGGGGGATGTGTATTGCCTGTGGAAAGAGATGTGTATATATATTTCTGCATAACAAAATAAAGACAGTATTCTTTGACTCCCAATTGAGTGTCGTCCAATATGGGAGGTTGGGGCTGGTGAGACTGCAGTGCTTCTTGGATATTTTACCGTATACCAACGGAGATACTGGACTTAGTTTTCAGAACCTGTAACGGAGTTGGAACACGATCTCCCCACAAGTGCAACGCTACCACAATGGGAAATAATTCCAAAAAGGCCATATTCTTTAATATGGCGCCACTCCACTCCGCCGGCCAATGTTCCGCGCACCAACAGCCCTGGAAATAAGCTCCGAAACCGATAGAACCGGACGCATCAGTAAAAAGATCTAATTCCAAATTTTGCATCGGATCCTGTAAGATGACCGACCGACGGACCATTAAAATGCGAGAGAAACAGCTCCCAGACCCTGATGATGCGCACGATTTACTCCCGCCATGGCCAGGGACAGCCGCCTAGAGAAAATCCTCCCCATCGGAATGAGCGTCACCTTCTTTACAGCCTGTATATCCCTCACCGATACCAGCTTGTCCAACACCTTGTCCATTGGAAGGCTGCACACCATAGTTTCCGTATCAATCTGGATTCCAAGAAAACTCAAACTGTGCGTGGGACCCAACGTCTTATCCGCTGCCAGAGGGATACCAAAATCCGTTGCCAAATCCGAAAAGCTCTTTAGTAAAACCGCACAGTCCGGGGAATCCTGCGGCCCGATAAACAAAAAATCATCCAAGTAATGAACCAACGAATCCAAACCTGACTTTTTAACCGTAACCCAATGAACAAATGAACTAAAACCCTTGAAATATGAGCAAGAAATTGAACAGCCCATCGGTAGGCATAGATCCACGAAATATTGACACTCAACCATACAGCCCAACAAAAATTGGGACGCGGGGTTAACTGGCAGTAAACGAAAAGCAGACTCAATGTCGACTTTAGCCAACAAGTCTCCATTTCCCGCATTTCTTACCAGATCAACCGCTATGGAAAATGGGGTGTATGACACCACCGCCAGGTTACTGTCAATACCATCGTTGACCGACGTCCCCTTTGGGTACGAAAGGTGATGAATTAACTGAAAACGCCCAGGCTCCTTCTTGGGTACCAACCCCAATGGGGACACCTGCAGATTAGGCAAAGGAGGTTCACCGAACGGACCAGCCATCCGCCCTTTTCCAACCTCACGCAATATTTTTTCCAGCACCAGCTGCGGACTCTCCCTGGACGATTTTAAATTGGGCGGGAGCCTGGTAAAAGGCGCAACCGAAGATGGTATAATGAACCCGTCCGAAAACCCGGACAACAACAACTTGGCAACCGCCAGGCAAAGCCTACCGTACTTCCTTAACCACGGGCGCATCTTTTTTTAGCAACACCGGCGTCTTCCCCTTTTTGAGACGTGCCTGGAGCCCTAGTTTTCTTGAAGCAACGAAAAAGAGGGTGTTTCAAACCACATTCTGAACAATCGTGACGGAACTTACACAACGCCCCCCACTTACAGGCACTTTCGTTGTATGCGAAACAGCATCCTCCCTTTTTACCCAGCGCAGCCGACGCAATGGTGTCACGATCTTCACCCAACTCCCCATGCCCCAGTCGACCCACTGCATGCTAGGTAACACAGAAGACTTCTGCCTAAACTTAACGTCATAGTGCCACCATGCCAACCCCCCATATGTCCTATGGATCCCATCTATCTCATCGAGGTAGCAGAAAAGAGGGGAGCAGTATTCAGGATGTTTTTCTCCAATTATACTAGAAAAAATCACAAATGCCTGGAGCCAGTTACTGAAAGTTTTTTGCAATTTTCCTGTACCTCTTCCTACGCTTATCCTCCTCTTTTTTAGAGTTCTCCTTCTTCTCATCAACTTTTAAGTCTATAAAATTATCTAACGGGAGCAAGGAAAAGAGTTCAATAAACTCCCGGCGCCAAATCCTTTCTCTAATGTCTAGAGGAACATGCTCACCAATGGGGCCAATTGAACATAATGAGGACTTCTTTAGGGCTGTGTCCGCCACCTTAAGGATGGTCGATTCAGCAAGTACCTTTTCCCCTGCGCCACTAACCATGGGTTCCTGAGTACTGCCTTCCTGTTCTCCCTGACCCTTGTCCTGCTGAGGGGGCCCTGCTCCCCCGACGCTGGTACTCAAGGGTGCAATTGATGGGGTGACCGCTGCTTCTCCCTTGGCTGCACCTGCCTTCTTTCCCCGCTCCTTCCTTGCCACTGACGCCGACCTGGTAGTCGCCCTCGTGACCACGCTGCCTCCTCTCTCTCGTGGCACCTCTGAGGTAAGCCTCGCCGGCGGTCTGGACTGCCTCACTGGCCGGCTCACTGCTGCTTCAGTGGGGGGTTGGAGTGACACTGTGTACCTCCTGCAGCAGTTGCTGTAGCCAGGTGGCCCCATGCTGTGAAGCCTGAGTGGTGATCCGGGCCACCAAAACCTGGATGCCGGGAGCTGACATGGCGCAGGGATTTTCACCTGTGCTTCCCCTAGAGTCTAGACCAACTGCCCACAAGGCGGGAAGCACTCAATGTTACCATCCCCCTACTCCTCCCCCTGTTATCTAACCTTACACACTCCCACACACTAGCCAAAACGCCCCTTCCCCCATGCTGACTCTAGGGGCTGCCATACTGTACATATAATACACAGGCCCTCTCTGTATAACACACATACTGTATATATAATACACAGGCCCTCCCTGTATAACACACATACTGTACATATAATACACAGGCCCTCCCTGTATAACACACATACTGTACATATAATACACAGGCCCCTCTGTATAACACACATACTGTACATATAATACACAGGCCCCTCTGTATAACACACATACTGTACATATAATACACAGCCCCCCTCTGTATAACACACATACTGTACATATAATACACAGGCCCCTCTGTATAACACACATACTGTACATATAATACACAGCCTCTCTCTGTATAACACACATACTGTACATATAATACACAGGCCCTCTCTGTATAACACACATACTGTACATATAATACACAGCCCCTCTGTATAACACACATACTGTACATATAATACACAGCCCCTCTGTATAACACACATACTGTACATGTAATACACAGCCCCTCTGTATAACACACATACTGTACATATAATACACAGGCCCCTCTGTATAACACACATACTGTACATATAATACACAGGCCCCTCTGTATAACACACATACTGTACATGTAATACACAGGCCCCTCTCTGTATAACACACATACTGTACATATAATACACAGCCTCTCTGTATAACACACACTCTGTACATGTAATACACAGGCCCTCTGTATAACACACATACTGTACATGTAATACACAGGCCCCTCTCTGTATAACACACATACTGTACATATAATACACAGTCCCTCTGTATAACACACATACTGTACATATAATACACAGCCTGTACATATAATACACAGCCCCTCTGTATAACACACATACTGTACATATAATACACAGCCTGTACATATAATACACAGCCCCTCTGTATAACACACATACTGTACATGTAATACACAGGCCCCTCTCTGTATAACACACATACAGTACATGTAATACACAGCCTGTACATATAATACACAGGCCCCTCTGTATACCACACATACTGTACATATAATACACAGGCCCTCCCTGTATAACACACATACTGTACATATAATACACAGGCCCCTCTCTGTATAACACACATACTGTACATATAATACACAGGCCCCTCTGTATAACACACATACTGTACATGTAATACACAGGCCCCTCTCTGTATAACACACATACTGTACATATAATACACAGGCCCCTCTCTGTATAACACACATACTGTACATATAATACACAGCCCCTCTGTATAACACACATACTGTACATATAATACACAGGCCCCTCTGTATAACACACATACTGTACATATAATACACAGGCCCTCTGTATAACACACATACTGTACATATAATACACAGGCCCCTCTGTATAACACACATACTGTACATGTAATACACAGGCCCCTCTCTGTATAACACACATACTGTACATGTAATACACAGGCCCCTCTGTATAACACACATACTGTACATGTAATACACAGCCCCTCTGTATAACACACATACTGTACATATAATACACAGGCCCCTCTGTATAACACACATACTGTACATGTAATACACAGGCCCCTCTCTGTATAACACACATACTGTACATATAATACACAGCCTCTCTCTGTATAACACACATACTGTACATATAATACACAGGCCCCTCTCTGTATAACACACATACTGTACATATAATACACAGGCCCCTCTGTATAACACACATACTGTACATGTAATACACAGGCCCCTCTCTGTATAACACACATACTGTACATATAATACACAGGCCCCTCTCTGTATAACACACATACTGTACATATAATACACAGGCCCTCTCTGTATAACACACATACTGTACATATAATACACAGGCCCCTCTCTGTATAACACACATACTGTACATATAATACACAGGCCCTCTCTGTATAACACACATACTGTACATATAATACACAGGCCCCTCTCTGTATAACACACATACTGTACATATAATACACAGCCTGTACATATAATACACAGGCCCCTCTGTATAACACACATACTGTACATATAATACACAGCCCCTCTGTATAACACACATACTGTACATGTAATACACAGCCCCTCTGTATAACACACATACTGTACATATAATACACAGGCCCCTCTGTATAACACACATACTGTACATGTAATACACAGGCCCCTCTCTGTATAACACACATACTGTACATATAATACACAGCCTCTCTCTGTATAACACACATACTGTACATATAATACACAGGCCCCTCTCTGTATAACACACATACTGTACATATAATACACAGGCCCTCTGTATAACACACATACTGTACATATAATACACAGGCCCTCTCTGTATAACACACATACTGTACATATAATACACAGCCTGTACATGTAATACACAGGCCCCTCTGTATAACACACATACTGTACATATAATACACAGGCTCCTCTGTATAACACACATACTGTACATGTAATACACAGGCCCCTCTGTATAACACACATACTGTACATATAATACACAGGCTCCTCTGTATAACACACATACTGTACATGTAATACACAGACCCCCTCTCTGTATAACACATATACTGTACATATAATACACAGCCCCTCTGTATAACACACATACTGTACATATAATACACAGCCTCTCTCTGTATAACACACATACAGTACATGTAATACACAGCCTGTACATATAATACACAGCCCCTCTGTATAACACACATACTGTACATGTAATACACAGACCCCCTCTCTGTATAACACATATACTGTACATATAATACACAGGCCCTCCCTGTATAACACACATACTGTACATATAATACACAGGCCCCTCTCTGTATAACACACATACTGTACATATAATACACAGCTCCTCTGTATAACACACATACTGTACATATAATACACAGGCCCCTCTCTGTATAACACACATACTGTACATGTAATACACAGCTCCTCTGTATAACACACATACTGTACATATAATACACAGCCCCTCTGTATAACACACATACTGTACATATAATACACAGCCCCTCTGTATAACACACATACTGTACATGTAATACACAGGCTCTCTGTATAACACACATACTGTACATGTAATACACAGGCCCTCTCTGTATAACACACATACTGTACATATAATACACAGGCCCCTCTGTATAACACACATACTGTACATGTAATACACAGGCCCTCTCTGTATAACACACATACTGTACATGTAATACACAGGCCCCTCTGTATAACACACATACTGTACATATAATACACAGGCCCCTCTCTGTATAACACACATACTGTACATATAATACACAGGCCCCTCTGTATAACACACATACTGTACATGTAATACACAGGCCCCTCTCTGTATAACACACATACTGTACATGTAATACACAGCTCCTCTGTATAACACACATACTGTACATATAATACACATGCCCCTCTGTATAACACACATACTGTACATATAATACACAGGCCCTCTGTCTAACACACATACTGTACATATAATACCCAGGCCCCTCTGTATAACACACATACTGTACATGTAATACACAGGCCCCTCTCTGTATAACACACATACTGTACATATAATACACAGGCCCTCTGTATAACACACATACTGTACATGTAATACACAGCCCCTCTGTATAACACACATACTGTACATATAATACACAGGCCCCTCTGTATAACACACATACTGTACATATAATACACAGGCCCTCTGTATAACACACATACTGTACATATAATACACAGCCCCTCTGTATAACACACATACTGTACATGTAATACACAGCCCCTCTGTATAACACACATACTGTACATATAATACACAGGTCCCTCTCTGTATAACACACATACTGTACATATAATACACAGGCCCTCTCTGTATAACACACATACTGTACATATAATACACAGGCCCTCTCTGTATAACACACATACTGTACATATAATACACAGGCCCCTCTCTGTATAACACACATACTGTACATATAATACACAGCCTGTACATATAATACACAGGCCCCTCTCTGTATAACACACATACTGTACATATAATACACAGGCCCCTCTGTATAACACACATACTGTACATATAATACACAGGCCCCTCTCTGTATAACACACATACTGTACATATAATACACAGGCCCTCCCTGTATAACACACATACTGTACATATAATACACAGGCCCTCCCTGTATAACACACATACTGTACATATAATACACAGGCCCCTCTGTATAACACACATACTGTACATATAATACACAGGCCCCTCTCTGTATAACACACATACTGTACATATAATACACAGCCCCTCTGTATAACACACATACTGTACATATAATACACAGGCCCTCTCTGTATAACACACATACTGTACATGTAATACACAGGCCCTCTCTGTATAACACACATACTGTACATATAATACACAGGCCCTCTCTGTATAACACACATACTGTACATGTAATACACAGGCCCTCCCTGTATAACACACATACTGTACATATAATACACAGGCCCCTCTGTATAACACACATACTGTACATATAATACACAGCCTCTCTCTGTATAACACACATACTGTACATATAATACACAGGCCCCTCTGTATAACACACATACTGTACATGTAATACACAGCCTCTCTCTGTATAACACACATACTGTACATGTAATACACAGGCCCTCTCTGTATAACACACATACTGTACATGTAATACACAGGCCCTCTCTGTATAACACACATACTGTACATATAATACACAGGCCCCTCTGTATAACACACATACTGTACATGTAATACACAGCCTCTCTCTGTATAACACACATACTGTACATATAATACACAGCCCCTCTCTGTATAACACACATACTGTACATATAATACACAGGCCCTCTGTATAACACACATACTGTACATATAATACACAGGCCCCTCTGTATAACACACATACTGTACATATAATACACAGGCCCTCTGTATAACACACATACTGTACATGTAATACACAGGCCCCTCTCTGTATAACACACATACTGTACATGTAATACACAGGCCCTCTCTGTATAACACACATACTGTACATGTAATACACAGGCCCCTCTCTGTATAACACACATACTGTACATGTAATACACAGGCCCCTCTGTATAACACACATACTGTACATATAATACACAGGCCCTCTCTGTATAACACACATACTGTACATGTAATACACAGGCCCTCTGTATAACACACATACTGTACATGTAATACACAGGCCCCTCTCTGTATAACACACATACTGTACATGTAATACACAGCCTCTCTGTATAACACACATACTGTACATATAATACACAGGCCCCTCTGTATACCACACATACTGTACATATAATACACAGGCCCCTCTGTATAACACACATACTGTACATATAATACACAGGCCCTCTGTATAACACACATACTGTACATGTAATACACAGGCCCCTCTCTGTATAACACACATACTGTACATGTAATACACAGCCTCTCTGTATAACACACATACTGTACATATAATACACAGGCCCCTCTGTATACCACACATACTGTACATATAATACACAGGCCCCTCTGTATAACACACATACTGTACATATAATACACAGGCCCTCTGTATAACACACATACTGTACATGTAATACACAGGCCCTCTCTGTATAACACACATACTGTACATGTAATACACAGGCCCCTCTGTATAACACACATACTGTACATGTAATACACAGGCCCCTCTGTATAACACACATACTGTACATATAATACACAGGCCCTCTGTATAACACACATACTGTACATGTAATACACAGCCTCTCTGTATAACACACATACTGTACATATAATACACAGGCCCCTCTGTATACCACACATACTGTACATATAATACACAGGCCCCTCTGTATACCACACATACTGTACATATAATACACAGGCCCTCTGTATACCACACATACTGTACATATAATACACAGGCCCCTCTCTGTATAACACACATACTGTACATGTAATACACAGGCCCCTCTCTGTATAACACACATACAGTACATGTAATACACAGCCTGTACATATAATACACAGGCCCCTCTGTATACCACACATACTGTACATATAATACACAGGCCCTCTGTATACCACACATACTGTACATATAATACACAGGCCCTCTCTGTATAACACACATACTGTACATATAATACACAGGCCCTCTGTATAACACACATACTGTACATATAATACACAGGCCCCTCTGTATAACACACATACTGTACATATAATACACAGGCCCTCTGTATAACACACATACTGTACATGTAATACACAGGCCCCTCTCTGTATAACACACATACTGTACATGTAATACACAGGCCCTCTCTGTATAACACACATACTGTACATGTAATACACAGGCCCCTCTCTGTATAACACACATACTGTACATGTAATACACAGGCCCCTCTGTATAACACACATACTGTACATATAATACACAGGCCCTCTCTGTATAACACACATACTGTACATATAATACACAGGCCCCTCTGTATAACACACATACTGTACATGTAATACACAGGCCCTCTGTATAACACACATACTGTACATGTAATACACAGCCTCTCTGTATAACACACATACTGTACATATAATACACAGGCCCTCTGTATAACACACATACTGTACATGTAATACACAGGCCCCTCTGTATACCACACATACTGTACATATAATACACAGGCCCTCTGTATACCACACATACTGTACATATAATACACAGCCCCTCTGTATACCACACATACTGTACATATAATACACAGGCCCTCTGTATACCACACATACTGTACATATAATACACAGGCCCCTCTCTGTATAACACACATACTGTACATGTAATACACAGGCTCTCTGTATAACACACATACTGTACATATAATACACAGGCCCTCTCTGTATAACACACATACAGTACATGTAATACACAGCCTGTACATATAATACACAGGCCCCTCTGTATACCACACATACTGTACATATAATACACAGGCCCCTCTGTATACCACACATACTGTACATATAATACACAGGCCCCCCTCTGTATAACACACATACTGTACATGTAATACACAGGCCCCTCTCTGTATAACACACATACAGTACATGTAATACACAGCCTGTACATATAATACACAGGCCCCTCTGTATACCACACATACTGTACATATAATACACAGGCCCCTCTGTATAACACACATACTGTACATATAATACACAGGCTCCTCTCTGTATAACACACATACTGTACATATAATACACAGCCTCTCTGTATAACACACACTCTGTACATCCCAGTATATATACACACATACACACACACTGGGTATAATCGGGCTGGCGGCGACATCACTATTTGTTAACAGATCAGTTTTCTTGCTCCAGTTATAGATGCTAAGAGTGAGACATGTTAATATACACACACTGTCACCATAGCAGCCAGACCATAACAAGTGACACGCCCCCTTACATTGCTGATTGGCTACTGCTCGCACTGTAGGCATTTCTGGGACTTGTAGTTTCCTGCAGTGATCATAATTTCCTGTTCTTTTAAGCAAGATGGCGGCCCGGAGCTGATCTATGTGTGACCTCAGCAAAGTGGTAAATAAAGTGATTAATCTTCTAATTATAGATCAGCAGATGATTTAGGGGGTATTTGGGTCGCTCTGACTAGTTTTCAGGTGTGTGCAGGACAAATACAGCAAGGAATACAGAATATTATAATATTAATGTAGGCGAAGGAGTAATGTTATTACTGGAGTAAATAGAGACTGTTTTGAGTGTGTCTGTAGAGAGAGAAAATAAATCGAGAGGGAGGAGGGAGGGAGAGACCGAGAAAGAGAGGGGGGAACTGGAAAGAGAGAGGATTGGTAGAGAGGGGGGAATGGAGAGATAGGAGGGAGGAAGTGGGGGATAGTGAGAGGAGGTGGAGAAGAGGGAGGGAGGGAGAGGAAGAGAGAGAGGAGGGAGAGAAAGAAAGAGAGGAGGGAGAGAAAGAAAGAGAGGAGGGAGAAAAAGAAGAAGAGGAGGGAGAGAAAGAAGAAGAGGAGGGAGAAAGAGAGGAGGGAGAAAGAAAGAGAGGAGGGAGAAAGAAAGAGAGGAGGGAGAAAGAAAGAGAGGAGGGAGAAAGAAAGAGAGGAGGGAGAAAGAAAGAGAGGAGGGAGAAAGAAAGAGAGGAGGGAGAAAGAGAGAAGGGAGAAAAAGAAGAAGAGGAGGGAGAGAAAGAACAAGAGGAGGGAGAAAGAGAGGAGGGAGAAAAAGAAGAAGAGGAGGGAGAGAAAGAACAAGAGGAGGGAGAAAGAGAGGAGGGAGAAAGAAAGAGAGGAGGGAGAAAGAAAGAGAGGAGGGAGAAAGAAAGAGAGGAGGGAGAAAGAAAGAGAGGAGGGAGAAAGAAAGAGAGGAGGGAGAAAGAAAGAGAGGAGGGAGAAAGAAAGAGAGGAGGGAGAAAGAGAGAAGGGAGAGAGAAAGAAAGAGAGAAGGGAGAGAGAAAGAAAGAGAGAAGGGAGAAAGAAAGAAAGAGAGGAGGGAGAGAGAACGAAAGAGAGGAGGGAGAAAGAAAGAAAGAGAGGAGGGAGAGAGAACGAAAGAGAGGAGGGAGAGAGAACTAAAGAGAGGAGGGAGAGAGAACTAAAGAGAGGAGGGAGAGAACGAAAGAGAGGAGGGAGAGAACGAAAGGGAGGAGGGAGAGAACGAAAGGGAGGAGGGAGAGAACGAAAGGGAGGAGGGAGAGAACGAAAGGGAGGAGGGAGAGAACGAAAGAGAGGAGGGAGAGAACGAAAGAGAGGAGGGAGAGAACGAAAGAGAGGAGGGAGAGAACGAAAGAGAGGAGGGAGAGAACGAAAGAGAGGAGGGAGAGAGAAAGAAGGAGAGGAGGGAGTGAGAGAAAGAAGGAGAGGAGGGAGTGAGAGAAAGAAGGAGAGGAGGGAGTGAGAGAAAGAAGGAGAGGAGGGAGAGAGAGAAAGAAGGAGAGGAGGGAGAGACAGAAAGAAGGAGAGGAGGGTGAGAGAGAAAGAGAGGCATGAGAGAGAAAGAAAGTGAGGCGTGAGAGAGAAAGAAAGAGAGGCGTGAGAGAGAAAGAAAGAGAGGAGTGCGTGAGAAAGAAAGAGAGGAGTGAGAGAGAGAGAAAGAAAGAGAGGAGTGAGAGAGAAAGAAAGAAAGAGAGGCATGAGAGAGAAAGTGAGGCGTGAGAGAGAAAGAAAGAGAGGAGTGCGTGAGAAAGAAAGAGAGGAGTGAGAGAGAGAGAAAGAAAGAGAGGAGTGAGAGAGAAAGAAAGAGAGGAGTGAGAAAACGAAAGAGATGAGGGAGATAGAGAAAGAGAGGAGGGAGAGAGAAAGAATGAGAGGAATGAGAGAACAAAAGAGATGAGGGAGATAGAGAAAGAGAGGAGGGAGAGAGAGAGAGGAGGGAGAGAAAGAGAGGAGGGAGAGAGAGAGAGGAGGGAGAGAAAGAGAGGAGGGAGAGAGAGAAAGAGAGGAGGGAGAAAGAGAGGAGGGAGAGAGAGAGAGAGGAGGGAGGGAGAGAGAAAGAGAGGAGGGAGAGAGAGAGAAAGAGAGGAGGGAGAGAGAGAGAAAGAGAGGAGAGAGAGAGAAAGAGAGGGAAAGAGAGGAGGGAGAGAGAGAGAAAAAGAGGAGGGAGAGAGAGAGAAAAAGAGGAGGGAGAGGGAGAGAAAAAGAGGAGGGAGAGAGAGAGAAAAAGAGGAGGGAGAGAGAGAGAAAAAGAGGAGGGAGAGTGAGAGAAAAAGAGGAGGGAGAGAGAAAGAGAGGAGAGAGAGAGAAAGAGAGGAGAGAGAGAGAAAGAGAGGTGGGAGAGAAAGAAAGAGAGGAGGGAGAGAAAGAAAGAGGAGGGAGAGAGAGAGAAAGAGAGGAGGGAGAGAGAGAGAGAAAGAGAGGAGGGAGAGAGAGAGAAAGAGAGGAGGGAGAGAGAAAGAGAGGAGGGAGAGAGAGAGAAAGAGAGGAGGGAGAGAGAGAGAAAGAGAGGAGGGAGAGAGAGAGAAAGAGAGGAGGGGAGAGAGAAAGAGAGGAGGGAGAGAGAGAAAGAGAGGAGGGAGAGAGAGAGAAAGAGAGGAGGGAGAGAAAGAGAGGAGGGAGAGAGAGAGAAAGAGAGGAGGGAGAGAGAGAGAAAGAGAGGAGGGGGAGAGAGAGGAGGGAGAGGCGAGGGAGAATAGGCAACAAATAATACATTTGTAAGTGTGTGTGTGTATATATATATATATATATATATATAATAACATATTATAATTGTCTAACTACGGGATGTCGTCACGCTTTTTGCGTGGTGCATACGACTTAGCGGTGAGTGCCGCTGGCAAGCCTCGCATAGCGAGACGAGCCGTTAAACTCGGAGCACTTAGGCATTGAGCGCCAAAGGCACTCATTGCCGGCTCGAGGCGAGCCGTTAAATTCAGAGCATTTAGCGGGACTTAAAAAAAAAAATACGAGGCGCGGGGCTTAGAAGAAAAAAAAATACAAGATGCAAGACTTTACACATCACACTACAACATACACTATTAGAAAAGCGGGAAAATGCTCACGAGATGCGTAACATTAATAACATTACGACTATACAATGCCGCTTTACACAATAATTAACAGCTTTACCTCGCGCACGCAGCCTATTTATAATGCACACTTGGAACATTCATTACACTTTATAAGCAGGGCACCAACACTCACAATGTATATTGTATGCAGATGCAAAATACAAACAGATTGTTAGCTCTTCAGCCTATTGCTGGCTGCATATATCAATTCTAAATAATTAAAGTATATTAATTTATTGCATAAATAATTAATTACCGTATTTATCGGCGTATAACACGCACCTCATTTTAAGAAGGAAATTTCAGGGGGAAAAAATACATTTAAATATTTTAATTTTTTTTTTTTTTATTATTGTTTTTAGAAACAGACAACCAAAATAAAATACATACAGTAAAACAATACTTACATCTAAATCACCCACCTACAAACCCCCCACCCACCCCTTGGCAATATTCTCATTATTTACAGAAGGAGGCAATACCCGAAACCTATTATATAATTAAAGTAACTTCGCTAAAGCAACAAATACAACAACAACAACAAAAATATCTATGAACAGAAAGGCCCGGCAAACAGTTCTTCATCCCATCTTGCCCATTTCTTAACCACTGATAATCTTAACTTGGAATCAAAACTTAAATATTCCATTTCATACTGTTTATTCCTTTCCATAGTACTACAAATCTCATTCCATTTAGGCAATTCCCCACTTCTCCATCTCCGTACAATCCACCATTTAATTGCCATGAGAACCTGCACCACTATCCCAATTGTTTCACTAGACCATTCCCTTGGAAAGATATGTAATAGAAAAGCTTCTGGGTTTAAGGTAACTTCCTTACATCCCATACCCACCAACTTGGTGACACACCTTTCCCAAAGCCCTTTGATCTTAACACATTTCCACCACATGTGGCTTTGGGTGCCTATTTCCGAGCACCCTCTCCAACACAGCTCACTATATTTGCTTGGATCTATTTTAGACAGAAGCTCTGGAACTATGTGCCATTTTTGTGTAATTTTAAAGTGGATTTCTCTGTAAGTTGTTCAAATCAAGTTATCTTTTGTTAGCTGATACGCTTTTCCCCAGTCCTCCAAATTTTTCTTAATTCTAAAATCAGTTTCCCAGCTTTCCATGGCTACAGATTTTCCAGAACTTCTGTACTCGTCTAAAAATTTTAAGCATTTCGACACTGAACTCTTATTACTTGTTCTTAAGGACAGGAATTTTTCGAGAGGTGTCAAATCCCTGACTGATCTTACATCAAAACCTTCTTTTGTTAATATCTTCTTAAGGGTCAGAAATTGCAGCCACATTGATATTGGGACCTCTTTCACTCTCCTCAGTTCCTCAAATTTAATAAAGCCCTCATTTCTGATTAAATCCTTAATTTTGTCAATACCCCATTTCCCCCACTCTACCTTATCTATTTCGGGGTGAATATCATAAATTACTTCCAGTGGTGTTAATGGTGATGGAAAAGGGAGCAACTTCAATTTTGAGTTAATTTTGAGCCAACTAGCCCAACATTGTTTCCCTATTCTGAACTCTATCTGAGTCTTAAAGTTGGACGATTTCTTATACCATAGAGCTTGCTGCAGAACTATTTTGGGGCTTAATGCTTCTTCTAACTGGACAAACTTGGGTCCTTCCACTCCTTCTGTCCATCTCAGAAAGTGGTACAATTTTATAGCCTCTGCATACTTCCAGAGGTTGATTGCCCCTAATCCACCTTCTATATACTTTTTATTTACTTGGGGCCTCATTCAATTGCGATTTGGCCAATTGAATAGGGCTCTAAATAAGCACATAGCATATTTTTTTTAAAGAAGTTTTTAGTTAGTGAAGACCTTGCTTTTGGATAGATGTTTACTAACTAAAAAATTATTTAAAAAAAATATGTTATGTGCTTATTTAGAGCTCTATTCAATTGGCCAAATTACAATTGAATGAGGGCCTTGGTCTTTACTGACTCTAACCCTATTTCCTTTATATATAAAATGATCTACCACTTTCTGAAATTTAGTAATACTTCCTCTGGATATAAATAGAGGGATTGCTCTTAAAACATAAGTAAGTTTTGGTAAAATGAACATCTTAACACATTCGATTCTGCCTGACCAGGTTAGGTTTAGCCTCTCCCATGACTTGAGTAGTTTGCACACTGAAACAAAAGTTATTTCCAAGTTATTCTTTAACATGGAAGCAACACACGGAGTCAACTCTATTCCCAAATGTTCTATTTTATTCTGCTCCCATCTAAATGGGAATTTCTCTCGTAACAAGGTTTTAGTTTCTAAGTTCACATTTAGCCAGATAACCTCTGATTTGGAAGAATAAATTTTATAATATGATAGGCAACCAAAAAAATACATTTAAAATAAAGAACTTTGAAGCAAAATCCTCACCTTCCCTCCTCATCCTCAACCTCCCTCCTCAACCTCCCTCCTCATCCTCCCTCCTCAACCCCCCATCCTCAACCCCCCATCCTCAACCCCCTCCTCTACACCCCTCCTCCATCCTCAACCCCCCCATCCTCAACCCCCCCATCCTCAACCCCCCCATCCTCAACCCCCCCATCCTCAACCCCCCCATCCTCAACCCCCCCATCCTCAACCCCCCCATCCTCAACTCCCCCATCCTCAACTCCCCCATCCTCAACTCCCCCATCCTCAACTCCCCCATCCTCAACTCCCCCATCCTCAACTCCCCCATCCTCAACTCCCCCATCCTCAACTCCCCCATCCTCAACTCCCCCATCCTCAACCCCCCCATCCTCCACCCCTCCTCCTCCACCCACCCTCCTCCACCCCCCATCCTCATCCTCCTTCCTCAACCCCCCTATCCTCAACCCCCCTCCTCAACCTCCCTCATCATCCTCAACCTCCCTCCTCATCCTCAACCCCCCTCCTCAACCTCAACCCCCCTCCTCAACCTCAACCCCCCTCATCCTCAACCCCCCTCCTCATCCTCAACCCCCCTCCTCATCCTCAACCCCCCTCCTCATCCTCAACCCCCTCCTCATCCTCAACCCCCTCCTCATCCTCAACCCCCTCCTCATCTTCAACCCCCTCCTCATCTTCAACCCCCCTCCTCATCTTCAACCCCCCTCCTCATCCTCAACCCCCCTATCCTCATCCTCCATCCTCAACCCCCCTCCTCATCCTCAACCCCCTCCTCAACCCCCCTATCCTCATCCTCCTTCCTCAACCCCCCACCTCAACCCCCCTCCTCATCCTCAACCCCCCTCCTCATCCTCAACCCCCCTCCTCATCCTCAACCCCCCTCCTCATCCTCAACCCCCCTCCTCATCCTCAACCCCCCTCCTCATCCTCAACCCCCCTCCTCATCCTCAACCCCCCTCCTCATCCTCAACCCCCCTCCTCATCCTCAACCCCCCTCCTCATCCTCATCCCCCCTCCTCATCCTCATCCTCAACCTCCCTCCTCATCCTCAACCTCCCTCCTCATCCTCAACCCCCCTCCTCAACCTCAACCCCCCTCCTCAACCTCAACCCCCCTCCTCATTCTAACCCCCCCTCCTCAACCTAAACCCCCCTCCTCAACCTAAACCCCCCTAAATACCTCCCCCTCACTTACCTGCTTCTGCTCCGCTCATTGACCCGTTACATGCGCGCCACGTCATTAGAATATACCAGGTGCCGGCACCCGGTATATGCTAATGACGTGGCGCGCATGTCAACCAATAAGTACCTAACTTATTGCACCCTCTCCAGCATAGATCAGACCCTTCTCCATAATTTTTTTTTTCAAACCTACCGGTACCATCTTTGAACTAATTTAAAGAAAAGTTCTCTATATGAGGTGCATTGATATGACTTTTTCACCATCTAAAACCTGACCACCACTTGTCTTCCAGCACCACCATTCCTTATTCAGTTTCCCACTTGATTTCCTAGGTGTTTTACCACTGTGTTTATTAAGATTTACTATTTCCTGAGACGTAGCTAATTTGTGCGTAATATTGTCTTTAATAATCAATTGTTCAAATATGAGATCTTCTTTTCCATACATGTTTGGATATCCCAATTTTTTTAATTTCTGATCTATTAATATGTAATCTAACCATGAAAGTTTGTAAAGATAAGATTCCTTTTGGAGCAATTCATAGGTAGGTCTGGCATGTTTTTTTATAAAAAGTTTTTCATGCCCTTTTTCAATAAATATGTTATACATGATGTTGAATCATTGTAGCATAACATCTCCAAGGGTACTGCGCTAGATGGAGAGAAATATTTCTATGACGGTACCAAAATTTCAATATTGAAAATATGTCCCTGGGTAAGGTTTTAAGTTTTCTCAACTCTGTATCCGGAAGCCAGAGATATAGTTCTTTATGAATATTTGGTACCAAAGCATCCTCTATAAGGTTCCATTTAGATGTTACAGTACTGCTGATCTAACCCAACAAATGTGAGAGAACAATAGATTCATGTATATCCATGATCGAGGGAAAACAAATTCCTCCTTTCTCAAACCTTCTCTTCGAGATTTCTTACTTTAGATTTGTTTTTATTACATACAAATCTATTTAATATTTTTGGAAAATTCTCCAAACTATAATTAGGAGTTATTTGCGGAATGCATCTTAACACATAAGTTGTTTTTGGTCTAATTACTACATTTATTTTCTGTATTCTCCCTATTAGGGACAGATTTATTTGTCTCCATTCTAGTATTTGTCTCCTAATTTGTATCTCTATTTTATCCAGATTTTCCTTCAGTAAATTCTTTAGGGTGTAAGAAAGTTTAGTTCCCAAATGGGTAATGTATTTACACTTCCAATTTACAGGATATTGTCGTTTGAAGTTTATCTATTTGTGCCCAATTGATATTTTTATAAATTATCTCTGCTTTATGGATATTAACTTTGAAGTAGGATAGATAACTGTATTTCCTGAATTTTATTTAACTCCACTAACAAATTTCCTGGATTTGTTATTGAAACTGTCTTGAATCCATTACCACTAATTATGGATGAAGAATTATTATAAAGTGCTTTAACAGCCTTTGTTCCAAACTGTTCCAATCCAAATATATTCAACATGGCATCTATAAAATCCCAGCTCACCCTGTTGAACGCTTTTTCTGCATCCAAAGACATGGTGAGCATGGGAAAATTTTTATATTAGACCAAGACATTATATCTATTCATTTTCTAATGTAATCAGGGCCCTGTCTTCCCCTAACAAATCCAACTGGTCGGTATTGACTAACTTGGGCATCAAGCTACTCAATCTACTAGCCAGGATTCTAGAATAGAGCTTTATGTCAACATTAATCAATGAAATGGGTCTGTAGTTTCTAAAATCTTCAGGGTTTTTATCTGTTTTTAAGATGTTTATTATTTTTACCTCCGACATCTCACTAGGCATTTCCCCTCTTCATTTTATTTCATTGAACAGTTTATAGAAAGGAGTTATTCATTCTGATGAAAACATCTTATAATAAGAATTCAAGTAACCATCCCTCCCTGGTGCTTTATATTGTTTTAAATCTTTTATAGTTTCTTCTATTTCTTTTTGGGTAATCTCTGCTATTAAATTCTTTCTGTAGGATTTACTGTCCTCCAGACATCAAAAAGGTATTACTTCTCCAAAATCTCACTAAATGTCCTTGCTACCCGAGTGAGAATCAGTATTTCTTGTTACAGAGGAAGATATGATCTTTAATTGTCAGTTGGGTATATTATGAACCCCACATACAATTAAGGAACCTTTACATAAAGGTTAAATATTAAAAACCTTCCTAACAAAACCTAATTGTTTTATGTTTGGGGCATATAAATTATTATAATTTATTCTACCCACCCATATTATATATCTACCTTCTAAATCGATAGATCTATATTCTTCTTGGATATCTAATCGTATCTTTACATACGTAGATTTAAGAGGTTCTATACATTCTATTATACATTTCAGGTACTTTTCCAGTGTGTTGCTTTCTGACCAATACATTCCAGAACTGACGCATTTCTCTTAAATGGTGAATTTAATCCCTGAGCATTTTGGGATAAAAAAATCAATGTCATTTAATCCAATAATATCTAAAAATATTAGTAAAGTCCCTGGAGATCAATCCTAACACGCAACTTACCAAAACATACATACAAAATTTGACAACCATTACATCATAAACATAAAAAAACAGGTTTCACAACAACTTACCTAACAGATCTGTACCCTCTAGACCAGGGGTGTCCAAACTCGGTCCTGGAGGGCCACATACAGGCCTGGATTTGGTGATAACCCTGCTGTGCACAGGTGAGTCAATCACTTCTTCAGTCATCCTGATTGACTCACCTGTGCACAGAAAGGATATATTCAAATCCAGGCCTGGGTGCAGCCATCCAGGACCGAGTTTGGATACCCCTGCTCTAGACGGTACTGTATCTTTCTGATACATCATAATATATCCAAAGGTTCAGGACAGTAAGAGGGCTACTAGCCTGCACCTCGGAGCGGCGCGAACACCTCTAGTAAACATTAACACATCATTTATAAAACAAGCATAATGAAAAAACCTTATAGTTTATATTTTCTTGCACACTTTAATGTAAAACAATAATTAACAGATCTTGATCTTTATCATGTAAGCTCATATACTCTCCCTTTCAATAATATTCCTTTACTTATTCAATCCTCCTTAGACAGCTTATAAAAATATAAAGAATCTTTAGACGTATATCATACTTCTTGAATCCATAGTCTCGTAAGACCGGCGGAGCAGTGAGAGAGGTCAGATTTTCTTTCCTTACCTCATATTTGTGATAAATAAGTCTTATTTATAAATAATAAAAAGTGATTTCAATCCTAAAACTATCCCTACTTCTATCAGTCCCTACTTCCCCTGACCTCTAAGCGGAATGGGGGAAAGGGAAGGGAAGCAAAAAATAAATACGTAAATGACTATATAACCAAAAAACATACATAGTGATACAATAAATAGTCATAAAATAACATATAAATACTAGCTACTGGTGGGAATACAATTTTAAGCCTGGCAATGCTGTTTGACACCCAATGTGAGCACATTCGGCACTCATCGTGAGTCTCTACCCTGTCTTTTTCCTCTCTTGTGTCTCCTTCCCCCCCTCTCCCTCCCCTGTGTCTCTCCCCCCGTGTCTGTTCCCCCTCCCCTGTGTCATCGCAAGTTTCTACCCTGTCTACTTCCTCCCTTGTGTCTCATTTCTCCTCTCCTCTCCCTCCCTTGTGTCTCCTTTTCCCCTCTCCACTCCCTTCCTTGTGTCTCCTTTTTCACTCTCCCTCCCTTGTGTCTCCTTTTCCCCTCTCCCTCCCTTATGCCTCCTTTTTCCCCTCTACCTCCCTCCTGTCTCTGTCCCCCCTTCTCCCTTCCCTGTGTCTCTTCCTCCCTCTCCCTCCCGTGTCTCTTCCCCCTCTCCCTCCCCCGTGTCTCTTCCCCCCTCTGCCTATTCCGTGTCTCTTCCCCCTTTTCCCTCCCCGTGTCTCTTCCCCCCTCTCCCTCCCCTGTATCTCTTCTCCCCCTCTCCCTCCCCTGTATCTCTTCTCCCCCTCTCCCTCCCCTGTGTCTCTTCTCTCCCTCCCCTGTGTCTCTTTCTCCCCCTCTCCCTCCCCTGTGTCTCTTCTCCCCCTCCCCGTCTCTTTCTCCCATCACCCTCCCCCTCTCTTTCTCCCATCACCCTCCCCGTCTCTTTCTCCCATCACCCTCCCCGTCTCTTTCTCCCATCACCCTCCCCGTCTCTCTTTCTCCCCTCACCCTCCCCGCCTTTCTTCCCCCCCTCTCTCCCTCCCCGTCTTTCTTCTCCCCCCTTTCCCTCCCCATCTTTCTTTCCCCCCTCTCCCTTCCTGTCTTTCTTTCCTCCCTCCGTGTCTCTTCCCCCTTTTCCCTCCCCGTGTCTCTTCCCCCCCTCTCCCTCCCCTGTATCTCTTCTCCCCCTCTCCCTCCCCTGTATCTCTTCTCCCCCTCTCCCTCCCCTGTGTCTCTTCTCTCCCTCCCCTGTGTCTCTTTCTCCCCCTATCCCTCCCCTGTGTCTCTTCTCCCCCTCCCCGTCTCTTTCTCCCATCACCCTCCCCGTCTCTTTCTCCCATCACCCTCCCTGTCTCTCTTTCTCCCCTCACCCTCCCCGCCTTTCTTCCCCCCTCTCCCTTCCTGTCTTTCTTTCCTCCCTCCCCGTCTTTCTTTCCTCCCTCTCCCTCCCCGTCTTTCTTTCCGCCCTCTCCCTCCCCGTCTTTCTTCTCCCCCCTTTCCCTCCCCATCTTTCTTTCCCCCCTCTCCCTTCCTGTCTTTCTTTCCTCCCTCCCCGTCTTTCTTTCCTCCCTCTCCCTCCCCGTCTTTCTTTCCGCCCTCTCCCTCCCCGTCTTTCTTTCCGCCCTCTCCCTCCCCGTCTTTCTTTCCCCCTCTCCCTCCCCGTCTTTCTTTCCCCCTCTCCCTCCCCTGTGCCTCTTCCCCCGGAGGGACGCAAAAGTGTGACGAACATCGCAAACGTTCCCAACACTGACATCTATATATGTGATTACTTGTAGTGTTACATTGAAAATAAAACTTTAGGGAAGAACAAACATACCTCTCCTTTTTCATTTTCATTATATTTTTATATTCTTTAAATTCAAACTATACTAAAGAAAAATGTAATACTACTTTAAGTGAAAATACACGTGACAACCTTTAAAGAAAATTACATATTAGTGTTCCTAAAAACAATAATCTATTATATAAATATTTCCTCAAATTTTATGAACTATGTAAATATCTACCCTCCTCTCTCTCTGCTTCAATCAACCAAACCTCATAACATTATACCTTAAAAGTATCCTTAAGGGTATCCTCTTAGTCTAAAACCTGATGCACTTGCTCCCTTATAAGGAACTCTTCTGCTTCCTTCAAATAATTAATACTTCCCTAAAGATTATGATCTTAGTGGGATGCCCCCATCTATACATGATCTTTTTATCTCTTAGGGTTTTTGTAAATTGTCTATAAAATGTTCTCTTTTGTAGAATGTCGCTTGAAAAGTCAATTAAAATTTAGATTTCTTCATAAGGTGCTGGAAATCTTTGTGTCTCAATTTCTTTTTAATATTTTTTGCTTATAGGGATAGTATTGTACTTTAACAAGTACGTCTTGTGGCAGAGGAATTTCTTTAAGCAAGATCTATCTGATTTTCACCCAAATTAGGTGATAAAATCCAGAGATTCAAAAAACGTTATAATAAATTCTCTAATCTCTTTAATCAAGGTGTTTTCAGGAATACCTCGAATTCTTAAATTATTACTTCTAAGCGTATCCTCTATGTTGTTTATGTTTTAATTTATGTAGCTTGACCTCATCTTCTAAGCTTTTTACTTGAGAGGATAATTTCTGGTTTTGGGCCCATATGGTCTCCTGTCTATTTTCCAGTTAATTGACATATCCTCAACAATCTGATTTCTCAAGGAGGTCTGAAATTCACTTAATAGATTTTTCAAAGCGGGCATACTCTCTGTTTCTTGTTCCTCCATATCAGAGGCTACTGATTCCTCTGTGGAATTCGCCATGTCCAGATTAGACTATTTAGAAAAAGGGCCTTTTGCCTACAAGGAATGTTGTAAGTGAGGTATTTAAGTTGACTTTTTTAGTACTTCCTTTCCCACTTGGGGAGTCCAACAAGTAACAGGTGATCCAGAGTTCCAGAGTTATATCAAGGAAACTTAACTTAATAATAGTTAATCACAGATAAAAACTTCTAAAGAACAGAGGAAAACTAACTGTTTTATACTTTCTTAGCACATATGTACCCCCGAACAAAACCTAGACTGTAACATACACCAAGAAAGTTTAATGTATTAATTTACCCTCCTCTGTGAATAATACCCCCCTATCTATCAAACTGGGAATATCAGATGTTACCAACACTTGCATTACATTTTATAAAGATAATTTCCTGTTATTAGTCCTCTGTTATAGTAGTATTATCTAGTTGGGATATGTCCTTTTATCTTCTTATAAATTCTTGAGGATTTCAATCAATTTTAACCGGCATCAGTCCCAATAGACTCTGACAAGATAATCCAAAGATATTCTGAATTCTAGTCCAGAGATCCAAAAACTGGAAAAGCAATTGTCAGCAATAGCACTTAAAGTACTGGGTTAACTGTAAACCTATATTTAGGTTTTGCATAATAAAACCCTTCTTGCCGTTGTCTTTGATAAAAAATCCACTTGTTAGCTGCACAAGATTATTCTTAAATTCCAGGTCTGGCTATAGTTAACTGAAATTGCAGACAGTGCCAAAGGCTCAGTGGATTTACAGATTACCCTCTCCTAAGCACCCATCATCCAGGAGTTTAATATAAATGTATAATAAAAGTCTCTAATAATAGTCACAAAAGATATTTATATTATCCAGTTATTATATAAATCTCTTATACGTCCAAAGCTGATAAATGAGTCCCAGAATAGTGATGGCCTGTAGACCATAGAGCTATATAGCTCTTTCAATATATAAAAATAATAATATGGAGCTCTCACCTCCCAATTGAATGTCCATCAATCTTTTGTGGGAAAATGGCTCTTTAGAGCACCTTAACAGTCTAGTCCCTAGGATTGTCTTTTATGGACTTACAGTCTTCCTCTCACCACAAAAAGACGCCCATTTAATGTCAGAAGTGGCTGCGTCTGAAAAAAAAGTATCCAGGACAATTTATATTGCTCATAATATGAATAATGGGGAATCAGGACTTGTACGCATACTTGTATACTGAAAATGGCTCTTCCTTTCTTAATCCTTTAGTCCTTTAATCTTATATACTCCACTCAATAACAAAAGGGATTATCATCTGGGACTAGGAGTAATTAAAATGTCCAATTATGTCAATGACACTTTAAGGGTAGATCTTCTGCTTACCCCCATATATCTTTCAGCATACTATATCATCCTCCATAGCACCAGTCATACATATCACCTTCTCTGAGGGCGCTCCTCTTGCTCTGGACCTAGAGCTTGTTGCATCAACCAGCACTCCGTATAGGCCTTATAGGCACTACCCTTATTGATGAGCTACTTCTTCGTCCCTCAGGAGCCGTTCACCCCGCCTGGAGTTAGAGATGGATAGCAGGCTCAGCTGCAAACTCTGCGAAGCCCTTCTGAGGCTATTTCCTCATCTGTACGAATCACCTCCAAGAGTTCCGATCGAACTGGGCTGTTACACAGTATACATCCCCTCACAATGCCTCTGGGGTAGTTAGTGTGCTAACATCATAACAGGTTTCCTCATGGCGTTCTCGGTGTAGTCATCAGAGTTTTGTCGCGTGCTCCGGCTGCAGCTCTAGCTCCCTAGCTGCTTCCTGGGCGGAGTCATGTGCTCCACCAATTGAAATTCCAGACTTCGATTCATATGTATTTTATGTATTACAATTCTAATGCAACATGAATTATGAATTCAGGGTAAAATACTTTGATTCAAGACACAAGTTACATATTCTAATTTATCTCTGTCTGTCTTATTATTTATTGATTGATGAATCTCTATGGTTATAATTACTAATCAACAACATATAAATCAAAGCGCTTTAACATATTCAAGTTCGCTTTCAGTTTGCTTCTTGTACTTGTATATTCCAAATATTAAAATAAAACATTTTTTCTTTTTGCTCCCTTTTTTCTGTGTAGGTAAGAATAATGGCCAGGTGTGTAGTCAAAGGTTGTCCCTATAATATAAACTGCATCAAGCGGAACGCAAGCGTTACTAACCATGAGTTTCCAAAAACAAAAGAAAAAATTAAATTGTGGCTCCAACAGACTGGTCAGAAGTTTGAAGACATAGAAGATTTGGTTAAAAGAATACATGATTCTGGCAAAAACAGTCACTATCGGATGTGTTCATCCCATTTCAGACCGGAATGCTACTTGACTTGTGGGGTGAGATTATTGAAAGATGGTGCCATACCAACTATATTTCCTCAATACCAGGCACGACCAGCGGAGAGTGTTAAGTGTGAATCATTTACTGATTCCAGAGATAAACTGCCTGGCAGTTCTTTAGATGAGCTGTCCCCGAAGAAAATATTGAAAGATGCATCAACCAACACAGAAATAGAAGACCTATTCAGTCTTGTCCATCACCTAAGACAAATATATAAAGGGAGAAGAAGTGTTGGAAGTCAGACCTCTAAGTTTTATGGCAAAAAAAATGTAAAAACAAGCACTAAAGACTATTTTAAGATGGTTGACGTTGGGATGTGGACAGGTGACACTATTACAAGAGGTCTTGGAGAGTTGGAACAGAGCAGTGGTTCTTCTCCTACATTAACTCAAAAAAACATCCAATCCAATCGATCCAAATTTCCAGGAATAACAACAATTCTGTCAATTGCTTCTCAAGATTCACAGATTTGTTTAACCACACAAGCTAAACAGGCTTTTCAATCAACAACTGACGAGACTGTAGAAGAAGTAGAGTATGTGCATCTAAAATCTTATGAATTATATGACAATAACTCAGACACCTTATCTGCTTCAGAGGGAGGTGATATTGATATTTATGATGCATGTGAAGATGAAATAGCCAAGCCTATGTTGCCAATAGGATTTGAATATCCACTTTTCTCTTCTACATTTCTTACCATGACACCAGAAAGGGACATAAATGGAAGTAATGTACACAAAGAAGAAAGTAGTCTTTCTACAATTTTGAGCCCCATAAATTCACTCGCATCAAGGAAAGAAAGTGAAGACCCAGACTATGTTCCCCATCCAGATGACATAACTCTAGGTGAGTTGATCTTCATTGAAATAGCCACCATGGACAATTATGTGAACAAACACAAGTTTATAGAGGTAATCTTTTATAGCTTCTTCTAAATAATTAGGGGACAAAGCTTTGAATTGACATGAGAATAATTTTGTGATCTGACCAGGGGGCTTATCACTGTACATTTATCCAACCAATGTGATATTCCCTTTATTTTGAATAGTAATCATAACTAGACCGTTTTATCAATACGACTCAATATACAATGTTGTGTTGATGCAAAGTAACGAATTCATTTGTCTGCTCTTGTACATTATTGTAAATTATTGAAACACTGTTTTATGGCCTAAACTCTGATTTGTATTTCATATTAAACCTGTGATCCTTTTTAAGGTAACTATTAATTTTTGTTCAGAATTGTCAGATACGAAGCCTCCAGTTGCCCCAAAGATTGAGGAAGAAGAGCTGAATCTAAGGGATCACCAACTGGTCAAGGAGGAGGAAATTCCTGTAAATATCAGCAAAGGTGAGCAATAAATTACAAATGTTTATGAATTTTTTTTTTTATCATATTCTTTTTATTTATTGAATTAAGTTTATTTACTGTTTCAGATAATTTACACCACTTATAAAATGGGTGTTTATTTTTAAGCTAGAGAGAGAGGTGGAGAGAGGGACGGTAGAAGGCCAAAGAGCGACCGGATGGAGGTAGCGGGCAGTAGAAGCAGAGGAGAATAGGAATAGAGATGAGAGAGGGGGAGGATAGAGTGCGTGGTTGGTGCAACTGAACATGGGTGGGGTGCTATGTATGCATGTTCATACAGGACCTGCGAAAGGAGGAGGGGCCAAAGGAGGAGTGGGGGCGTAAGAGGGGGCGGGCAGATAGGCCGCGAGGGGTGGGGCAGAGAGCAGCAGCCTGAAGCGGCGCACCGCATGGACCAGTGCTAAGGTAGGGGGGAAGGAGAAGTCATACGGGCCGGAGGAGATAGAGTTCTGCGGGGGGGGGGGGGGGTTGGAGGCCGAGAGCGACAGGGAAGCAGGGGAGGTTAAAGAACGGGCGGGGGTGAGGGCTGCGTGCATGCGGGGAACAGGTAAAAGAATAAAAGGAGAGGGCGGGAGCAGCAGGGTGACGTGGAGGGGTGTAGGAAGATTGAGGAGCCAGCAGCCAATGAAGGGCAGCGGGGCGAGGAACAAAGAGGAGAGCCAGAGGGTAGGAGCGGCGAATGGTGGGAGCAGGGGAAAGCGGGTGAGGAGCTTAAGTAGCGGGTGCAGGAGAACGGGGAAGGGAAGGCACGGGGCGAGGATGAAGGTGTAGAGAGCAGGAGAGGTTGAGCAGGCCATGACAGAGGGCGACCAACTAGGCAAGAGGGGGGATGGCATGCGGCTTGGGGAGTGGGAGGCAGGGAGAATAGAGGAGTAGCAGTGAGTGCATGGGGAGCGGGGAAGGGGTAGAGAGCAAGAGGATAGGGTAAGCTGGTCAATGCGGAGGCAACTGGCGGGGCCGGCACGAGGAGGCACGGAATAGAGCAAGAGGGGTGGGTGGCCGGCGGGCGTGCAATGGAAGAGCACACGGCTGGGAAGAGAGGTGTAGGGAGAAAAGACAGGCAGCGGGATAACGGGACAGGAGACAGGATGTAAGGACCAGCGTGGTAGATGAAAGGAGCAGTAGAGTAGGTGGAGGGAAGGAGCGGCGTACAGAAGTTCCTAGCGGGAGGGAAACGGGTGGACAGCTGCCGAGGGCCACAGCATTAGGAAGGGAAGAGGGAAAGGCAGGATGAAGGGGGCGACTTACAAATTCAGGGTAGCACTAGGTTATGGCAGGTGGCGATCCTCCTAGGAGGTTGTCTGGTGGCGTGCTTGATGGAGACAGGTGAGTGGGGTTTAAATAGGTGGTGTGCGAGAGGGACCCTCCCACATTTTCAGGTGTTCGCCTGATGATATATAGTAATTTTATACAGAAAACGAATGATACATTAATAAGCCCATTTGCATGTCTAATGAGAATACAATGTAATACAACCATACACTAAATGATTGTTGTGGAATACCCAATCCTACAAAAATCTACTGCACAAACCAGAATCTGCCTCATACTGATTATAGTCAAAAGCTTGAAACAGTGCTGTATATCTGCAAAATCCAACCCCATGCTTTGCTTAAAAGCTGTTTAATGTAGTGGGCATATGCTTTAAGGGAGCAATGTATAAAATTGCTACTTTAGGATTGAAAGAGTGAGGTACATTGTATTCTCATTTGCATGGCCCCGCCTTTTAGACATGCAAATGGGCTTATTAATGTATTATTTGTTTTATATATATATATATATATATATATATATATATATGTGTGTGTGTATTTATATTTAATGAGTACTGCAGCATATTGTGATACTTTTGTATTGAACAAACGCCTTATTTATATTGACGAGCTTCTGAGACGTCTGACCTCTCTTTATCAAGTCTGAAGCAATGCTGACATGAGATGAAACCCTTAGTCTAAATATAAACAGCAGATGCAGAGAGAGTGGAGACAGCATCTGACTTAATGAGGGAAATACATATAGGGGGAATAAACATAACATAGTATAGAAAACATATACCGTATATACTCGAGTATAAGCCAAGTTTTTCAGCCCTTTTTTTTATGGCTGAAAAAGAACCCCTCGGCTTATACTCGAGTCACCCTGTGTCTCTTTCCCCCTGTGTCTCTCCACCCCTGTGTCGCTTCCTCTCCTCATTCTCCCCTGTGTCTCTTTTCTCCCTTGTGTCTCTTTCCCTCCCCCTCTCTTATCATTCTCCCTCCTCAACCCCCCTCCTCATCCTCAACCCCCCTCCTCGTTCTCAACCCCCTCTTAACTTTACCCCTCTCTAATTACCTCCCCCTCTCCCCTCATTTACCTTCCATCAGCTGCGCCTCCGCTCTAAAGCGCGTCTTCCGGCTGTGTCGGGACCTGGCATATGCTAATGACGTGACGTCACATGCGCGTCACGTCATTCGCATTGACCGGGTCCCGACACAGGCGGAAAACGCGCCGCGGGGCGGAGGAGCAGCTGATGGAAGGTAAGTGAGGGGAATGGGAGAGGGGGAGGTAATTAGAGAGGGGTAAAGTTAAGAGGGGGTTGAGGATAAGGAGGGGGGGTTGAGGAGGGAGGATGAGGAGGGAGGATGAGGAGGGAGGTGGAGGATGAGGAGGGGGGTTGAGGATGAGGAGGGAGGTGGAGGATGAGGAGGGGGGTTGAGGATGAGGAGGGGGGTTGAGGATGAGGAGGGGGGTTGAGGATGAGGAGGGGGGTTGAGGATGAGGAGGGATGATAAGGGAGGGCGAGGGAAAGCAACACAGGGGAGGGAGAGGTGGGGAAAAGACTCGGGGGAGGAGGGGAAGAGACACGGGGGGAGAGGGGGGGCACAAGAAAGGGGGACACAGAGGGCGCAAGAGGGAGACAGGGGGCAGCACATTTCCCACGCTCGGCTTATGCTCGAGTCACTACGTTTTCCTAGTATTTTGTGGTAAAATAGGTGCCTCGATGTTATCATCTTTATTTCAAAGGCTTTTCTCTCCTGGATGTTTTTGCCTCTGAGCATTTTGTTTTAGTTTTGGTGGTTGTTTAAATGCAAGGATGGGAGGTGAGGGGAATATATCTTTTTAACTGGTTGTAAATCTTTGACTATTTTCCATATTTTCTCTAAAACTGGAGGGTACGTGGTCACAAGAGGTATACAAAGTAGTTTATTTTGATTTGTATTTTAATAGGTGTTCTTGGGGTATTTTGATGGCAGTGGTTTATTTTCTGGATAATAATAGGTTAGTAACCATTCTGTTTGAAAGACTCAGAAAGTGTTTTTTAAATTCTGGCACTGTCTTTTTTTTGTGTCTAATTTTTGTCTAATCGCTTGACTATTGATGATGGCTTGTTTAGTATGGGAGGGATGGAAACTGGAGCTTTGTAGGTAGCTGCATCTGTCTAGGTTTCCTATATACAGATGAGTGGAGAGTGCCATTGGTGCTGGATATGGTAGTGTCTAGAAAGTTTACGTGTTCTGTAGAGAAATCCATTTTGAAGTTTTATAGATGGATGTAAAGTGTTGGATGAACTGTAAAAGTCTACAAGTATACTATCTCCTTCTGTCTATATGATGAACAGATCATCTCAGTAATGGTAGTATCTGTATGGTTTGTAAATGGATATAGATACAAATGTTTCTTCCAGATTGGCCAAAGATTGGCCATAAATAGACTGGCTTATTGTGGAGCCATTTTGGTACCCATGTCAGTCCCTATTAATTGTCAGTCTAAAGTGGTATCTCGGTTTAAGCCGTTAATCTGTTCCGGAAAGCACAATGTAAGTCGAAAAGGACTTAAACTGAGGTAGCATTTCCCATAGATATCAATGTAAATTGAAATAGTCCATTCCGGACCCCAGATTTTTCACATTTTCTCACATTTTTATTTTGAACAAAACCTTAAAACTAAACGGGCATTACAAAACTATAATAATTACATTAAATGACTTAGAAATTTAACTTCACTTTAACTGTACTGAGAATAAATAACAGAGAATTTAACTTCACTTTAACTCTACAGTTCTGAAAGGATTTGAGGGCCCAATGGGGTCATGAATTGGAAGGGGAGTCCTCTTCCATTGCAACATCAGGCACTTTCACAGAGAATGTTTGTCCTTTTATGTCTCTTAACACCATTGCACGCTCCTGGAGACTCTGCTGAAGATGGTGATAAAGGCAGTTTCATTAGAAACCTATGAAGGGAAACTTGCTTTTGCCTTTGTTTCAAAATATTTCTGAAGTGAGACATTGCTTTATCATTAATCAAGTCTACAACGTGGCTTGCTTAAGCTTTGTCAGGGTGATAGTGTTCAACAAAATGTTGTAATTCAGCCCATTTAGCACACATTTCTTTGAGTGAAGTACGTGCTTCCTCCCTTCCATCCTCTTCATCTGAAGAAGAAAGTTCATCAGCCACTCCCTCTTGCTGCTCTCTCTGTCGTTCCTGCAGCTCAAAAGAGTTGAGCTCTTCTCTTTTCTCCTCCACAAGGTATTTGATGCCTTCATTAGTTACCTCCAGGCCCATTGACTTGCCTAGAAACATAACGTCCTCCACTATTCTGCTAGGTTCAGCCTCCATGTTTACCAGTACTACAGCTTTTGGCCACAATTTCCTCCAGCCACATTTCATGGTCTTGTGAGAAACTTCACGCCAGACCTCATCTATAAGAGTGACACAGTGGAGGATATTGAAATGGTCCTTCCAGATATTGAAATGGTCCTGATAATGTCAACTAGGTATCCAAAGTCACCTCAAAGCACCTCCGGAAGAGGGGCTTGGTATACATCTTCTTAAAGTTGGAGATGACCTGCTGTTCCATGGGCTGGATCAGAGGATTTGTGTTAGGGGGAAAGAACTTCTCAGTTATGAACTTAAAATCCTACAGCAAGTTTTCTCCATACCTGGAAGGTGAGCAGGAGCATTGTCCATGAATAACAGAGCCCTCAGAGGCAGTTCTTTCTCCTCCAAATATTTATTTACAGTTGGGAAAACACTTAATTGATCCATTCAGTGAAGAACATTCTGGTTACCCAGGCTTTTCTGTTGCCCTCCACATGACACTTAAGTTGCTTTTCTGACTCTGACTTCTCATTTGTTGGGGAACAAAAGCCTCAGCCTTTACATACTGACAATGTTTTCAGCAGCTTCTTTGTCTCCATGCTTTACCACGCTGTGAATTCCAGTTCTCTTTCTGAATTTCTCAAACCAACCGTGATTGGCTTTAGATTCTTCACAGCTCTCACCTCTTGCTGTAGCCTTGTCTTTTGTCAGATCAGCATGCAGTTGTTTGGCTTTCTCACATATCACTGCCTGGAAATGCTATCACCCGCTAATTGTTTTTCGTTTATCCAAACATAAAATAATTTCTCAACTTCCTCCAATATCTTTTGATTGTTGCTTTAATTTAATGGTTTCCTTCTACTACTACTACTACTACTACTACTACTTTAATGGCTTCCTTATTTTTCAGAATGCTAGGGATTGTTGTTCTTGGCATTTCGAACTCAGCAGGGAGATCACAGATGTGGCTACTACCATCATACTTTGCGATTATCTCTCTTTTTTTCTGCTGAGTGGTAGCCTTCTTGGAAGTGATGATGTACAGTGGATAAAAAAGTCTACACACCCCTGTTAAAATGTCAGGTTTCTGTGCTGTAAAAAAATGAGACAAAGATAAATTATTTCAGAACTTTTTCTACCTTTAATGTGACCTATAAACTGTACAACTCAATAGAAAAACAAACTGAAATCTTTTAGGTAGAGGGAAGAAATAATCTAAAAATAAAATAATATGGTTGCATAAGTATGCACACCCTTAAACTAATACTTTGTTGAAGCACCTTTTGATTTTATTATAGCACTCAGTCTTTTTGGGTATGAGTCTATCAGCATGGCACATTTTGACTTGGCAAGATTTGCCCACTCTTCTTTGCAAAAACACTCCAAATCCGTCAGATTGCGAGGGCATCTCCTGTGCACAGCCCTCTTCAGATCACCCCACAGATTTTCAATCGGATTCAGGTCTGGGCTCTGGCTGGGCCATTCCAAAACTTTAATCTTCTTCTGGTGAAGCCATTCCTTAGTTGATTTGGATGTATGCTTTGGGTTGTTGTCATGCTGAAAGATGAAGTTCCTCTTCATGTTCAGCTTTCTAGCAGAAGCCTGAAGGTTTTGTGTCAATATTGATTGGTATTTGGAACTGTTCATAATTCCCTCTATCTTAACTAAGACCCCAGTTCCAGCTGAAGAAAAACAGCACCAAAGCATGATGCTGCCACCACCATGCTTCACTGTGGTTATGGTGTTCCTTTGGTGATGTGCAGTGTTGTTTTTGCGCCAAACATATGTTTTGGAATTATGGCCAAAAAGTTCAACCTTGGTTTCATCAGACCATAACACCTTTGTTTTTGCAAAATGTAGCCTGGCTTGGATGTTTTTCTTCGTAAGAAAAGGCTTTCGTCTTGCCACTCTACCCCATAGCCCAGACATATGAAGAATACAGGAGATTGTTGTCACATGTACCACACAGCCAGTACTTGCCAGATATTCCTGCAGCTCCTTTAATGTTTCTGTAGGCCTCTTGGTAGCCTCCCAGACCAGTTTTCTTCTCGTCTTTTTTTTCATCAATTTTGGAGGGAGCTCCAGTTCTTGGTAATGTCACTGTTGTGCCATATTTTCTCCACTTGATGATGACTTCTTCACTGTGTTCCATGGGATATCTAATGCTTTGGAAATTATTTTGTACCCTTCTCCTGACTGATACCTTTTAACAATGAGATCCCTCTGATGCTTTGGAAGCTCTCTGTGGACCATGGCTTTTTCTGTGGGATGCAACTAAGAAAATTTCAGGAAAGACCAACTAGAGCAGCTGAACTTTATTTGGGGATAATCAGAGGCACTTTAAATGATGGCAGGTGTATGCTGACTCCTATTTAACACGATTTGGAATGTGATTGCTTAATTCTGAACTCAGCTACATCCCCAGTTATAAGAGGGTGTGCAGACTTATGCAACCACATTATTTTTCTTTTTTTTTCTTCCCTCCACCTAAAAGATTTCAGTTTTTTTTTCAGTTGTACAGTTTATAGGTCACATTGAAGGTGGAAAAAGTTCTGAAATGATTTATCTTTGTCTCATTTTTTTACAGCACAGAAACCTGACATTTTAACAGGGGTGTGTGGACTTTTTATATCCACTGTAGGCGCAGGCTGGACTTGGGCTCAGTACCTCTGCATATATTTATTTATATACGTGTGTGTGCATATCAATAATTAATTATCTAACATCGGCAAACATTTTGTTTACTCTCAAATAGAAATCACAATATCAAAGTAAAACTAGGAGTAAACTATCTCTTCTGAGGTTTATCTCAGGAATAGGACACAGCGGAGGCTAAATTTCAGTCAGTCCTTGCAGTGTCGCCAGAACACGCTCCTGCCATGTTACTAAGATTTGGGATAATTATCAATAGTAGGCAATTCACATGAACATTTAATTTCCTATTGGAATTAACAGGTCTCCAAAATGATAATAAGGACCCCGTCATTGAGGAAGCAGAGGATGAGATGGATGAAAAGGATATTCTGCCGGTGACGATCCAATCAGAGCTCTCAGCAGGTGACTAATTCACACGATGCACTTATTTTATGTTTAAATAGAATTTGCAAGTATGTTCCTCAAATCTGAATGATAAAGTATTGAGTTAAATCTCTTAGTATTCCCTTTAATAATGACACCATCATGTTTATTAAAATTCTTTATGATTTTAACCTTAATGTGTGTGTGTGCTGATCATAATGTACTTTACATAGCACTGATCACAATTAATTTATATATGTCAATAATCTATGAAGATATAAATTGTAATTATTTTGTGTATATTTATTAAGGACACGTTAAGCCTTCAGTTGTGTCACCTCTCGATGAAGAAGCTCAACCAGATGTGACGAGTCACCAACAAGTTAAAGAAGAGGACATTCCTGTAAATATCAGTGAAGGTGAGGAATACAACCAATTAAAGACATTTGAGATGTATTAGATATGTATAATTTACAATTAAATGTAATAAAATTATTTTATCTTTGCTATGTCACTTTAATGTAACTGTTTCATATTTTATGCATGCCGTTAATGTGATCATTAGGCCAAATCTTTTATGTTGATAAATGTAAACCCTCTCTATATTGTTCTGTTAACATTAGGTCTTCATAGTGGAAACATGGACACAATATCAGTTATTAAGGAAGAGGAGGGTGAGAGAGGTGATCAGGATATTCAGCAGATGGAAATCTGTTCATACCCCTGTGCAGGTGAGTGACAGGTGTATGAGTCACAAGGGGGGTGGAGACTGAGATGTGCAGGTGAGTGACAGGTGTATGAGTCACAGGGGGCGGAGACTCAGAGCTGATGAACAAAACCATCATCCCATCAGTAACATATAGAAAATAATACTGCAGCACATAACAGTTTTGATGGATCCATCGATTATTCTGCTTGAATGGAGTTGTGTTTTATAGAAATGGACAGAGCCATTAAAGTGCTCAGATCATTAAAGAACGACACTGCTGAAACTTCCACATAAATCTAGACAGTTATGAAGATACAGATGGAATGGAGAACGTTCCTAGTTATGGTTATACACTTAACTACATTTATTAGATGATGTCAAACTGAAAATGAGATATGTATCTGGTTCATGTGGGCAGTGAAAGAATGACTACACTTAGTTGACGTATTTGATACCTTTCTACAAATCCATTTATTTCTTTATTGCACATATCTGGTCTCCATGATAAAAATATGGAAAAAGTATCAGGCCTTAAGGAAGGTGAAGATGAGAGAGATGAAAAGCTATTCTGAAGGTGGCAAGCCATTCAGATATATGTGCAGATGAGTAATAAACATGATTATTATCTACATTGATCGGTGATTAAAAATATTAAGTTTTGAATTCTGAAATATCTATTTCCTGTCATGTCTGACTGCCCTTGACCTTATAGACCACAGCACATCAGGCACATCTATCAGACACTGCCCATCTGAGCTCCATCAAGTTCATGTTAATTTCTTCAGTTACCTCCTCTAACCAATCTCCACATCTACCGTCCTCCTCTTCTTGTGCCTTCAATCTTTCCCAGCATCAGAGTCTTCCCTAAGGAATCCATCTTCCTATAATATGAATAAAATATATGAGCTTCAGCCTCATGATCAAACATTTCCTTGAAATCTTTCGACTGTCACAAACTTCTGCCCAAAGTTGTCCAGTCATTCGGTCTGTCATGTCTAGTCCCTGAAACCTATTCTTTATGTCAACTACATATCCTCCACAGTGGATAATATTTATTTCATGTTGCTTGATCTGATGATTTTCCCTCTTTCTTCATTTAATTCTGAACTTTGCAATAGGAACCCATGATATGATCCACATTTAGCTCCAGGTCTTGTTTTTGCTGACTATTTAGAGCTTCTCCATTTATATACATATATAGTCAATCAGGTTTATATTTTGTCTGTGTGCAGCGTCATCACTGAGGCTGTTCAAAGAGTATTTACTGTGATCACAGTCTTTATACATTACCTACTAATATCTGCCCTGCTTCCTTTTGTACCACAAGGGAAAACTTACCCATTATCCCAGGTATTTGGTTCTCTACTTTAGCATTGTAATCTCCTATGATGAAAGTAACATTTTTTTCTTGGCTTTGGTCACCATTTGATTTACTATGAGGCCTACTCAATCTTATTTGTGTGATTTTTAACCACGGTAGAAGATCTGATGGTTGTGTGATGTGAAATGCCCCATCCAGTCAACTTGAGTTCACAAATTCCCTGTATATCAATGATTAAAGGGCCATTTACTTCAAGTCCTTTTCATGGTGTGAAAGAGCACAAGATTCTATGTTAAAATGATCTATTGCTTTTTTGCAGTCCGTGCAGATTTGCAGTCTTAGATCTTTTTATAGACACCTACTGATTTACAACATCTGCTGACAACGGCCAGCCGTTCCAAGCTCTGGTGAACAGAAAGAATGATAGTTTTCTCTCTGCTCAGGAATGTAATCGGCTATCTAATCCATTATCTTGTCATATCTCACCTCGACTACTGCTACTCAAGTCGCATATCTAATAGTTCCCAACAGTCATTTCCCTACACAGATGAATTTGAGAAGGATTAACCCCTCTTTCTGACCTGCTCTGTGCACACAGCTCTTACTGTGACTGGTTGGAAGCGTTCCAATTTCTCATGTAAACAGAACTTCATTTATGATTTTTTTTTTCGTGGAAAAGACACATTTCAAAAAATCTAAAAGTATTTTAACATGTTTTCAGGAGAACATTCCAGTGTTGTGTTTCAAGTTGTGCTGAATTAACTGGCTTTTAAACTTGTCATTTTGTGTTTGACCACACCCAGTTTGCCTTGTTTCATATTTTTAACATTACAGGTTTCTGTGCTGAAATACTTTTTGCACCATTGGACTTTTTTTTCCCCTTCAGACACATCCGCAACTGGGTGTCCTTTTGACTTTGGCCCAACCACTTCATTAAATGTGGTGGTACTAGTACTCACTCTGCTCTAAGGGGTTAATTTTCTGGTGCCATATTATTATGTCTCTGGCTGTGCTTGGCAAAAATACTGAAGTGGGTTGCTATGCTCTGCTATGACCTGCCTATCTTGGGTGACTTTGAATGGTATAGCTCACTTCTTCATTAAAGTACACAAGCCCCTTCACCTAAACAACATAGCAATCCACAATCTATACATATCTATAATATATACAGGGATGAGTGACATTATTATGACCACCTACTTTTGAGGTGAACATCGGCTACGAAAGTGTGTGTGTGGGCCAACGGCACGCTCCAGTTGAGAAACTCAGCGTCCAAACGAAGGAGGAGGCTACCAGACGTGTGTCTAAAATGACAGTACAGCGAAGCCTGTTGTGTATTGGGCTCCGAAGCAAATGGCTGGTTTCTGCACCCATGTTGAAACTGCTTTAATTTGCACAACCGTACTAAAATTGGAACTATCCTGATTGGCAAAGGGTTGCCTTCTCTGAAGAATCATGTTTTCTGCTCCATTTACCAGATTGACATTGGCGTGTCTGACGAGAAACCTTTGAGAACAAACACTCTGTAACCATTGCTGGAGGAATATTAGCAGGTGGCAGCAGTGTTATTGTCTGGGGGTGTTTTCTTGCCATTGCCTGGATCCAATAATACCTTTGGAAGGCACTCTCAACCGATTGGTTTATCTAGCCATCCTTGCAGATCAAGTACACCCATTCATGTTGACTGTCTTCCCTGGAGTGGATTGGATATTCCAGGACAATGCAACATGTCATACGGCCAGAATTGTCCGGTAGTGGTTGGAGGAGTACCACAAAGATTTCCAAGTACTTCCCTTGCCTCCAAATTCCCCGGACTTGAACCCCATCGAGCTCTTGTGGCAGTACCTCCATCACCATGTACAACGTACAGGATCATCCAGCAGCTGTCGGATGCTCTGTAGTCTCCATGGCTCCAGATACCCTTCAAACCTTCCAGCATTTTATAGACTCTCTACCACACATCTAGCTGTTTCCCGTGTTGCACATGGTGGTTATTCGGGATATTAGCTGGTTGTCACAATGATGTGACTTGCAGTCTAAAGCGTTTGGATGAGGTACAGGGGTGAGAAATACATAGTGTATATTAAGGCTGAAGTTGATAAGCTTATTTAAACAAAGGTTCTTTTAGTGAGATTATGAATTTTATGAGTGAGGAAGATAGTCTAGTGGAGCGAGGCAAGGGGTTCCAAAGAATAGGAGCAGCATGAGAAGTCCTCCAGGCTGGAATGAGATAAGGTGAGACGTATATAGAAAAAGGTAATTAGCAGAGTGAGGAGGGCAGTTTGGAGAGTATTTTGAGATGAGGCCAGAGATATAAGGGTGCACTATTGCTAGGGTCATAATTTTTAATTTTATGCTGGAAGCTAGAGGAAGACCGTGAGCTTGGGTAAGGTATATGAGTCTAGTGGATGCGTTCAATATGGATTGGAGTGGAGACGACGTGGATTGAGAGGCCAGTAAGGAGTGAGTAGCAGTAGTTGAGGTGAGATATGACAAGATAATGGATTAGACATTTAGTTGTGTATAAGATAGTGACATATTTTGGAGATTATTATTATGTGATGTGAGGAATGAAAGAGAGGGTAGTATCCAGTAGAACCCCAAGACAATGGGTCTGGAAGGTGGGAGTGATAATGATATTCAATTGTGAGGAGCGAGAGCTGTGGAAGAGGGATGACAATCTTTGACATGTTGAGTTTTTTCATGGGAGGACAGCCAGGTGGTAATGCTAGAGAGGCAGTTGGCAGCATGTATCCATTTCTGTCTTCCCATTCATTGTTTGCCTTCAATCTTTTCCAGCATCACCGTCTTCTCTAGGAAATTCTCTCCTCTCAGATTTTAAGTGAACAGTTTGGCTTGATTTCCTGTAGTATTAACTGTTTCAGTCCAAACGACTATAAGCAGTATTGTCCATCTCCACAATTTAAAAAACATCAATACTATCAGCCTTCTTTGTGTTCCAGCGCTCACATTCATATGTTACTACTGGAAAAACCATAGTTCTAACTGTGCAGATGTTCGTTAATAGTGTAATATCTTTAATTCATAATAGCTTGTGCAGGCTTGCCACAGCTTTCCGCCCCAAAACAACAAGATCTTGGAGCCTAATTGAATAAAATATGTCGCCTCCACTAGTTCCTCATATACTTGCTTGCACCTGAGACTGCTTTTTGTCATGATCATAGTCTTTGTAACACTGAGCATTATCTCAGCTTTTGTACTCGATTTTAAATAGACATTTTAGTTCCTTCTCACTTTCAGCTATTAAGAATGAAGCGTATTTGGTTTATTTTCTCATTCATATTGCATCACGAGAGTAGTACGTTATTAAACAAAAAAAATGTAATGCATATTATTGTATCGCAAACACAACCATTCCACTGATAAAAACTAGTTGTACTTACACAATTCAAATAAATATAAAAGCATATGTACAAATAACCATAATTTACATTAATTATTAATGCATAGGATTATGCTACACTGTTTAGAGATTCAACCAAATTGACAATGTATTAACTGTTAATTGACCTCAGACTAAGATTAATAATTTCCATTTAAAAGTATGTTAAAACTGTCATGTTAAAATTATTTACTCCTGTTGATTTTATTTCCAACAGATGGATCAAAGAATTGGAATACCCTTGAAGAGGACCACATTTCCCTTAGTTCACCAGATTGTGTATTGGAAGAGTTCAATGTATCACATAGTTATCTGGAAGCAAAGCCAATAACATACACAGGACACAAAACATTTGCATGTTCTGAATGTGGTAAATGTTTCCGTCACACCACCGCTCTAAAAGTGCATATGCGAACTCACACAGGGGAAAAACCATTTGCATGTTCTGAATGTGAGAAATGTTTCAGTCAGATCTCAAATCTCAATTTACATATGAGAACTCACACAGGAGAAAAGCCATTTGCATGTTCTGAATGCGGGAAAAGTTTCAGTCAGGCCACAAATCTCAATCAACATATGAGAATTCACACAGGGAATAAACCATTTGCATGTTCTGAATGTGGGAAATGTTTCAGTTCACCCTCAAGTCTCAATCAACATATAAGAATTCACACAGGGAATAAACCATTTACATGTTCTGAATGTGGGAAATGTTTCAGTACGCCCACAAGTCTCGTACAACATGTGAGAACTCACACCGGGGAGAAACCATTTGCGTGTTCTGAATGTGGAAAATGTTGCAGTCGGACCACAGATCTGAAAGTGCATATGAGAACTCACACAGGGGAAAAACCCTTTGTGTGTTCTGAATGCGGGAAATGTTTCAGTCAGGGCTCAACTCTTAATCTACATATGAGAACTCACACAGGAGTTAAACCATTTGCATGTTCTGAATGTGAGAAATGCTTCAGTAGAGCTGCAAATCTCGATCGACACATGATCACTCACACAGGAGAAAAACCATTTGCATGTTCTGAATGTGGAAAATGTTTTAGTGTGACCACAGATTTAAACGTACACCTGAAAACTCACACAGGGGAAAAACCATTTGCGTGTTCTGAATGTGGGAAATGTTTCAGTATTGCCACACATCTCAATCAACATATGAAAGTTCACACAGGAAATATACCATTTGAATGTCCTGAATGTGGGAAAGGTTTCATTCAGTCCTCAAGTTTTATACTACATATGAGAACTCACACAGGGGAAAAACCATTTGCATGCACTGTATGTGGGAAATGTTTCAGTCAGCCCTCAAATCTCAAACCACATATGAGAACTCACACAGGAGATAAACCATTTGCATGTTCTGAATGTGAGAAATGTTTTAGTCGGGTCACAATTCTCAATAGACACATGAAAACTCATACAGGAGATACACCATCTGCACGTTCATAATGTGGAAAATGTTTCAGTATTGTCACACATCTCAGTATTCACATTTCTGTGTTCTGAATGTGGAACGTGTTTCAGTCTCGAATACTACAAAAATACACACAGGATAAAGACCAGTTGTATGTTTGTAACAGGGGATATGCTTAATCTGGTCAACTATTACATATCTACATGACACAATATGCAGTTCTGCCAAGATCATATAAATGTGATTAGTCAAACACATAAGGCAAGCTCATACAAAACCTATTCATACTTAAATATGTGGTCCTTCACAATGGATATTCTAGTTGTAAATACATTAATAGAACTTTTCAGCATTGCTGCTCATTTAGTAAATTCTATTAGTAAATCAGGTTGTAATATCAGAAGAAATAGTAGGAGGTGCATAGTGTGCACCACTGCTATTTGCTTGGTCACCAATTGTATTTTGTATTTTTAAGGGACCCTGGAATTATATGCCATCTTGCTGAGTACTCATAAACACTTTGTGAACCTGTAAACTAATTTATATTGGTTTTGTAAATAATATTTTATATATTTTTTTACAGCCATTAATTTTTATGGGGTTTTATGTCGGTTTTGTTGCATCAACCAAGGCTTTGAGCCTATGGGGCTGTAAAAGAAAAAAAAACTATGAGCTGTCTATAAATATGTATATACTTTGTTTATACGTGATATTATTGTCTTTAAGAATTACACTTTATATTATACAAATTGAGTTGTTTGGAATTAATGTGATAATATACTTAATAATGGGTTGAACAGACTTTTTGGCAAATATCATTACTTTATTGGCGTTACATTGAAAAAGGGATCAAATTCTTAAATTCTTCTTTATTGAATTTGCAATATGTGTTCAGATGGAGAGCGTGAAAACAGGTGAAAAAAGTTACAACTAAAGATATTTTTTTAATTAAGAGTTTACATGGATATTGCCATTTGAAATTTTTGCTTGATTTAATTATCTATCACTCAAGACACCATTACTATCAACTTATTTGTATTAATATATAACACTATATGTTATTTTTCAGTAGAATTTCAGCTAACAATTGTTATATTTATTATTTTATTGTATACACAATTCAGAAAAAAATAAACTACTAATTAAATAAAGAAAATACTTTTCTTTCATTCTGTGCTTTCTACTTTTACAAAAGACAATACTATTAGTTAAACTTTATTGAATAATAAAAGCCCTTTATCGAGTAATAAAAGTCTTGTGGCTACACTGAGAAAACATTTGGGTAATAGTAGTTTTATGTCTAACCAAAACAGGTCATTAAATGAGAGCAGCACAGAGTTGAGAAGTACAGTGCCTTGCAAAAGTATTAACCCCCATTGACTTTTTACCTATTTTGTTACAATACAGCCTTAAGTTCAATGTTTTGTTAATCTGAATTTTAAGTGATGCATCAGAACACAATAGTCTTGGGCTTTTAGTGTGGTAAAGTTGGTGAAGTGAAATGAGAAAAATATAAACATAAAACTATTTTTTAGAAATAGAAACAGAAAATTGGCATGTGCGTATGTATTCACCCCCTTTGTTATGAAGCCCATAAAAGCTCTGGTGCAACCAATTACCTTCAGAAGTCACATAATTAGTGAAATGATGTCCACCTGTGTGCAATCTAAGTGTCACATGATCTGTCAATACATATACACACCTTTTTTGAAAGGCCCCAGAGGCTGCAACACCTAAGCAAGAGGCACCACTAACCAAACACTGCCATGAAGACCAATGAACTCTCCAAACAAGTAAGGGACAATGTTGTTGAGAAGTACAAGTCAGGGTTAGGTTATAAAAAAAATATCCAAATCTTTGATGATCCCCAGGAGCACCATCAAATCTATCATAACCAAATGGAAAGAACATAGCACAACAGCAAACCTGCCAAGAGACGGCCGCCCACGAAAAGTCATGGTCCGGGCAAGGAGGGCATTAATCAGAGAAGCAGCACAGAGACCTAAGATAACCCTGGAGAAGCTGCAAAGTTCCACAGCAGAGACTGGAGTTTTTGTACATAGGACAACAATAAGCTGTACGCTCCATAGAGTTGGGCTTTTAGTGGCCAGAAGAAAGCCATTACTTTCAGCAAAAAAACAAAATGGCACGTTTTGAGTTTGCAAAAAGGCATGTGGGAGAAAACGCTATGTCTGGCACAAACCCAATTATTTTGCTGGACAAGAATAGACTAAACTCTTTTTTTAGGGGAAGTGTGTAATGTACAGTGCCTTGCAAAAGTATTTACCCACCTTGACATTTTTCGTGTGTTGTTGGAATTAACATGGATTGTTTTCGGATTTGCATCATTTAATTTACAGAACATGCCCACAACTTTGAAGATGTTTTTTTTTTAATGTGAACAAACAACAAATAGGACAAAATAACAGAAAAAGTCAATGTGCATAACTGTTCACCCCCTAAAGTCAATACTTTGTAGAGCCACCTTGTGTGGCAAACACAGCTCCAAGTCACTTTGGATAAGTCTCTGTGAGCTTGCCACATCTTACAACTGGGATTTTTGCCTATTCCTCCTTGCAAAACTGCTCCAGCTCCTTCAAGTTGGATGGTATGCGCTTGTGAACAGCAATCTTTAAGTCTGACCACAGATTTTCTATTGGATTGAGGTCTGGGCTTTGACTAGGCCATTCCAACACATTTACATGATGCCCCTTAAACCAATCATGTGTTGCTTTAGCAGTGTGTTTGGGGTCATTGTCCTGCTGGAAGGTGAACCTCCGTCCTAGCCTCAAATCCCGCACAAAGTGGTACAGGTTATGTGCAAGAATATCCCTGTATTTAGCACCATCCATCTTTCCCCCAACTCAGACCAGTTTCCCCGTCCCGGCTGCTGAAAAACATCCCCACAGCATGATGCTGCAACCACCATGTTTCACTGTGGGGATGGTGTTCTTTGAGTTTCTTAATATTTAAAAAGTAAATAAAGGAATGAGTGGGATATACATCTATTCCAGCTAAAAGAATATATACCCAAGAGCTTTGGGCCGGCTTATTTGAGGTGTTATGTCTTTATGCTTCAAAATGAGAAATAATGGAAGGCGTGGGGCATGATTCACATGTACCTGCTACAATAAACTCTTCAGCTTTTTTATAACATTATTCACAGTTGTTAAGGAGATTTCAAACAAATTCTTATTTAGGAACAAAGCACCTAGCAGTGGTGAGATTTGAACCCGCGGTCCAAAGAGACTGAAGCCTTAATACAGTGCCCGCTCCACACACTCAGCTTACTGAATGGTTCCTCGGGTCTCATCCTGGAAAACTGTTGCTGCATGAGATAAACTCGTTTTAAATATAATAAACAAACAAACTCTGCTATATACTATCACACCTCACTGTTGGTTTGGTTGGTAATTAGCATGTTGTAATGTATAATGGTACTCAGTCTTAGGGAAGGACTTGCAATAATAATGCCCCTACCACATTAGATTCTATTCACCAGAGGTCAGCTAAATTTGGCTCTAGTACCAACACGTGGCTTTTGGTCAACTCCATATATGGGAGCAAAGCTCTGCAGCAACAGAGAAGAATACATAAAGCTAGAACAAACAGCCCCTAGTGACCTATCAAAATAAGATTACAGATGTGACAGTTATGCAGTTATTAAGCACAGATATGAGTTGTTAATATATGTAAGATGCAAGAATATACCGATTTTAACACCTAGCTGTGTCTAGTAATTGTTAGAATTATATAAGGATAATAAACATTTTGTTGTTTATTCCTATACTTGGGTCCATCTTTCCATGACCCTAAAGACTTCATCATGCCAGGCACATCTTTCAGCCAGTACCACTCTGGTCTCCATCGAGCTCAAGTTTAGTGCTTCAAAAACCTTCTCTATCCATCTCCACCTCTGCCATCCCTTTATTTGAGTGCCTTCAATCTTTCTCAGCATCAGAGTCTTCTCTAAGAATGTCTTCTCACAGTATATAGGCAACATATTAAAGCTCAGCCTCATGATTAAACCTTCAAGTGCACATTTGGATTTTTTTCCTGCAGTTCTGATTGACTGGATCTTATTGCAGTCCAAGGGACTTTGAGCAATTTTCTCCAACACCAAAGTTCAAAGGCATCAATTATACTGAGCTTAGCCTTTTTTATGGTCCAGCTCTCGCATACATATGTCACTACTGGGAATACCATAGTGTTAACTTTGTAGACATTTGTTTAAAATAAACATACTGCACTTTATAATGATAGATATCTCACTGTATATAATGATACTGATCCAGCTTCAATGTATAGTGGTGATGAGTACTGATGAGCTGATAGTTAATACTCAATTTCGGCTTTGCTTTCACCCTCTTTTTCAGCTCTTTTATGTCCTTTATCCACCCAATGCCAATCCCTTTGGCCTCTATGTTCCAGTTCTAGTTCTTCTAGCTCTTTTTCTACTAGCTGTTCCGTTATCTCTTTCCCAGCTCTGCTACTCTCTCATACTCTCTTACCGTCCAGTCAGTTCTACTACAGTCTCATTGTTCAACAATCTCACCCATAACACTCACTCTCTGTTAGGCCTCTGAACCACCTCAACCCCAAGCTCCACTCTCTTTCTTTCACCCCTAAACTACCTGCACTAACATATACAAAAAAATTACAAGAAAAAATAGCCAAGAAAAAGGGAAATAGAAAACAAAAAATCAAACTTAATATATTAATTAATAATGTAACAGAACCCATCACTGTTTTACCCTGTTTTATGATTATTATGGTTAAAATATGATCGTACTATTATACTGTATGTATGTTGGTTTATGCTCTGCAGAATATTAGCCCATACTATTGCAGACCTGGGCATAATAGATAATCCTATTACAGAGACTCATAAGATAAAGAAGTCTATTGTATAAAGTGTTTTCATTCTCAGCCATAAGAACAAAGAAGGATGATCTAATCCATGTCTGATTGTATCAAAGTTGCCAGGTAGCCTCAGGGAGGTGTGACCCACCTATTGTCCCTCTATGTGTATTGTGTGGCCAACTATGAGGGAGGTGTATTGCCTGTGAAATGTCTGTGTGTTATGGGTAAAAGATACTTTTACTAACTTTTGAACCCCTGGTCTGATTCATGCCATTTTTTAATATGTTGTTCCACAATTTATGTTGTTCATAAAAATTTAAGTTTTATTTAGGTACTATGTAAAATCATAAAGTTATAAAAATGTATAAAAATGTGTAAGTTTTAGCTGGGAGATAATTGAGTAGATACAGTAATAAACTCAATTATCTCTCAAGTAGAGGGGAGGGAAACTGTGGGCGTTACTATTGTGTTATTGGTTGTTTATACCTTCCCCTGGGTGTGTTCTGTTTACCTGACTGTAATAAAAACCAGGCTGGGTGTGCCAGCAAGAGAGTTCACTGCTTGACCCTCAAACACAGAGCTTATGTCTCGTTCTTGGGGGGATTCATGGTATGCTGTTACAGACTGTCTGCCAGGAGTGTAAGCATCTTGGGGTGCTTTTCCTGTTCAGCTGCTAGCGGCTATTCGTGAGGCTCCAGTTAAGCTACGGCGGTTGTGGAGTCTGTGGTGGATGTGGTGTCCGGTGCGGTGCTTGTAGGCCTCGACGCAAACTAGGACGCGTCCATCAACGGAGGTACCCGGTCGGGGTGCCAGTAGATCCGTTACAAATAATTACCCCCTTGATGAGCCTCTAGCAAAGATCACAATGCCCTTTCCCTCAAAATGTAGCTCTGGATAAACAAGCACATCCATCTTGATTGAAGAAATCAGTCTTATGTTTTGATTAAAGAAGCTTGATCCTCATCTTCAAGCCATTAAAAAACATTAAAAAAATGAATGCTCAACTAATATTTATATTATTACTTAAAATGACCCTGTCACCCCAGCTAAAACATATGCTATTCCCCAGTCTAAAACTGTTCCACTGGACTTTGTCTTCTCCGCTACAATAAAGGCCTCCTGGCCCAGGGGAGAACGCTAGGAGATCGGTCACGCTGCCTACACAAACATACCCCCATTTCTGGCAACGATGCCTCTGGTGTCTCCAGTCCTAACCCCAAACCAAGTGTAGATACTTTAGCAGGACCACCCTTATTCAATCACTGGAAATAGTATCAACCTCTGCCCTTTAGTCCTCTCCCACTAGCCTGTACATGAAATTTCACAAATTAGCACTCACCATTGACCTCCCTGATTGGCTATTGGCTGACCCTGTCAGCCTACACTAGAACACCTACCATCAGTAACTGGTCAAGAAACATTGCACCAGTATGTTTAATTATAAAAATATACCATTGTTCTATGGTTAAAAATCCTGTCGCCACAGATACCGTGGGACCCATAGCCCGACACAGTAGAACCCAGGCTAAAGTATAGCCTTACGGTGGTAAACTATACTACTCGATACCCAGAGGCAGTTCCCTAAATCCTTTGCCAAGAGAGGAAGTGTAGATGAAAAAAACTATTTACCTAGAACAGCCATGAGACACTCCAACTGACAGTGAAGTTAGAGAGAGATTCATGACATAAACTAGTTGTTGCTACATTATCTTAATCTAAAATTGCCAGGTTAAGTAAGTGATGATGACGACTCCCAGCTATGGGCCTATGCTAATAATTATCAGATGGTGGGATTTTAGATAATGTAAATATTCATGTCCTGAGCTCCTGTGGTACGAGAAACTCAACTTCATTTCACCCAATTGTGCTCTGTTAATGAAGTCAGTCACCCCCTATGACACTGAACTTCATTGCAGTGCCAGTAAATCATTTTTATAATTTGTTTTATTCTTAATTAAAGATGTTTAGCATAAATTTTAGGGTTTAATAACTATACTGTTGCAGTCACTCATTGATAAGTGCACATAGTTCAAGAATAGACCACACTTTATTTCTCTTTGCTTAAAAGTATGGTTACCAGGAGTCAAATGAAGTGCTTCAATATGTACTGGGAATAAAATAATAAAGATAATTTTTCAGTTGTTTTCCTTTTTTGGGCTATAATTGATTTGTGCATATTGTATCCAACAGAAAAGTTTATTCAGCCAAGCGTACAACGTTTATTAGAGGGTCTAGCTTGATGTCATGAGTGATATCATAGATTATTTCATTTTTATAAGTGGTGCTATTATGTCATAGCTGATAATGATAATTTTGTATATCATGTGATGTAACGAATGATATCACATAATGTCATATATGATGTCATTAATCATGTCATCAGAAAAAAATACATTTGAGCTGCAATTATAGATTAATGTAGTATTTTCCAGTAAATCTCCAGCGTTTTTCTCAATTTTATTATAATGAAGATATGTTTAATTAAGTAACTTATTCTCTTTACTTGAAGTAAAAAAAACAACACAAATGTTTTTTTATTAATGTATTATATTATTTAAGTACAAAAAAATTATAAAATATTTTTATATGCTTACACATATAATTCAACACCTTTAAGATCCAAAAGGTCACGAATAACAATTTTATCTTTAAAGGTTAATGTTGAAAAGTTTTTTTTCTTTCTGATACAGTTACTCGTCCCCTTAAGGTAAAAAATTCCCAGCGTCAGTGAGTGAATGTTATTTGCATTTTATAAAATTTTAATTTAGATTTTTTTTAACTAACATGCGCTTGCTGCTTATGGCCAAGGTTTGCCACAGTCGGTAAGCGAATGTTATATTTTAACTATGTTTGGGCTGAAGAAGACTTTAGTCAAAGAAAGAAATACCCTTATTGGATATCCCAAAAAAAGCAAAACCTACATTTTAATTTTTATTAATATACAATAAAAAATTATATTTTTTAATTATTTTAATATATAAGAAGACAACCGATTAAAATAGTAATTACATTTATTTGGTGTTTATTACGTATGATGCTGATAAATATGTGGGCAGGTTACAAATAAAGGATAATAATAATAATAATAATATATACATATATAGATAAATATATACAAATTACCCTACATCATTTAGATACATTTATATACACATCTAGATAAATATATACAAACCAGCCCACATCAAATATATATATATATATATATATATATATATATATATATATATATATATATACAGTGGATTTAAAAAGTCTACACACCCCCTGTTAAAATGTCAGATTTCTGTGCTGAAAAAAAATGAGACAAAGATAAATCATTTCAAAACTTTTTCCACCTTTAATGGGACCTACAAATTGTACAACTCAATTAAAAAACAAACTGAAATCTTTTAGGTGGAGGGAATAAAAAAAATAAAAAAAAATAATGTGGTTGCATAAGTCTGCACACCCTCTTATAACTGGCAATGTAGCTGTATTCAGAATTAAGCAATCACATTCCAAATTATGTTAAATAGGAGTCAGCATACATCTGCCATCATTTAAAGTGCCTCTGATTAACCCCAAATAAAGTTCAGCTGCTCTAGTTGGTCTTTCCTGAAATGTTCTTAGTCGCATCCCACAGCAAAAGCCATGGTCCACAGAGAGCTTCCAAAGCATCAGAGGGATCTCATTGTGAAAAGGTATCAGTCAGGAGAAGGGTACAAAAGAATTTCCAAGGCATTACATATACCATGGAACACAGTGAAGACATTCATCATCAAGTGAAGAAAAAATGGCACAACAGTGACATTACCAAGAACTGGAGCTCCCTCCAAAATTGATGAAAAGACGAGAAGAAAACTGGTCTGGGAGGCTACCAAGAGGCCTACAGCAACATTAAAGGAGCTGCAGGAATATCTGGCAAGTACTGGCTGTGTGGTACATGTGACAACAATCTCCCGTATTCTTCATATGTCTGGGCTATGGGGTAGAGTGGCAAGACGAAAGCCTTTTCTTACGAAGAAAAACATCCAAGCCAGGCTACATTTTGGAAGTCTTCCAAAAGCATGTGGGAAAAGGTGTTATGGTCTGATGAAACCAAGGTTGAACTTTTTGGCCATAATTCCAAAAGGTTTGTTTGGCGCAAAAACAACACTGCACATCACCAGAAGAACACCATACCCACAGTGAAGCATGGTGGTGGCAGCATCATGCTTTGGGGCTGTTTTTCTTCAGCTGGAACTGGGGCCTTAGTTAAGATAGAGGGAATTATGAACAGTTCCAAATAGCAGTCAATATTGGCACAAAACCTTCAGGCTTCTGCTAGAAAGCTGAACATGAAGAGGAACTTCATCTTTCAGCATGACAACAACCCAAAGCATACATCAAAATCAACAAAGAAATGGCTTCACTAGAAGAAGATTAAAGTTTTGGAATGGCCCAGCCAGAGCCCAGACCTGAATCCGATTGAAAATCTGTGGGGTGATCTGAAGAGGGCTGTGCACAGGAGATGCCCTTGCAATCTGACATATTTTGAGTGTTTTTGCAAAGAAGAGTGGGCAAATCTTGCCAAGTCAAAATGTGCCATGCTGATAGACTCATACCCAAAAAGAATGAGTGCTGTAATAAAATCAAAAGGTGCTTCAACAAAGTATTAGTTTAAGGGTGTGCATACTTATGCAACCATCTTATTTTATTTTTATATTTTTTCTTCCCTCTACCTAAAAGATTTCAGTTTGTTTTTCAATTGAGTTGTACAGTTTATAGGTCACATTAAAGGTGGAAAAAGTTCTGAAATGATTTATCTTTGTCTCATTTTTTTTACAGCACAGAAACCTGACATTTTAACAGGGGTGTGTAGACTTTTTTATATCCACTGTGTTTGTATATATATATATATATATATATATATATATATATATATATATACATATGGATAAATATATACAAACCATGCCACATCATATATATATATACACCTCTCCTCCACACACTCCAGTTAAATAAATAACCTGTTACTATAAATACCTGTTACTATAAATGTTATTGCTGTTGTGTTGTTCAGTCGTGTTTGACTCTCTGTGACTATATAAACTAAAGCAAACCAGGCACATCTATTGTTATGTCTCTTGTTGTGCTTATCCAATCGGTTTTCTGGGCAAAAATATTGTTGTGGGTTGGCAGTTTCTTCTCCAGGGGACCGTGATTTGTCTGACATCTCTGCTATGATCTGCCCATCTTGGGTGACCCTAAATGGTATAGCTCACAGCTTCATTGAGGTACACAAGCCCCTTCACAACAACAAGGTAGGGATCCAGAAGGGGATTATCAAATTACTCCCCATTAACTAATTAACCTCACTAACTAATTAACCTCTATTAACTAATTATCCCATTAACTAATTAACCCCCAGTAATTAATTAACCCCCTTAACTAATTATCCCCATTAACTAAATAACCCCTCACTAACTACCTAACCCCCCAATTAACTACATAACTCAATATAACTAACCCCACCACTAATTAAGGAAATACAAAAAATAACAAGTCCACTATACCCCAAAAAATTAATTGCAGAAATCAAAAAACCTATATTACAAAAAAAAAAGACTTACAGAAAAAAATACTTACAAGTAAAAATTTAAAAAAATATATATTAAAAGAAAACACTATACAAATAAATGTATCCTGAAAAAGAAAGGGGTTAATGTTACAACCCAGATTTAGGGGCTATTTGCACCTCAGTTTTCTCTCTCCAGGTCGTGATTTTTTTATGTTCAAGATCTCAGCATTCAGCAAACACCTCTTAAATACATCAGAGGTTGCAAACTCAGTACTTAAATGATTGCCTTATTAAAAATAATAAACTCTGTTCCATCCTGTTGCTTAGGAAGACACAGACAGGCATCTTATTTTAGAATCTCTAACTCAGACTGGCTTTATTTTCCACAGCTCTCGATTTAAAAAGTACCAAGTACTAATCCCCATTAGCTTCTCCCTCCCACCTCCTGGCACTGCAAACGTCCAAATTTGGCTTATTACTTTATGACCCACTAACAGGACTGGACTGCACATTCCATGAGGATTTACCCCCTCCAGTCCAGGCTATGACACAAAACTTTATAATTGGTAAAATTACACTACACTCTCTAATAGTGTCAAATCTTAGCATATTCTTCCCACATTCTGATCATACAAACATTCTTTAAACATGACACATAAATGAAAGACAAATTGTCACAGTCCCCACAAAAAAGTTTCATGTCCATTGTGATAGTCTTGGATGTTAGCAAGGGTTCCAAATAGCAGTGTTGCCTATGGGTTCAGGAGAGTCCCAAAATCAGTCATAAGAGTTAATAATTGTACTTACCTGCTCAAAATGATCCTCCAGCGAAGATCCACAACACCCTGGTCCTCAATCTTCTGACCTGGACTCGGCAGGCTATCCATGTTGATTGTAGTGTCCAGTCCTCTTATTTCTTGCTCAAAGCCATTAATCCTCATCTCAGGGTCTCTACCGGATGACTGGAGAAAAGCAGAGGTGATACCTATATTTAAGAAGGGATCTAGAGCAAATCTGGGGAATTATAGACCAGTGAGCCTCACATCTGTAGTTGGGAAACTTTTAGAAGGATTAATAAGGGACAGAATACAAGAATATGTCTATTTGAACAAGGTCATAGGTAGCAGTCAACACGGATTTATGAAGGATAGGTCGTGTCAGACCAATCTAATTAGTTTTTATGAGGAGGTAGGTAGGAACTTGGATCAGGGCAACTCAGGGGATGTAGTCTTCTTAGATTTTTCAAAGGCTTTTTTTTACAGTGCCACATTGAAGACTAGTGGGCAAACTAAGGGATACAGGAATTGCAGTAAATATCTGCTCATGGATCGAGAGCTGGCTAAAAGACAGGAAGCAAAGGGTTGTTGTGAATGGAACATACTCCGATTGGTCTAATGTGAAAAGTGGGGTTTCTCAAGGTTCAGTATTAGGTCCTCTCCTTTTCGACATATTTTTTAATGACATAGAAGTAGGACTCGAAAGTAGTATCTCCATTTTTGCTGATGACACTAAGTTGTGCAAGGTAATAAAATCAGATAATGATGTACTTTCCCTACAAAGGGATCTGCATAAATTAGAGAAATGGGCGGCTAAATGGCAGATGAGATTTAATACAAATATGCATTTGGGAAGGAAAAATAGCCATGCAATGTATAATCTTAATGGAGCAAATCTAGGGGTATCAGATATTGAAAGGGATTTGGGAGTACTAGTGGACAACCACCTAGGTAACAGTGCTCAAAGCCAAGCAACAGCTTGCCACTATACAAATCTCTAGTACGCCCTCATTTGGAATATGGAGTACAATTTTGCGCACCACTTCATAAAAAATACATTTTAGAGCTGGAAAAAGTAGGGCTACAAAACTAATAAGGGGAATACTTTAAATATTTTAGGGTTAGTCTTACTCTCTTTTGCAATACATTTTTCATTTTAGCCAGTCTAATCGCGCTTTTGCAAGCCTTGTTGATTTCCTTGTATTCCCGTAAAGCAGTCTCTGTCCCCTCTTGTTTGTGTAATTTAAATGCCTGTTTTTTACTCCGTATCTTGATCTTTAAATCATTGTTAAGCCACATGGGTTGTGATTTACTCCTTTTACTTTTATTCCCACACGGTATATGCCGATGTGTATGTATATTTAGTAAGGATTTAAATGTTGTCCATTTATGTTCAGTGTTTTTACCTATCAGTTCTCTGTCCCAGTCTATACTTTGTATTGCTGCCCTTAGACCGTTAAAATCCGCCCTTTTGGTGAGCTCATACCTTACACACCTATGCTGTATTACACTGCTGCTTATTTTTAAAATACTATTTCAATAGGAACTGTGTCTCATCAGTTATTTAATATGCCTGGCTTAATGTAATATTAAGAGTAAGCATCAAATTCTACAGCTTGGGCACTATTCTATTGCCCAAATTGTAAATGTATACACACTTAAAATTGCCACATATTCTGGCCCAAGCATCTACCACAGTTCCTAGACAAGATCCCAACTCCCCAGACAGCAACTAGCCCAAAGGTACAAGGGCTCATAGGGACAACTGAGCAGGGCACGTCCTGGAGATTAGGGAATCCATACCCTCATACCCACCAGTCACCAGCAGAAAAGAGGGGAAAAAAAAAAGAAGAGAAGGAAGCCCTGGGAGAGCTTTCCACCAAAAGGACAGGAGGTAATCTTAGATCACCAAGGCAGTAGAGAGTAAATAAGGCAGACACCTCTTAATTGCATTGGGCAGGGTACTGGGCCCCTCATCCCTACAGCTACTGTAATAGCAGCCATCCCATAAAGAAAGTACAGAAACCGGCAGAGGCTTTAAGGGACTGAAAGAGCCCAAATTCTCCCCAGATAAAAATTTAACAACTACAAAGAAGAATAAAAGAGAGGGGAGGCAACCGGACTCTGTAACAAAGGCGGACATTAGCTGCCACTAGCCCGTACCTGCCTTGACTGTGGAATTACACATCTACTGAACAATAGACTGTGGAGTTGCTTCCCCAAGGCTCTGAGGCATTTCCTAGGCAGAAGTGGTCACATAGAGGCCTAACTAGTGAGAGGGCACCCAGCCAGGAATAATAAGCATTTCCAACTGCTGTGGGGGGCACGCACAAACTGGGGGAATTCTATTGGCCCTCAAGTGGAAGGCACAGAGTAATAATATATATAGAAACACGAGGTGGCAATCCAACCTGTTCCACCGCGTGCAACTGACTGAACGGACACCTGTTCCTGACATTACCTAACAAGGATACCAACCCGAAGTTAGACGCCCACCTTCCCAGATTTATAAGAGAAATTCAGATGCAAATCAGGAGATAGCGCAATGGGGGGAGCAACAGGCAGAGTGAACTGAAGTACTGTCTATACATGCCTTCACAAAGATGAAACTATAAATTGCCCCAACGCAAGCAGCATCTCCTAAAGTTGAAACTATCAAGCTCCACCTAGAGCGGTACATCGTGCATTCTCACGTAGCCACAACAACGAGTACTAGGGAACTACATATACTCCAAAACTGACACACCAGTGATAAAGAGCCTGTGAGGTAGCAGGGCCAAAGATGAAGAAGACAAAGAGAAGCACAACCTCCAAAGGCATTCCTGAGCTTTTCCAGGTAGCGTCCACACCGACAACTAAAGCAGGGGAAAGCTCCCCAGAGAGATCAGAGATGTCGGAGTCTGAGGGGGAAAGGTCGAATACCATCACAGATGTAGACTTCTCAGTTTCTGCAATGGCTAAATTCGAAATGTTACTGAAAACCCAGCTTGCGCTGGCACTAAAAGAGATGAGAGAAGAGATTCGCTCAATAGGGTAGAGAACACACGAGCTAGAAAAAAGATCAGATATGATTGTCTCTGCACAAGAGGAAGATAGAATCGGAATCAGTGCCAACGCATCCCGCATAGAGGTACTTGAAAACAAATTAGAAGACTTGGAAAACAGATCCAGAAGACACAATGTACGCCTGAGAGGTGTCCCTAAAAATGTTGAGGATATTATGTCCTACCTCAGAGCGGTGTTTTCTTCCATCTTACCAAATCAATCAGAGGAGATGCTGCTCATTGAGAGAGCTCACAGGGCATTTGGAGGCCCAATCAACCCTGAGAAACCTAAGGATATAATAGTACGATTTGTGAGACAAAGCTCCAGGGACCTATTAATGACTACAGCCAGAAAATTGCCCAAAATCATAGGCCCGGATGGAACGCAGCTGCAATTGTTTGTGGACTTAGCCCCATCCACGCTAGCAAAGAGGAGAGAAATGAGACCAGCATTGGAAATCCTGATAAAGAACAAAATCCAATATCGCTGGGGTTTTCCCTTCAGCTTACAATTTAGATGGAAAGAGCAAACATATGTGGCTCATTCGCTGGAAACCCTTCAGAAAAGACTTATTCATTTGCAACTGCTCCCAGAGGACACGGTTCTACTGGGTCAGCCGCCTAAACCAAGGGAGAGACCAGCCAGAGAATGGATAGACGTCTCTGCCAAGAAAAAGCAAAGGAATAATAGCAGCAAGGGACAAAGAGACCAAATAGTTGGAGCTGAAGAAGCCGAACTGGCGAGTACATCAGCAGGGGAATGATAATCCCTGCTATTGTTACCCAAGGATTCAAAGACAATTACACAGTTTGTAAAGCTCGACTAAAATGCATTTCACAGGGACAATTTAAATAATGCTCAAGTTGGAGTTGGGGCAATGTTCCCAAAAATATTGTGAAGGTAGCTTGGTATGAATATAGGAGAATCTTAGCCGCAGTTTGCAACGCTTGTTGACCCTCCCAGTATTGAGGGGGAGAGTTGTTTCAGGTCTATACTTTTATGTTTTCGTAAAGTAGAGTGCGGTATTGACCGAAAATAAGAATTTCCTCATTCTAGGGAAGTATAGTGGGATTAGTAGACGCCACTCCCTAGGCACGATAGGTGCAAGATGAAAGGACGCATGAGGAAAAGGAGGGGGTGGGGGGGTGGACCAAGGGTCCGAAAAGTTATATGTTTTATTGTTTGGGCAGCACTTTTCTCTTTCAGTTCTCTGCACATCCAGAATGGTGGAATAGAGATAGCGGGGCTCCACCGCTGGCCCTTCCGGACCTCGGCCGCTGACTCCAAAACCTCCATCTCTAGGGGCGGTAAGTCTCTACAGACAACAGATACACACGTCATCACTGACAATGGGTGAAGCAGAATATGTTTGCATTACACATAACGTTAGAGGTTTCAACACCCCCACCAAAAGAAGCAAGGCATTCCATTCGTATAGAACACATAATCCAGCGGTGATCTTCCTCCAGGAAACTCACTTTAAACACAAACAAATCCCATTGTTTATGAACGAGAAATTTCCCACGTTCCACACGACTAGTAGCAGTGCCAAAAGGGAAGGGGTGGCAATCCTGCTCCATAAAAACTTTCCATTCACATTGGACAAAAAGATTGCAGATAAACAGGGAAGCTATTTATTTTTAATGGGAAGGGTACTAGACATCCCGGTCACCTTGGCAGTGGTTTATGCTCCCACCAACTCTCCTCATAAGCACCTCATCAGGGCTTTGAAACATTTGACAATAGTAAAGCAAGGCAGGATCATCCTGGGGGGGGGACCTTAATCTGGCACTAGATGTAAAAAATGACAAAACAGGGAAAGACCTGGGAGACAAATTCTCTAAAAAATTTAAACAAATTAACCAACTGCTAAGGGAACTTGAACTGGTGGATCTTTGGAGGGAAAGACATTTAGGACACATAGAATACACTTTCTATTCCCATCCCCAAAATTCATACTCCAGAATTGACTACCTGTTAACGGACTCTACTTTCCTCCATGACTCCAAGAGAGTAGACATAGTACCTTGCGCCTGGTCGGACCACAGCCTTGTCAAGGCGACCATAAATCTCGGTCCTATGACTAAACCCCCTTATAGATGGAGACTTAATGAAAGATTACTGACGATCCCGACAGTCAAAGAACGTATTGCCCAGGAATTAGAATTCTTTTTTGAGAAAAATGAAACACCGGAGGTGGGGACTGGCTGGGTCTGGGCAGCACACAAGGCCTACATTCGGGGTATATGCATGAAGGAGTCATCCAAGTTTAGACGGGAACAGAGAGCCCAGGAAAAAAAACTCACGGAGGAGTTAGGAAGATTAGAGAAAATAAACCAACAAAACCCTAAAACGTAAAACGCAGACTAGGCGGGAACTAGAGAGAGTGAGATTAGAGTTAGACAAGTTATACTCGGAAAAGGCGGATAATATCCTTAGGAGATCTCAACACAAATTCTTTCTCCAAGCGAATAGACCTGTTAGGATGCTAGCGAGAAAACTAAGATCTAAACAAACACTCTCTAAAATTTATTGTATAAAGGTTAGGGAAAATGTCAAAACGGCTGACCCCATTAAAATACAGGAACTATTTTATAATTTTTACCAAAAACTATATTCACCATCGAGCAAGGAAACAGAACATAGCATTAGATCCTGGTTAGATAGGTATGACCTACCTCACTTGGAGGAAATAGAGGTAGAAACACTGAACGCTAAGATCCCATTAGAAGAGGTTGGAAAGGGTATTCAAGCAATGAAAAATGGAAAAGCCCCCGGCATAGATGGGTTCACAAACATGTATTATAAAACCTTCAAAGAACAATTAACTCCCAGACTAACCAAATTATACAACCACATTTTGCAAGGACACACGATCCCCCCAGAAATGAATTTAGCAGAAATAACCCTATTTCCTAATGAAGGGAAAGACAGCTCAGAAATCAAAAATTATAGACCCATTTCCCTACTAAACGGGGACATTAAACTATTGTCAAAAATAATGGCAGATAGAATCTCAAATTTTCTCCCAAGGATCATCCATAAGGATCAAGTTGGGTTCATTCCTCACAGACAGGCCAGAGACAATATTAGGAAGGTCGTGAACCTAATACACCATGCCAATTCTACCAAGACCCCGGCCTGCCTTCTGGCATTAGACATTGAAAAGGCCTTTGATTCTCTGGAGTGGCCATACCTTAGGGAGGTCCTTAAAAAATTTGGCTTTAAGGGGGGGTTCTTAAATTTAATAAATACATACTACAAAAACCCAGAAGCCCTTCTGAAACTTCCGGGCAAACGCATTCAGACCATTAAAATAGGGAAGGGAACCAGACAGGGGTGTCCTCTTTCCTCCTTATTGTTCGCTATCGCAATAGAGCCTCTTGCCCAGGCTATTAGGACGGACTCAGGAATTAAGGGGCTTATAATGGGTCAACAACACTTTAAAATTAATCTATTTGCGGACGATATGCTATGCACAATATCAGAACCTAACAAATCTATTCCATTATTAATGGACACTTTAACAGAATTTGGCCAAAGATCGGGCCTTATCATAAATGTCGGGAAGACAGAGGCTTTAGCAATAAACATGGAAGCTATATCTAGGGAAGCAATTACTGAGAAATTGGGCCAAGGATTACATCCACTATCTCGGGATAAGACTCACGCCGCACACAGAAACCTTATACAGGGTTAACTATCCCCCAATCTATAAAAGACTCAGTGAAGACTTGATGAAATGGGCTAGATACCCTATTTCTTGGCTGGGAAGAATTAACGCCTTCAAAATGTCTGTCCTTCCGAAGCTTTTGTACCTGTTCAGGACCCTGCCAGTCCCTGTCATTCAGGTAGAATTGAAAGGATTTCAGAGGAGGGTGTCCCAATTTATCTGGAAGGGCAAACCCCCCAGAATTAAAAAGGAGATAATGTTTAAACACAAAAAGATGGGTGGATTGTCATGCCCAGATTTAAAGAAATATTATAGAGCAGCGCAGTTATCTTTCATTCCTATAATACATTCAGGAACCCATCACCCACTATGGAAAATAATGGAGGATCACTTGCTATACCCCTACACTTGGGATACTCTGGTCTGGCTAGACAAAGTGCCAGATAAAGTGGGAAAGATTAGACACCCGGTTATCACCAACACATTACAAAGTTGGAAATGGGCCTTAGAACATACAAACCTCTTTAAACATCCCACCCCTATGATGTCAATACTATATCACCCACAGTCACCGCTGGGACTGGGCTTAGAAGCTAACTGGTGGTGGAAATCCAGGGATCTAGATAGACTAGGGGCATGGATAGGAACAGAGACCCCCATAACATTTGAATATTTAAGGGATCATTTCGATATTCCCATCAGCCAACACTTCAACTATTGTAGAATCAAACACCTGGTGAATAGGATTACTAGAACACTTGGGAACCCTAAGAAAACTTGGCTTTCAACAATCTGCCAGAAAACCCCCTTAGCAAAGGGAATTATTGGGGAAATATATGAAACATACAATACACCCCCAGAGGGAGCGAAAGACAAATATATAGTTGAATGGGAGAAGGATTTAGGAGAACAATGGGAAGGAGAGAAATGGGAGAAAGCGTGGAGTAGTTTAAGCAAAGGCTCGCTAAACCAAACACTACTAGAAACAGCCATAAAAGTACTCCACAGGACCTACCTGACCCCAGAGAGGCTAGCAAAATGGAGTAAAACAGAGGGGAGAAACTGCTCTAGAGGATGCCGAACCCCAGGAACTTTTATACACATGTGGTGGGAATGTCCCAAAGTAGCACAGATTTGGAGAACAGTGTCAGACCTTGCCTCTAAGATTTTGGGAACCCAAATAGGAGGCACAATGGAATCCTGCTTACTGGGTATCCCGGTCTCGGGGCTTTCCCCCTCTCATAACAAGCTACTTCAGTATATGTACTTAGCCACCAAATCACACATTGCAAAGCAATGGAAATCAGACAATCTGGAATTCCATGCAATAAGGAGCAAAATAAATTATATAGCGGTGAACGAACACATGACACATATATTAAAAGATGCAGTCCAGAAATACAGGGACATCTGGGATCCTTGGCTAGCTAATAGGGGATGAACAGGGGGAACAACGAAAGGAAGAGAGAAGGGGGATGGATCATATAAGAGAGGAAGGAAAAAAAGGAAAAGGAGAGAGAAAGGGAAAAGACAACAGAGAGAGGGGGGAAGAGGAGGAGGCGGTGGAGGAATCGGGAGGACCGGCGGGGAGCCAAAGCGCAAAGAGGAGACAAGGTAAAAAAACAATGAAAAGAGAGAGATCTTTTTCTTGTGTTTTTTTTTTTCTCTCTTTCCACCAGGATGGATACTTCAAGGGACCAAACTATATAAAGGTTTATGTGTTATCAGAGAGCTTAAAAGACAAATATAGCCCTAGCTGAGAGTATTAGGTTCAAAAGGGAAAAAGAGGACTATATACTCCAGAATATAGGCAAAGTTACTTATTGTTATCTGTTTAGTTAAATAAAGCTAGGCGCTTTAGCTCAAAGGGCTAGTGTGAGTATGAAACAAGGAAGTGAGGAAGAGGAGAGGTTTTATGTGAATATGCCTGCATTGATTGGGGGATGGCACACTGAATAAAATATAGGCCTTGCAAACCTAGCCTGCGAGCTAAGGACTACTGAGATGTTTAGTACATAAGCTTTAAGGAGAAACCCATTAATGTTTAATATTTAGAAAACGGAAAAGATTGCGGGAGAGGTCGCTTAATTTCACTAAGTTAAAGTATGCATTTATACAAGTTGTCAAATAGAAAGATTTTGCCTGACCTGCGTGTCATGGCCTACTGATAAGCAGAGGAACAATTTTCAAAAGTGACCAATAAAAAAATATATTTGAAAAAAAAAAAAAAAAAATCTGCCCTTTTAAAATTAGGAGTTTTTGTTGGCTCCTTAAAATGTTGTTTTTTTAATTCAATCTCAAATGAGACTGTGTTGTGATCACTGTTTCCCAAAGGTTGCCCTATTTCAACATTTGATAGTATATCAATATTATTTGTGATGAGTAAATCTAAGATAGCTTCATTTCTAGTAGGCTCCTGTATAACCTGGGCCAGATAATGATCCCTGAGTGTACTCAAGAACCTTCTCCCCTTAGCTGAACTGCTGGTCTCATTTATCCAGTTTATTTCAGGGTAATTAAAATCTCCCATTATTAGAACTTGCCCGTGCTTTGCTGCATTTCCAATCTGTAACAATAATTGTATTTCCTAACTTTCAGCTATATTTGGGGGTTTATAGCATACTCCTACTAATATTATTTTGGAATTTGCTGCTCCGCTATTTAACTCTACCCACAAACATTCAACTTTATCACTAGGTCCACCATAAATATCTTCTCTGACTATAGCCTTAAATTCAGGCTTAACATACAGACAAATCCCTCCTCCTCGTTTACCATTGCCTCTATCTTTCCTAAATAGGTTATAACCATCCAGATTAACAATTAATAATTAATAGTCCACATTAAAAAGATCAATAGAGATCTAAAAAGGTTGAATTTGATGGAATAACTCTTTATTCATCCTCCAATACTATACTATAAATAATTATTTAATCAACAAATTAATTAATAACTAATCCGCATATTGCAGATCAGAGGAGATCTTAACAGGTTGAACTTGATGGACTGAAAGTCTTTTTCCAACCTTAATTACTATGTAACTATGTAACTACTAGTGACTTGCCCGTCAAAAAATGATGGCAATGTGATGTGTATGTTTGTAAAGTTGTTTAGTTATTAATATACATATTTGACACTTGTAAGTATTGTGATATTAAACATGTTTATTTTTGTAAAATGTTATCTTGGTGAACAATAACTCTTAAAGCATTTTGTATTAAAAGTATTAACATTTGAATGTAAGAACAGTTGAACTTTAAATTAATCAGTATTGTAAACTTGAGGTAATGTTTTTTTAACATGTAATTTGTATGTGAAGAATTGTTAACTTCAATATACATTGAATCCAGAGTAAGGCAAACAGTAAAAACCCTTGTTGAAACGTACCCAATTTTAACATGAACTTTGTAATATATCTAAGTAAGAAACTTGAAAGTATCTTTTTTGAAACTTGAACTTTATTATCTGTGTAAGTAAGGAACTTGCAAAAACATTATTTGAACTTGGAACATTATAAACAGTAACATAGTGAATTACATTTTTAACATAATTTTGTATGAAAAGTATTAACAGTTGAATGTAAAAACAGTTGAACTTGAAACTAATCAGTATTGTAAACTTGAGGCAATGGTTTTTTAACATGCAATTTCTATCTAAACAATTGTTAACTTCGATATACATTTAATCCAGAGGAAGACAAACAGTAAAATCCCTCCTTGAAACGTACCCAATTTTAACATGAACTTTGTAATATATTTAAGTAAGAAACTTGACATAATATTTTTTGAAACTTGAACTTTCTTATCTGTATAACTAAGGAACTTGAAAAAACATTTTTCCAACTTGGAACATTATAAACAGTAACATAGTGAATTAATATTGTAACATAATTTTGTATTAAAAGTATTAACATTTGAATGTAAAAACAGTTGAACTTTAAACTAATCAGTATTTTAACTTGACGTAATGTTTTTTTAACATGCAATTTCTATCTGAATAATTGTTAACTATAATATACATTGAATGTAGAGGAAGGCAAACAGTAAAAACCCTCCTTGAAACGTACCCAATTAAATTAATTCCTTCCTGACCCCATTAACTGGCGATAAACATTAATCCAGGGAGTAATCTTAACATAACAGACAATATTTACATTGTGACTTAAAACGTGGTTGAGCTCTTAACATGAACTTTGTAATATGTTAAAGTAAAGTACTTGAAAGTATATTTTTTTAAACTTGAACTTTCTTATCAGTCTAAGTAATGACCTTGAAAATATTGTTTTCAAACTTGTAACATTAGAAACAGTAACATAGTTAATTAACATTTTAACATAATTTGTAAAAATAATGCAAGGCAAGTGTTTTGTGAGGTGAATCATCCCTAAACAGTACTTCCATTAATTATGACTGAATTGGTTATTGTTTTGTATTTTTCAATGCTTTTAAATTTGTTTTGCATGGGTTTTATTTCTTTAATGAAAAGTTATAGTACTTCATAGTAGACAATGTTTTTCGTAAAAATACGTCCATCTTCTAATAAATCACCTTGACTTTCATTCTTTTCAATGTAAACTTTAATAGCCTGTGGATTTCTGCACCGTAATAACGCAACGTACAATTGACCATGTGCAAATACTGGTTCTTCCAAGAAAATACCCACAGATTTGAACGTTTGACCTTGTGATTTATTAATGGTCATGGCAAATGCCATAATAATGGGAAATTGTCTTCTTTGAAGTATAAAAGGGAGATTACTTTCACTTGGTGCTAAATCTATTCTTGGTATGAAAACTCTCTCTCCTTTATGGGTACCAGTTAAAATTTCAGCATCTATAAAATGGTCCTTTAATTGTTGAACAATTAATCTGGTCCCATTGCATAGGCCTTTTTTGGGATTCATATTTCGCAGTAACATGACAATTGCACTTTTCTCTAGCTGCAAAATATGTGGTGGCATTCCAGAAGGAGTTAGTGAGTTTATGAATTCAGTAGAAAAGTTAGCCTGACTTTCATTGTCATCAGCAAGTACAGAATCAGCACTGTGATCATTTCTTTGTGGTGCATTAATTTTTTTAAAGATTTCATTATTGAGGATTAATGCATCCTTATTTTTAGACGTTAGTATGACTTGGTTGGCAAGCTCTAAATATTCCTGGTTATTTATGCTACCTTCAAATATAGCCGACATAATATCTTGGTGACAAATCATATGAGGTGAGATCTCCACAGTGTCGTCAGGTAAATGTGGTATTTTTTCTGTTCTGCCTTTTTCAATTTTAATAAGCCAATCATTGAAATCAGTTTGGCCTTCTGATCTCATATTTTGTTGCAGTTGAAGATGGGTAAAATGGTTTCCATAGTGTGCTTGACTTTATACATGTTTCGATAATGTCAGTTCGATTTCCATGTACAACGACAGGTAATGTTTGTCTAAAATCGCCACCTAACAACATTACCTTTCCACCAAATGGAGAAGTATTATCCATGACTTCACGAAGCAAACGGTCAATACATTGGAGGGCATAGCATGACATCATTGTGGCCTCATCTATTATAATTAATTTAAAAAAATTCAATTTCTTTGCTTGTAATGATGTCATGCGAATATCTGACACAGAAGTTTCTAAAATAGGCACTGGCAGTTTAAAGCCACTATGTACAGTTCTTCCACCTTCTAACAAAAGTGCAGCAATTCCAGTAGCGGCAAACGCCATTGCTATTTGACCTTGTGCTCGTACAGAACTCATTAATAAATTATATAGATAGGTTTTTCCTGATCCGCCAGGTCCATCAAGATAGAAATAACGCTCTGTCACCATGTCATCATCTATTGCATTTTTAATGGCATTAAATGCTTGTAATTGTAACGTATTTAAAGTTGCAAGTCTTTCTTCTGTTCTTTCTACTTGTAGTTGAATGTCATAGTCTTCAAAGTTTATGTCATCTATAAGACCTGGATCAGGCAAATTAAAACTTGCACAACTTAATCCATGAGTTAAAAATACTTCTTGGATTTCCATTAACGCTTTTAAGTGTGCAATCGGTTCATTGTATCGTTGAATAAAGTCTTCAGCCATATTACTTTTAAATGTCTCCCACAAAGCTAATGCATTTGGAGCATTTGAGAAGATACAAATAAATGCAAATTGTTCTCTCATCTGCCGTGGCATTTGACATTGTGCTGCTTCTTCTAAACATCTTTCCCATTCTGTATCATCAGCTAGTAAGTTTCTATGTCTTGCATCTAAATGGAAGGATTTATATACTATGTTATTAACAGTTCTTAAGTGTTCAAAACTTTGTGCTCCAGGAACATTTAAAAGTAATATCCGTAAGCAAAAACGTTCAACATCTCTTCGACTGACTGTGTAAATTCTTGGGATTATTTTATTGCCTCTGCTTTTTCTCGTTCTCCATAATTCATTCACAAAAACATAGTGATATGGAATTTCAATATATAAGAATTGTGTTGCTTGTGAATCTGTGGAATTTAATTCAAACCATGCAGTTAGTGTAGTGTGACGATCTTCACTTTGGGCCAATGCATTCATTTCATTTCCAGCATGGAAATACACTAAATGTCTTTGTGGCAAATGTACTGCTAATCTATATACTGCATGTGATCTATCATGCATTTCAAATTTTAAAAGCCGCCACATAGCTTCTGGCGCACTGAGATAGCAAGCATCTATATGAGATGCAAGTTCATCATGTACTAACTCACTACTTTCAGGGTTGTCTGCACTTTTGACGACTACAGTAGCTGCATCATAGCCTTTGTAAATATATTTATAGACATATTTAATGGATTTGATGGAAGTGCAGGCTTCTACATTGATGTGGGCGTTATACTTCATGAGTAAATGTGGATTGTAGGGTACTACATATCTATTGTCACTGGGGCTGGGGGAGTTGATGGGGCAATCCTCTGGGGCTGGGGGGAAATTTACTGGAGCTGGGGGAGGTGATGGGGCAATTCTCTGGGGCTGGGTGGAAATTTACTGGAGCTGGGGGAGGTCACGGGGGAATTCTCTGGGGCTGAGGGAGGTGATGGGGCAATTCTCTGGGTCTGTGGGGCAATTCTCTGGGGCTAAGGGGGAAAAGTATCACCTGGGATGTAGATAAAATAATCAGTGAATAAAGGGACAGAAATCTAAAGGAAAGGAAAGTGTCTGACATCATGTGACTTCCCACGGTAGGGCAGGTGATAACTGAGCATGTCTTTACAATCCAGAGGCAAAAAAGAAACATTGTATAAGATATGCTAATTTTCCCTGGGAACTTCAGGGGGTGTCAACATTGAGAGAAAATGCTTTACAAAAGCAAGAAATTCAGTACACTTCAGGCTAACAGTTTAACTGTTTACTTTGGAATTATTTCATGCAAAACATTTTTTTCAGACACTATAAATTCTCCTTTATCAGATGCATCAATAACCCAGCTCTCTTACATATACCTTTAAGTTGTGGGTATAATTGAGGGAGAAAAAGAGAGAAAGAAAAACCTAACATTGAATTTTCTAGAGATACATTGTACACACATCTTTAAGAGAGAGGGCATTGGTCCAAGGAACAAAGAAAACAGGTTATGTATAAATTTGATTAATTTATTTTATGATGTAATTGGAAACCATTATCATAATTTATCTTTATTTTATTTCTTATCAAAAAGTTATTACGATTTTTTTTGTTATTAAAATTTATAAATACGGATATACATTTTGATGCAAAATTCCATATCTCTTTTATTTTTTTGACTAAAATAGATAAATGAATTGTATTTTGTTAACTCATCAATTATATCATAAAATACATTACCATATTGTGTTATACTCATAGATACATTTTAATATTTGCATAATAGTAGTATATAAACAGTTCTAGCATTGTAATTTTATTATAAATGTTATTTTGGTGATTTTATAATTGGTTTCTTTTATTTAATTGCTCTGGTTACCATATATAGGTTTTATTGTATATAAATTTGTGGTAAATTGACATTACATATATAGTTGTGAGCATTGCGGGTCGTTGCTAACGTTGCATGCTCGTACAGCGAGCCCGCCGCAACTGCGACCCTCGCAAAGCAAGGGCAGCAGTTGCTGGCAAGGAGCGCCAAAGGCTCTCCTTGCGCTGGTGGCGATGAGCGCCATAGGCACTCGAAAAATTGTGGTTAAATTGTCGTGCAACCTCACTCCCAGACGTCCTAGTTGTCCTCCCGTGCTGTGTGTGATTTTTTTTTATCCTCCTTGTTTCTTTTCCACTACTTCGAGGATGTATTTCACTTATATATTACAATGAGTTATATATTTTGCACTCGTAGCTCTCTTAGTATTATACTCTGATTTATTGCTTTTCTTCTTTATAGTTATGATTATTGTTATATTCAAAAACGGGGAAAAATGCAAGGCGTAGAAAGTATACATATATGTAATGTTTTATTTACATAGTACAATATGACTTAGCAAGTACTTTTAAAATGTACACTGTACCATTTACAGATGCTTATTGTATGTGAAATACAATGATGTACTATCATATGCCTTTAATAAATATACATTTAAAAATAAATATATATATATATTTTAGAAAGAGGAATATGTGTCTATAAATTGATTTTGAACTCAAAAATTATTATTCTAATTTTTTAGAAACATTTCTGTCATTAATAATTCTGACATTAATTTCATTGACATATTAGAAAGTGATGAAATGATGAGGAGAAAAGAAAGAGAGGATACGGGAAAAGAAGAATAGAGAGATAATTAATATTTTATATGCACCTATCATGTACCATTTTAGGGTTCTCTAGTGGTCCAGTGGTTAGGATTCAGTGCTTTCACCACTGTGACCTGGGTTTGATTCCAGTCAGGGAACCAAGAGGTTACACCACCCTGAAGCCATGCAGAGTTGAGCCTGGTCAGTTCTTGGATGGGAGACCACCTAGGAATACCAGGAGCTACTGGAGAAGGAACTGGCAACCCACTCCAGTATTTCTGCCATGAATACCAAGGGGATCAGCATGGTGGGTTGCAATCCATAAGGTCACAGAGAGTCGGACATGACTGAACAACTCAATCACACACACACCTTTGAATTTATTTGAATTGTTTTGCTGTAAAATTTGAAATTATTATACATATATTTGTTAGATTTATAAACATGTTGGCATTTAGCAAAGACTAGTGTTTGTTGGTTTGATTGCGTGTGATTTAGGCAAAGAACATATGGGTATTTTTTAATTTTCTAGAGTCTAAACTTTCAGATAATCTATCATTTTATAGGATTATGTTGATGACATTTTTGAGGGGAAGTATATAGTGTACGTCTCAACTCAACAAATGGCTTCTGTGCCTTCTCATTTAATGATCTTTCTTGTTTAGAAGTAAAAGTAACGTTACCCAAGTGTATATTCAATGTACTCACAAGATCCAGGGCTTTTATTATTACATAAACTTTCACTGATAATTTTGGCTTTTCTAACAGAAAATAAAGCACCAAGTAAAAGAAAAATCTGTTTTTTAATTAATTAGAAGTTTATTTTCTTCTGCATACAATTAAAAAAACAAAAATACCAATAGATAGCTGAACTTATAGCAAAAACCCTCAATATATATTGTTACAAATACGTTCATAGAGAGTGTGTCTAAACAGATGTCTAGCAAAATGTTGTCTTAAAAGCCTTACACTGAAAGGGTTAAATAGCAGGATAAGACAGACTTGGCTGTTTTTGAAGAATAGATAATTAAATTAAGATGTAACCAGAAATACAATATCTAAGTACATTTTTAATCAATTAAAAAATAAATGTTAATGTAACTTTATCACATGATTTCACACTCTCCTCTGATAATCCTGAACAGATTTATTGAATTCATTATCCATTTAAGCATCTGTGACAATAAGAGTTATTAAGATACAACTGTCTGGCTGATATTAAAGTAATTATACTTAAGATATTCATTGCCATTATAAAGTATCATCGCCTCCTATGAATGCCAACCATTTTTTTGGTATAACACAACATGCTTAATGACAATGGGCTCACCAATCACTGACCTCAGATACCGGAGACCGGACTCCTCTCTGGAAAAATACTCATTCCCAATTTATCCAGGATAACCCTGAATGCTCTTTTTATTCAAAATATATCCAACCAATGTTTAGAGTTGTCTGTCGAATCTGCTGTCACCGCATCCTTTGGTAGAGAATCCCACAGTTTATCCACACTTACTCTGCAGAACCCTTTTCTTTCCTTAAGGTGGAATCTTTTTTCTTTCTAATCTCAAGATATGTACTCTTTTCAATTGAAAACCTCTTCACTTGACAAAGCCTTGTATTGTGTTTTTGTATTTGCATTGGTCAGTCATGTTCGACTCTCTGTGACCTCATGGACCATAACACTTCAGTATCACTGCCATGAATACCAAGTAAATTGCCAGTGCCTTCTCCAGTGGGCCACAGCATACAGCTCCTGATATTCCTAGGTGGTCTCTCATGCAAGTACTGACCAGGAGCAACCCTGCATGGCTTCAAGGTGATGTGACCTCTTGGTTCCCTGACTGGAATCAAACCCAGGTCACAGTGGTAAAAGCACTGAATCCTAAACACTGGACCACCAGAGAACCTGTGCATTATATTGACCCTGGATATATTTATACTAGTAACTTGCCTGTCAAAAATGACGGTATGATATAGTTTGATAAATAGTGTGTGTGTTCCCCTCTCCTGTGTCTCTTCCCCTTAATATCCCTCCCTTGTGTATCTTCCTCCACCTTTGTCTCCCCCTCTCCTATGTCTCCTTTACCCCTCCCCCGACTCTCCCTCTCCTGTGCCTCCTTCCCCCCCCTCTGTGTCTCCCCCCCTTGTATCTGCTTTCCCCCCTCCTCTCTCTCCCTTGTCTCATTTTCTCTCTCCTCTCTCTCCCTTGTGTCTCATTTTCTCCCTCCTCTCTCCTTTGTGTCTCATTTCCCCCTCCTCTCTCCTTGTGTCTCATTTCCCCCCTCCTCTCTCTCCTTTGTGTCTCATTTCCCCCTCCTCTCTCTCCCTTGTTTCTTCTTCCCCCCTCCTCTCTCCCTTGTTTCTTCTTTCCCCCCTCCGCTCTCTCCTTTTTGTGACTCCTTTCCCCCTTGTGACTCCTTTCCCCCCTCCTCTCCCTTCCTTGTGACTCCTTTTCCTCCCTTGTCTTCTCTCCCCCTCCACTCCCTCCCATGTGTCTCCTTTCCCCCATCTCCTTCCTTCTCTCTCTCCTTGTGTCTCATTTCCCCCCTCCTCTCTCTCCTTTGTGTCTCATTTCCCCCTCCTCTCTCCCTTGTTTCTTCTTCCCCCCTCCTCTCTCCCTTGTTTCTTCTTTCCCCCCTCCGCTCTCTCCTTTTTGTGACTCCTTTCCCCCTTGTGACTCCTTTCCCCCCTCCTCTCCCTTCCTTGTGACTCCTTTTCCTCCCTTGTCTTCTCTCCCCCTCCACTCCCTCCCATGTGTCTCCTTTCCCCCATCTCCTTCCCCTTTGTCTCCTCCCCCAACTCTCCCACTCCTGTGCCTATCCCCCTTCCTCCCCTGTGCGTCTTATTTCCCCCTCCTCTCCCTCCATTGTTTCTCCTTTTTCCCCTCCTATCCTTCCCTTGTGTCTTCAGATGGAGTAGGGTTACACAGAGTGGGAAGAAGGGTGACTAAGTTGGGAGCACGGTTAAAACAAAGTATGGTGACATAGTTGGAGCTGGGTGACACGGAGTGGGGAGCAGAGTGAGAGAGTGAGGAGCAGTGTAATAGAGAGTGGGGAGCAGGGTGACAGATTGAGGAGTAGGGTGACAGGCAGTGGGGAGCAGTGTGACACAGAGTGAGGAGTAGGGTGACAGGGAGTGGGGAGCAGTATAATAGAGTGGGGAGCAGGGTGACCTTGCCTTTCAGCAGCAGCTTTCTCCCAGCACTCTCAGGTGCACAGTTTTGGTGTCTCTCATATGAGTGCAGTCCCCTCTCCTGTCCTATGTCTCTCTCTTGGTGTCATCCCATCCTATCTCTCTGCCCTCATTCCAACTTGTATCCAACTTTTCTTGCAGTCTCTGATTTAAGCATTTTCTGATTTAATTACCTTGAACAACTTAGTGTAATCATCGTACATTGAGAAAATACTTTCCAGTCCTACTCCATGGAGTATGCTCCATTTACAAACATTTGCTTCCTGTCTTTAACCAGCTCTCAATCCATGATCAGGTATTTACTGCAATTCCTATATCACTTAGTTTGCACAATAGTCTTCCATGTGGCACTGTATGAAAAGCCTTTGCAAAATACAAAAAGACTACATCCACTGAGTCTTGATGCAAGTTCCTACTAACCTCCTCACAGAAACTAATTAGATTTGTTTGACATGACCTAACCCTCATAAACCTATGTTGACTCCTACTTATAATCTTGCTCAAATAGACATATTCTTATATACTATCCCTTATTAACCCTAGTAAAAGCTTCCCCACTACAGAAGTGAGGCTAACAGGTACATAATTACCTGGATTTACTCTTGCTCCATTTTTAAATATAGGTCTCACATCTGCTTTTCTCCAGTCATCTGATAACGATTAGATATAATTGTTTGGCTATTACTAAACCCAGTTCCCGCAGTACCTTTGCAAGTATTCCATCACGACCTGGGGCTTTATTCATATTTTTTTCAACCTCTTTTGATTTCTTCCTGTGTTAAACAATCATTTGAAAGTAGTGTAAATACATTTTGCTGCAGTGTCCCAATCACTGGTACCGCCCTTGTGTATACAGAAGAAAATAATAATTATTTAATTCAGCTGCCTTTTCTTGGTCACTGTTTATCAGACAGTGATTTATCAGACTACTTTATTGCCCTAATTCCCATCAATATATTTTAAAATAATTAGGTTTAGTCTTACTCTCCTTTGCAACTAACTTTTCATTTTCTATTTTCGCCAGTCTGATAGCTCTTCTGCAAGCCTCGTTGATCTCCTTGTACTTATGTAAAGCAGTCTCTGTTCTCTCTTTATTGTATAATTTAAATGCCTGTTTTTTTACTCTGTATCTTAATATTTAAATTGTTGTTAAGCCAAATTGGAAGTGACTTACTACTTTTATTTCCACATGGTATATGGTGATAAGTAGTAAGGATTTTTATGAGCACTTTGGAATATGTAGGCGCATTACAAATAAAAAATAAAAATAATGCAACAAAACCCACTTAGAACACAAGAAAAATAACTGAAGTGACTATCAAGGTAGACATTTTTGTTTTATTAAAAATAAAGAAAACACATATAAGCTACCTAACACCAATTGATTATGAGTGCTCAGGATGATGGTGTAGCGCAAAGTGCATAGGTTCAGGGTCCCTATCAGCAATGCACAGAACCAATGCCGTCTCCAAGCATATCTTTTAATACCAAAAACTGATACACTAATATAATTTACTAAAAGTGCAGCACTCCTGAAAAGTATTATTAATGTGCTTTACAACTCGCATATTCATTGTGTGGCACCACATATGCAAGTCTGAATATTTTTATGAACTTGACAAATGTTCTTAATTACTTTTATATGATGTGTCATGTAGATATGTAATAGCTGACCCAGATTAAATATTTCCTATTTTCCAAACATGGAACTGCTCTATCTCCTGTGCAAGTTTTCTTGTCATTTGAGATTTGACTGACACACTTTCCACATTTAGAACATGCAAATGGTTTTATCCTGTGTAATTTTTCTTATGGACATTGTATTTTGAGATTTCACTGAAACACTTTCCACATTCAGAACATGTATATTATCTTCATGCTGTGTGAGTTTTCTTATGTTTTTTAAGATTTGTGGCCCGACTGAAATATTTCCCACATTCAGTACACGCAAATGGTTTTTCTCCTGTGTGAGTTCTCATATGTAGTTGGAGATGTGTGGCCTGACTGAAACATTTGCCACATTCAGAACATGCAAATGGTCTTTCTCCTGTGTGAGTTCGCATATGTAGCTTGAGACTTTGGGCAATATTGAAACATTTTCCACATTCAGAACACACAAATGGCTTTTCTCCTGTATGAGTTATCATATGTCTGTTGAGAATTGAGGCCTGACTGAAGCATTTTCCACATTCAGAACACGCAAATGGTTTTTCTCCTGTATGAGTTCTCATATGTCGATTGAGACTTGTGGACTGACTGAAACATTTCCCACATTCAGAACATACAAAAGGTTTTTCTCCTGTGTGAGTTCTCTTATGCAGATTGAGAGTTGTGGACTGACTGAAACATTTCCCACATTCAGAACACGCAAATGCTTTTTGTCCTGTAAAGGTTATTGGTTTTGAGTCCAGATAACTATTTGATATACTGAAATCTTCCAATACACACTGTGTTAAACTAAGGGAAATGTGGTTCTCTTCAAGGGTATTCCAAATCTTGGATCCATCTGTTGTAAATAAAAGCACAAGGAGTAAAGGATTTTAAAATCTTACAGGTTAACATAGTTCTAAATGGAAGTGATTAGTCTGAGACTAATATATTTACTTGAATTGTGTAAGTATAGTTCGTTTTTATCAATGGAACAGTTTTAATTTGTATAAGTTATGTATAAGTCCTGCTTCCCTGCTAGGGGGATGAATCACACTAAAAGCTTCCTCTGTCAGGTTGTAAGTGAACCCATGTCCAGGGGTGTGGACGATTCTTCACTAACAGTGATATCATCTCTTCAGGTAAACGAGATGGAGTGATATCATTGAGGGAGAATGTGAGAGTGAATAAAAGATTACAGATTTTACACAGAGCAAAATAGATGGCAAATTAAAGCAAGTAATATCAAAATATTATTTCACCAAATATTTATAACCAAGTATAGCATTTTGATTTAAAATAAAATCCAGATGTTTGTGTTCTGTTAAAGAAAATTGATGCTTTTGTAACTCTGGATGTGCAGGGTCTATACACTGATATTCTCCAATGAGAGGGTATTTTGAGTATAAATTGATTATGGAGAGTAACGTCTATGCTAGATAAGAAATACATTTTGTATTGTTCTTTTGACCACTATATTGGAAAATAATGACTTTTAATTTTGAGAATAGTACTGGGAATTCTATTAAACTAACCATGCCATGATATATTTGAAATTAATTTGTTCTCTTGGGGTTCTAGTGGAACCTGCCCTCTCTTTAATTCTGCACATACAATCAATAGCTAAATCCTATCATTTATACCTAAAAATCATCTCCAAAATATGTCACTTTCTCTCACAAGACACAGCCAAAATGTATAATACACTCTCTTATCCTATTTCGTCTAGACTACTGCAACTCTCTCCTTGTTGGTCTCCCCATCACCCATGTCTCTCCACTCCAGTCCATAATGGTTGCCTCCACTAGACTCATCTACCATACTCAATGCTCAGTGTCTGCAGCACCTCTCTCAGTCACTCCACTGACTTCCCATAGCCTCCAGAATAACATTTAAAATGTTGACCATAACCTATAAAGCCCTCAACAATCATGCACCCTGTTATATCTCTGCCCTTGTCACTAAATACTCTTTCAACCATCCTCTTCTTGGCTAATGACCTTCTTTCTTCCTCTCTCTTCACTTCCTCTCATTCCCACCTTCAGGACTTTTCTTGTGCTGCCCCTATTCCTTGGAACTCCTTGCCTCGCTCCACTAGACTATCTTCCTGCCTCAAATCCTTAAAAATCTAACTAAAAGCTCATCTGTTTAAATTAGCGTTTTGTCTTCACCCATAATATGCATAATATATTGTACCTCATCTTTCTATACCTCACGCATAGGTACAACCTCATCTCTCTATACCTCCCTCATAGGTACTTTATTAAACTGAATAATATGACCTTCTATTATTTTGTAATTTGTTAACATTTTTATTTACTTGTATCTACCCTGTTTAGCGCTTTAGAATATGTTTGCACAATGCAAACCAGGTTAATAATAATAATTGGATATACACATTTTGCACAGAGGGTATCCAAAGGGTACTTGGAATGTCCCACCCACAAATACATAGACAAAATGTTCTAATGGTTACTGAATTTAATACAGCCCCTTTGGCAGTGGCAATGGTGGTGAAGTCTAATTGAATTTTTTACATAGTGACCCTGGTTTAAATTGTGGTAGATACATTACTTGGACACTATAACCCCATCTGTTATCAACACACACCCACACACTCTAAAACATTCGATGGAGACATTTACATAAATCTGGGAGTCCCTGGATAGTATACCAAGAGAGCCATCAGAGAGAGTATGCATGAGAGAATATCACAAGGGAGGCTGGGGGGAGGAGGCCGGATCGCCTGTCTGCAGAGGTAAAGATCGACTCACATACTAGGGAAACACATCCAGGATTTGTTGGCTTCAGGAGAAACAGGTTGGAATCTTGATAAAATAAAGGTTACTTTTTTGTGTTAGTTTTTATTTGCATTCAATTCTATGTTGGTTGAGTGTTTTTCTTAGTTCAAAGCCAATTGCAATACTATCTGCTGGAGTAAGGCGCCTTTACTAAAAAAATTATATATTTAAACACCCAACCAGAAATTTTCTCTGGGGAAGGACTGGGAGAATAATTGATAAATACCTTGAGAAAGGTGTTACTTCAAGCACTGGAAAGAAGAAAATGAGGAGCTAGAGAGTATAAGATATAGGGTTCTCATATATTCCAATGCAAATGATATTGTATAAATGTAACCTATATTGTAATATGAATGTACAGTATCTCACAAAAGTGAGTACACCCCTCACATTTTTGTAAATATTTTATTCTATATTTTCATGTGACAACACTGAAGAAATGACCCTCTGCTACAATCTAAAGTAGTAACTGTATAGCCCGTATAAAAGTGTGCATTTGCTGTCCCCTCAAAATAACTCAACACACAGCCATTAATGTCTAAAACGTTGGCAACAAAAGTGAGTACACCCCTAAGTGGAAATGTCTAAATTGGGTACAATTAGCCATTTTCCCTCCCCGGTGTCATGTGACTAGTTAGTGTTACAAGGTCTCAGGTGTGAATGGGGAGAAGGTGTGTTAAATTTGGTGTTATCGCTCTCACACCTCCCCCCACTTACCTGCTTGTGCTCCGGCCTCCACTCCTTGCCCAGGCGCGCATGTGACATCACATGCGCGCCGCGTCATTAGCATATACCGGGTGCCAGCACCAGGTATATGCTAATGACGCAGCGCGCATGTGACGTCACATGCGCGCTGGGTCAAGGAGCAGAGGCCAGAGCACAAGCAGGTAAGTGAGGGGAGAAGGGGGAGGTATTTAGGGGGGTTTAGGTGGAGGAGGGAGGTTGAGGGGGGTTGGGGTTGAGGAGGTGGGTTGAAGTGGAGGAGGGAGGTTGAGGATGGGGGGGGTTGAGGATGGGGGTTTGAGGAGGAAGGTTGAGGAGGGGGTTGACGATGGGGGGGTTGACGTTGAGGAGGGAGGTTGAGGAGGGGGGTTGAGGATGAGGAAGGAGGATGAGGATGAGAAGGGAGGTTGAGGATGAGGAGGAGGGGTTGAGGAGAGGGGTTGAGGATAAGGATGGGGGGTTGAGGAGGGAGGATGAGGATGGGGGGCTTGAGGAGGGAGGTTGAGGAGGGAAGTTGAGGATGAGGAGGAGGGGTTGAGGAGGAGGGGTTGAGGTTGAGGAGGGAGGTTGAGGATGAGGAGGGATGTTGAGGAGGGTGATAAGGGAGGGGGGAAGAGACACAGGGAAGGGAGAGGGGAGAAGAGACATAGGGAAGGGAGAGGGGAGAAGAGACATAGGGAAGGGAGAGGGGAGAAGAGACATAGGGAAGGGAGAGGGGAGAAGAGACATAGGGAAGGGAGAGGGGAGAAGAGAGGGGGACACAGAGGGCACAAGAGAACACAGGGGGCAGAACATTTCCCACCCTCGGCTTATAATCGAGTCACTCATTTTACCCAGTATTTTGTGGTAAAATGGGTGCCTCGGCTTATACTCAGGTCGGCTTATACTCGAGTATATACGGTAATAAAATATTGCAAAAAATTTGAGGGGTGTATTTTTTTTTTTAACCATGTTACCTCAGAGGGGCCTGGCTAAGTGTGATGCATAGGACTTGGTTTGTATGAATATTGACTGAGCCTCTGTTTTCACCATTTTGTCATATTTTTTATTGTTTCTACTCTTTCCTAACCCTGTCTTCCTTTTGTACTGTCCCTTGGCTTCTAACACTTATGCACTTGGTTCTATCAACTTGTTAGGATATAGAATGTAATACCATCTAATAAGGCAAAAGTGACTAGGGAAAGTAAATATTATCCTGCATAAACTCTGAGTTGTTGAGTTAATATCAGTACAAAATTGTATTCTAAGAAGTGTTTGTGTAGTGGTTTTTGATAAGTGTTGTATCTATGTTCCAGCTGAAGATAATGATCATGATAATCTTGCCATTGATCAGAGGTTTCTCCCCTAGAATTTTTCTCATGTAGTTGTTCTTTTAGAACAAAAAAGGAAGGATTGTAAGGGATTAAATTGTATATTCAGTTATATTCAAGTGTGGGGCATCTTGCTTGACCTTTGCCTTGCTGGCTGCTGACCGCAGGGTCTGTAGATTCCATACAAATCTCTACAAACAACCTTCAGGGGATTTATATGTTGTTAGCAGGGTCCCTATTGCTATATGTATGCATAGGATTTATGTTCTGTTTTTCTACCCTTGGTACTTCTTATCACCAAGAATATGTTTGCAATTTGCTGACCACCTTTGTCCTGTGTTTGTTAACTACATACAACGGCCTTGTAAGCTATTTACGTATCTGATAATAATGCAAATAATGGGAGGGCAAAGCCCTATATAACGTTGTGCCATAGTGCCCCATAAATTTGGTATCACTACCTTGTGTGTATCATTCTGTCTCCTGGATATCTGAGCCAGGAGAAGAGAGGTGCCTGAAGAAGGTGGAAAAAGGTTTTACCCTGGGGTAGCACTGTTCCTAGCAGTGGAAGAAATTCTGCTCTAACATTAGGAAAATATTGTAATCAGTGACTTTTATTTAAGCAAATATAGTGTAGTTGTAGTCCCCCTTGGTATTTTTCGTGTTTTGTTGCCTCACAACCTGGAATTAACATGGATTGTTTGAGGATTTGCATCATTTAATTTACAGAACATGCCACAACTTTGAAGACTTTTTTTTTTTTATTATTGTGAAGCAAACAACAAATAGGACAAAATAACAGAAAAAGTCAATGTGCATAACTATTCACTCCCTAAAGTCAATACTTTGTAGAGCCATCTTTTGCGGCAATCACAGATCCAAGACGCTTTGGATAAGTCTCTATGAGCTTGCCACATCTTACCTCTGTGATTTTTGCCCATTCCTCCTTGATGGTTGGTTTGCGCTTGTGAACAGCAATCTTTAAGTCTGACCATAGATTTTCTATTGGATTGAGGTCTGGGCTGTGACTAGGCCATTCCAACACATTTACATGTTTCCCCATAAACCACTCAAGTGTTGCTTTAGCAGTGTGTTTGGGGTCATTGTCCTGCTGGAAGGTGAACCTCCGTCCTAGCCTCAAATCACGCACAGAGTGGTACTGGTTTTGCTCAAGAATATCCCTGTATTTAGCACCATCCATCTTTCCTTCAACTCTGACCAGTTTCCCAGTCCCGGCTGCTGAAAAACATCCCCACAGGGATGGTGTTCTTTGGGTAATGTGATGTGTTGGGTTTGCGCCAGAAATAGTGTTTTCTTTGATGGTCGAAAAGTTCAATTTTAGTCTCATCAGACCTTCATCCATACATTTTGGGAGTCTCCCACATGCCTTTTTGTAAACTCAAAACGTGCCATTTAGTTTTTTTGCTGAAAGTAAAGGCTTTCTACTGGCCACTCTGCCATAAAACCCAACTCTATGGAGCGTACGGCTTATGTACAGATACTCCAGTCTCTGCTGTGGAACTCTGCAGCTCCTCCAGGGTTATCTTAGGTCTATGTGCTGCCTCTCTGATTAATGCCCTCCTTGCCCGGTCCGTGAGTTTTGGTGGCCGGCTGTCTCTTGGCAGGTTTGTTGCTGTGCCATGTTCTTTCCATTTGATTATGATACATTTGATGGTGCTCCTGGGAATCATCAAAGATTTGGATATTTTTTAAAACCTAACCCTGACTTGTACTTCTCAACAACATTGTCCCTTACTTGTTTGGAGAGTTCCTTGGTCTTCATGGCAGTGTTTGGTTAGTGGTGCCTATTGCTTAGGTGTTGCAGACTCTGTGGCCTTTCAAAAAAGGTGTGTATATGTAATGACAGATCATGTGACACTTAGATTGCACACAGGTGGACATAATTTCACTTATTAGGTGACTTCTGAAGGTAATTGATTGCACCAGAGCTTTTTATGGGCTTCATAACAACGGGGGTGAATACATATGCACATGCCAATTTTCTGTTTTCTATTTCGAAAAAATAGTTTTATGTATATATTTTTCTCATTTTACTTCACTAACTTAGACTATTGTGTTCTGATCCATCACATAAAATGCAGGTTAACAAAACATTGAACTTAAGGCTGTAATGTAATAAAAAGTCAAGGGGGGTGAATACTTTTGCAAGGCACTGTATATTCCCCACTATGTAAATGTGTTATACATCTGATATTTATCACAGTAAGAAAGTATCACTCACCTTCACTGATACTAACAGGAATTTCCTCCTCCTTAATCTGCTGGCGACTCACATTTGTCTCTTCTTCTTGGTAAAGCTTTGGCAAAATCAATGAATTCACTCTGTCGCTGCCTGTACAGATATATATAAGATAATTATATTGGTATTTTTACACTATTTATATTTACATTTTACACTGGCATGCTTTTCTTTAAAAAATATTTAATATAGAATCTTTTTCTAGGTTTTACACGGTTTTCTAGGAGCCTGGATGAAGTATTTTAAAGAGAGTCATTAGCCTTTGGAAAAATATTTAAGATCCTGTAGTACAAGTTTTAGGAGCCAGGGTCCTTTCATGTAAAGTTACCATGTAGGCTCCTAAAATTTGTACAGCTGGCTCCAAAATTTGTTAATTCAATTTTTCTGTAAAAATAGTTTACAAAAAAATAATTTTGTATTTTACTCTCAGAAAGAGTGTTTCTTAGGATATAATGTATCTGGAAGAAATTTCTGAAGGCAAAAAATGCCCATTAAGATTTATACATATAAGATTATATAATATTAATAATAATATTGTATATATATATATATATATATATATATATATATATATATATATATATATATACATACCATCATCTTGAAGGATTTTGAAAAGCTCAACTGGGATTCCATTAACTCAAATCTCTTGACTTTCTATTGGGATTCTGCATTGAGTTAAAAGAATCTTTTCCTATCTTCACTACTTTTTGCTTTCCTAAGCTACTTTCAAAGCCTCCAATTTCCTTCTTCGTTTTCTTCCTTTAGGGCATTTTTTCCATCGCGTTTTCCTGAATAATGCCACAAACTTCACTCAAGTTCTTCAAGCATTCTGTCTTCCATGTCCAGTCCCTTAAATCTATTCCTCACCTCCACTGCATATTCACAGGGCATATTATTTATTTCATATCTCCTTGGCCTGATTATTTTCCCTCTTTTCCTCAGTTGAATTCTGAACTTTGCAGTAAGAAGCTCATGATCCGAGCCGCAGTCAGCTTCAGATGTGTTTGCTTACTTTATATAGCTCCTCCATCCTTGGCTGCAAAGTATATAGTCAATCTGATTTCTATATTGTCCATCTGGAGATGTCCATGTGTAGAGTCATCTCTGAGGCTGTTGGACGAAGGCGTTTGCTTTGACCTGCTTAATTTTGTACTCTAAGACTGAACTTGACCATGATTCCAAGTATCTTGTGGTTCCCTATGAAAAGAGTAAAATCTTTTCTTTGCATTATATCTATTGGGTGTTGAATATCTTTGTAGAATTTGACAACTTCAGTCTCAACATATTTTATGCATGTTGTGATTATTAGCTACATAGTTAGGACTATGGTATTTCCAGTACAAACATGGATGTGAAAGCTGGACCATAAAGGTGGCGGAGCGCAGTAGAATTGTTGTGCTGGATAAAACAGCTTAGAGTGGCTTGCGCTGAAAGAAGATCCAATCAATTAGCACTAAAGGAAAGGTTTAATCATGATGTTCAAGCCAGATTATAAAAAGAAAGGAATCCCTAGAGAAGACTCTAAGGCTAGGAAAGATGGAAGGCACATGAAGAAAGTGACAGTAGAGGTAGAAATGGATAGATTAAACAAATAACATGAGCTTGAGGCAGCTCAGAGAGGCAGTGGCTAATAGATGTGCCGGGTGTGCTCTGGACCATAAGGTCAAGGGGAGTCGGACACAACTGAACAACAAAAACAAACAATTCTGAATTCAACCCTTAGTTTTTTTTTATTAATTGATCAATGTAGATAACAATCATGTTTATTACTCACCTGCACATATATCTGAATGGATCATCATCTGCAGAATACCTTTTTCATCTCTCTCATCTTCCTTAAGAACTGATACTGTTTCCATATTTTCATCATGGAGTCCTGATATGTGCAATAAAGAATTAAATGGATTTGTAGAAATGTATCAAATGCATCCATTAAGTGTACTTATTCTTTCACTATCTGCTCAAATAAATTAGATACAGGTCTAATGTTCAGGTTGACATCATCTCATAAATGTAGTTATGTGTATAATCATAACTAGGAAAATGTTCCATCCCATCTGTATCTTCATAACTGACTAGATGTATCTGGAAGTTTCTGCAGTGTCCTTCTTTAATAATCTGAGTTCTTTGATGGTTCTGTCCATATTCTATAAAACACAACTCCGTTCAAGCAGAATAATCTAGGGATCCATGAAGACAGAGAGGTGTAAGAGATCAAAACAAAGTAAAAAGACTTGGAACAATCTTCATAATCATACAACACATTGTTTTAACAAAAATGTCTTTCCAGTAGGATTCTTTGTGTAATGGTATATACAAGTGAATACAACTAAACACATTTCCAACCTCAAAACTGTAATGTGCTGCAGTATTTTTTATACGTTACTGATGGGATGATGGTTTGTCCGTCAGATCTGAGTCTCCGCCCCTTGCGACTCATACACCTGTCACTCACCTGAATAGATTTCCACCTGCTGAATATCCTGATCATCTCTCTCATCCTCCTCTTCCTTAATAACGGATATTGTTTCCATGTTTCCACTATGAAGACCTAATAAGACCATAACAATATTGAGGGGGTTTAAATTTATCAACATAAAAGTTTTGGTCTATCTAATCATCACATTAACGGCATGAATAAAATATAATAAAATATCCGGCATCTGCCTTCAGGACTGAGCAGTTACTTCTGCAGGGGCTCAGCTGTTATTGGGCCTCATACCATTCACTCAGCAGATTCACTCTCCAACTGTTATTTCTAGGACCCCCATGTTACCTAAATTATCCCCCAACTACCATTGGGGTCTATATAGATCCCATGGTAACCTAACAATAACACATGAAGTGCCATGGGGGTCCACAAGGAGCCTAAGTAAAAACATTACACTAATCGATATTAAATACACCCCCCCCCATAGACTAAAGAAAATAAAAAAACTACATTTAAAAAAATAAAAAACCTGATCCAGTTGAGTCTAAAACAACAACAAATAACAAGCCAATAACTTACCAATTTCAGTAACATAATAAAAAAAAACACGCTATTAATAATGCTTAGACACTGTGTGGAGGCCAGACTGACACCTGGTACTCATAATTTCCAACTAGCAAAAAGACTACAATTTATTAAAGCTAGAAAATCTTTATTTATAAAGATATAAGCAGATACAGGTCTCATTAGCTTACCTATATTTATATACCTTGTTTTTGTTACAGAACTATGTCACTACTACTACAAAACATCTAGGCTATACCTTTGTTGCACAAGTGGCACTCTTCTGGGCTTGAAGTGATGGTGGGGGTCAGTGGGAGCCACATGGCATACAGCTGCATCTTTTGAGTGCAACTGCATGATATTGTTGGTTGGAGCTACACTCTAATGCATTGGGAAAGGAGGATGTGGAGGCCAGTTGCAACTTATATTTTTCATCCATATATTTGAAATACTACAATCACTATAAAAATGCAATCCTCCTTCTCCCCGCTCCAAAAACCTCCCTATCCCCTCTCACCTCTCTTCTTACCTTGATCCGGTGTTCTCCTCCTGCGTTAGTATGTCTTCTTGCTGTGACCATACCGGCATATGCTAATGACGTGACGTTACATGCGCGTCACGTCATTAGCATATGCCGGTTCCGGACACAGACAGAAGACGCGCTGCAGCAGGAGATCACCGGATCAAGGTAAGAAGAGAGGAGAGAGGGGATAGGGAGGTTTTTGGAGAGGGGGGAAGGAGGGAGGGAAAAGAAGGAGGAGGATGAGACACAGGGGAGAGGAGGGGGAAAAGGACACACAAAGGAGGGAGAGGTGGGGAAAATGAGACACAAGGGAGGGAAAGGTGGGGGAAAATGAGACACAAGGGAGGGAGAGGTGGGGGGAAATGAGACACAAGGGAGGGAGAGGTGGGGAAAAAGGAGACACAAGGGAGGCAGAGTAGGGGGAGAATGACACACAAGTGAGGATACATATGAGTGCCGAAGGTGCTCACACTGGGTGGCAAACAGTATTGCCACTCTTAAATTTTATAACCATCATTTTTGACAGGCGTTTTCCTAGTTTATTGTAATTTACAATATATACAAAATAAACTAACTATACAGGCTTGTACAAGCCCTAAACAATTGCACCACTAATGCTATAAGGACTTGCTATTGCTACAAAACTATAAAAATACTAGAAATATTCTATTCTATATGGAAAAAAAACATCTTAAATATACACTTTGAGAAAAGGTAGTTATAAAAATCACCCAAAAAAAAATAAAAAATAGCAAATAAACTTAATTCATCATTTTAATTATCTAACCACAATCCAAAAACGTAAAGACACCAATCCCCTGGTATATAGGGGCAATTGAAGCTACAATTGAGAAAATTAACAGGTTTTATTAACAAAGGAGATGGCTGGTATCTCTACAAGACGCTACACAAGGCTTCTACGCTACAAAAACAAAGATGCATTCCTCTCAACAACCTTGTACAGCAACTAAACAATCACAGAAAAATAGCTCAGATGATTCTACACCAAGTACATAAGCAGACATCCAAGATCTGAAAGAATTAATCACTTCCTTCAGAAAGAAATAAAAAAGGAAGAAAAGTGCCAATGGAACTAAAAGCAGAAATAAAAGCTGTAGATACCAAAGTTATAGAACTAGAAAATAATTACAACAATCTTCTTAAATCACATATGGAATTGGAAGAGGAAATGATGATACTAAGAGAAGAACAAACTTGGCATAAGATTAGTCAAGAAGATCTAGAAAATAGATCTAGAAGACAAAATGTAGGAATATGAAATTAACCTGAAACAATACAAAATTTTCTCTTTTCCCACCCCTCTCCTGTACCTCCTTTCCCACTCTCCCTTTCCCTCCCGTGTGTCACCTTTCTCCCCATCTCCCTCCACTGTGTCTCATTTCCCCCCTCTTCTGTGTCTCCTATCCCCCTCTCCGTCCCCCCTTGTGTCTACTTTACCTCTCTCCTTCCCCCCTTGCGTTTCCTTTTCCCCTCTCCCCCCTCGTGTCTCCTTTTCCCGTCCCTTTCCCTCCCTTCCTGACTCCTTTTCCCCTCTCCCTCCCCCCCTGTGTTTCCTATCCCCCTCTCCCTTTACCCCCCTCGTGTCTTCTTTTCCCGTCCCTTTCCCTCCCTTCGCGACTCCTTTTCCCCTCTCCCTTTCCCTCCCTTCGCGACTCCTTTTCCCCTCTCCCTTTCCCTCCATTCGTGTCACCTTTTCCCCTCTCACTTTTCCCACCCTTCGTGTCTATGTTCCACCTCCTCTCCCACCCTTCGTGTCTCCGTTCCACCTCCTCTCCCACCCTTGTGTCTCCGTTCCACCTCCTCTCCCACCCTTGTGTCTCCGTTCCACCTCCTCTCCCACCCTTGTGTCTCCGTTCCACCTCCTCTCCCACCCTTGTGTCTCCGTTCCACCTCCTCTCCCACCCTTGTGTCTCCGTTCCACCTCCTCTCCCACCCTTGTGTCTCCGTTCCACCTCCTCTCCCACCCTTGTGTCTCCGTTCCACCTCCTCTCCCACCCTTGTGTCTCCGTTCCACCTCCTCTCCCACCCTTGTGTCTCCGTTCCACCTCCTCTCCCACCCTTGTGTCTCCGTTCCACCTCCTCTCCCACCCTTGTGTCTCCGTTCCACCTCCTCTCCCACCCTTGTGTCTACGTTCCACCTCCTCTCCCACCCTTGTGTCTACGTTCCACCTCCTCTCCCACCCTTGTGTCTCCGTTCCACCTCCTCTCCCACCCTTGTGTCTCCGTTCCACCTCCTCTCCCACCCTTGTGTCTCCGTTCCACCTCCTCTCCCACCCTTGTGTCTCCGTTCCACCTCCTCTCCCACCCTTGTGTCTCCGTTCCACCTCCTCTCCCACCCTTGTGTCTCCGTTCCACCTCCTCTCCCACCCTTGTGTCTCCGTTCCACCTCCTCTCCCACCCTTGTGTCTCCGTTCCACCTCCTCTCCCACCCTTCGTGTCTCCGTTCCACCTCCTCTCCCACCCTTCGTGTCTCCGTTCCACCTCCTCTCCCACCCTTGTGTCTCCGTTCCACCTCCTCTCCCACCCTTGTGTCTCCGTTCCACCTCCTCTCCCACCCTTGTGTCTCCGTTCCACCTCCTCTCCCACCCTTGTGTCTCCGTTCCACCTCCTCTCCCATCCTTGTGTCTCCGTTCCACCTCCTCTCCCACCCTTGTGTCTCTATTCCCCCTCCTCCCTCCCTTGTCTCTCTTACCTGGTTCCAAACCCTGCCAGTAGCTTGCGCGCCATACTCACAGTCTTCTCCTCCGCTTCAGCTCTTGTCCATTGGCCGAATTACTTTCTGGATCAATCCGCGCATTGTGAATGTGCATCCCGACTGCGCGATGCGCGGCTTGATCCAGAAAGTAGTTCCGGCCGAAGGACAGGAGCCACAGAGGGGGAGACGATAGGGAGTATGGGCTGCAAGCTACTGGCAGGCTTTGGAATCAGGTACGGCTATGCTACCGGCAGGGTTTCCAGGTAAGCTAGGGCGTTGTGGTAATGCAGAGAGGGAGATGAGACATAGCCAGAGGGGGAGATGAGATAGAGGCGGAGGGGGAGATGAGAGGCGGAGATGAGAGGCGGAGGGGGAGATGAGAGGCGGAGGGGGAGATGAGAGGCGGAGGGGGAGATGAGAGGCGGAGATGAGAGGCGGAGGGGGAGATGAGAGGCGGAGGGGGAGATGAGAGGCGGAGGGGGAGATGAGAGGCGGAGGGGGAGATGAGAGAGAGGGGAAGATGAGAGAGAGGGGGAGATGAGAGAGTGGCAGAGGGGGAGATGAGAGAGTGGCAGAGGGGGAGATCAGAGAGTGGCAGAGGGGTATGAGAGAGGCCTATGTCCCGCGGGCCTCGTGGTTTCAGGCCATAACGGCGGCAGAGGTGGAGATGTGAGAGAGGCAGAGGGGGATGAGAGAGGCCAGAGCCACTGACGATGAGCGGTCCCACGGGTTTGTGGTCGACGGCTCGCAGTTGCGGCATGACCAACATGGTAAGCGTTACAAACTGCCCTGCAGATACAAAAATATAAATATGTGATATATATATATAAAAGATTTATGTGCTAAACACTTACCAAACTTAAGTGAAGAAGAATATATAACAGGGGTGATACCTATATTTAAGAAGGGAGCAAGAACAAATCCGGGGAATTATAGAAATGTAAGCCTCACTCCTGTAGTGGGAAAGCTTTTAAAAGGGTTAATAAGGCATAATATACAAGAATATGTCTATTCAAACAGGATTATAAGTAGAAGCCAACATGGCTTTATGAGGAATAGGTCATGTCAAACAAATGTAATTAGTTTCTATAAGGAGGTTAGTAGGAACTTGGATAAAGGCAACTCAGTGGATGTAGACTTTCAACATTACTGCTAGTTCCAGCATAAATATCTTCTCTGACTATAGGCTTAAATTCAGGCTTAACATACAGTCAAATCCCTCCTTCCCTTTTACCATTGCCCCGATCTCTCCTAAATAGGTTATAACCATCCAGACTCAGTTCAGGGTGGCGTGACCTCTTGGTTCCCTGACTTGGAATCAAACCCAGGTCGACAGTGGTGAAAGCACTGAATTCAACTACTGGACCACCAAGAAACCCTAAGAAGAATATAGACTAGACACAATTCATATAGCCGTAAGAATACCACCACCTCCTAATGAAAAAAATAGAAATGTAATCGCTGAATTTCATTATTTATCAAATAAACATTTGTTTATGAAGGCAACTAGAAATGGTATCCCTGAGATAGAAGAATATCAGCCTTTAAAATTTATGATATTTATCCTACTACCCTCTACAAAAGAAAAAATTCACAAAGCCTTTTCAAAACCTTGGTGGGCAAAAGAGATGCCTATAGCAGTATATTAGGATACCACGGGCATCCATATGGACCCCAAGAATACTGGGTAAATTTTACATGCCATGGGGGTCCATTAGGACCCTGTGTCGGTAGATGGAGGCTCCATGAATAAAACATCTAGTTACATGGACATAGAGGGCTAAGGTAAATAGGGTAAGGGGGTCTGATGATTTATCCTAACCTAAATTGGCTGCGATTATGGCAATGAAAGGTATAGTTTTAATTATAGTGAGGGCTGTTACTTGCCACATAAAAGTTCTCTGTAGGGCTTTAAATGGTACTGAGGGTTGTTCAGTTTACAGGTTAGGTTTATTCTCATTACCAGCACCGACATAGCTTACCGACCACACATAGGATAAGCCTAGAATTTTTACGGCGCCATGTAATCACATTTTAGCTAAATCTGCACACAGAGAAAGCATATACCACAGGTTACATGTTAAGGTTTGTTATAGGAAGCATGTAATTACAATGTTATGTCATAAATATTGCTACCGGGGTCATGCAATTGCTTCCTTAGTTTTTAGTGGATTATTCTCTATAAAAAAATGGACTATACAGTCTAATATTTCCACAACAACAGGCCAAGACGATGACCACCTTACTTCACTGGAAATCTTGTTCTTCCTACATATCTACAATAACACTACCCAGATATGGGACTATAGTCTCACTGTCCACATGAGCCCTTTCTTAGTTTATGTTCACATACAATAGATAGTGGTGAAAACTCTACAGGATTAGAGATGATCATGCAAACATCTGACACTTCTTTATCTCCTCATTTCCCCCTCTCCTATTTGGCATATTCCTTTTCTGATAACCCTACTACCATTTGTGCCCCTGGGTGAGATGGGACACATATCAAAAACCCCTCATGTACACACAGGCTCCCACCTAATGAGAGGCATAAAGGAGGAGAAGGGAACTGGAGGGAGGAAGAATCTAAGAGCTGGTAAAAAGCAAAACTTTTTAGCAGGTGAAACATCCAGCACAGTATGAGACTTCCTATATCTTTAACTTAACTGTGCCATACACAGAAAAATATAATGTACTAGGTCACATAATCCACAAGCTCAGAAAAAAAGTGAATGAGGTATGCATATGTCCATTAGGCAGGAAAGATTATTATTGGTCACTTTTGTTATTATTATTCCAGCTCCTGCCAGTTCTAGTTATCTAGTTTATTATTTTACAAACACCTATACACCCTTTAAAAATAGAAATCTTATTTCAGCTATAACTTCTCTTACTAAGATTCAGCCACCACCAAAAGACAACAGACTGTAAAGGTATCTAGGTGTAACCAACACTTTAATAAATTGTATGCAGCACATTTCATAAAACATTTAATTTTTATTAATATCTAAAAATCCCTCTAATGTTTATGTTGACACCTCCAGGAATCTTTACGCAAGCACTGATCCGCACCCAATAAGCATGCAGCACCAGGGAAGCAATTGTTAACTCATTACACACCTTCTGTGCCTTCCTCTGCCAATAGGAGAGCACTGCTGGGTTGTGCTTCCTGCTGCAGTCTGCTCTCTGTCTGTGCTGCCCACGCCTTTCACCACAGACACACTACATATCCCAGGCTGCTTTGCAGCACAAACAGGAACCCAGAGTCAATTCAAGTTTCTCAGCTCACCTGATTGGCCAGAACAAATTATCTTAAAATTTGATGCTAATTTAGCCTGGGTTTGGAGAGTGTTAAAACCTAATTTTCAACTGTCAGAAGAAATTTTGCTAACTTCAAGGTAAGTGTTTAAATGTTTATTTTGGTATTTTTTATGCAAAAATGTGTTCATACACTATTAATTCTTCTCTATCAGATGCATTCATAATCCAGCAAACTGATATATGCCTTTAAATTAAATTAGGAACATGTTGTGGCTTTCATTTTAGCAAATACAGTGTATCCCCCACTATCTAATTGTGTTATACATCTGATATTTGTTAAAGTGATAGAGTATCATTTACCTTCATTGATATTAATAGGAATTTCCTCCTCCTTAATCTGCTGGGGACTCCTCACATTTGTCTCTTCTTCTTGGTCAAGCTTTGACAAAATGCCTGTATAGATACATATAAGATAATCATATTAATATTTTATTGGTTTATAATGAGCACAGGCAAAAGACAAAACCAGATATAAAGATAAATTAAAATATAATTAGGTTCTAATGTGTCAATGGAAAAAAACTGAATTAAATGTTAAATGGCAGCTCTCGCTGGAGAGGTAAACTGGACAGACAGTAATATTAGCACAAAGCTCCATAGAACATTAAAAAATAATTTCGACTCAGAAGGAGTAATAACAGGTAATGCTTGTTGGATTTGTTCACGTGAATGACGGGGTTCTTGTGTTAGGACTATTTTACAGCCACTTACTTTGCAAGTTATTAGATTCTCGTGTCATTGCCGTTTCCTATTAGGGAGCCACAGCCAAGGTTGGATGATGGCAGCGCACAGGAGGCCGCCACTTATAGGTAATGTACTTACCAATATAGGGGGGTAAGTGGGGTAAATATATGTGTAGAGTCCATAGAGTATGTATGTGTGCAACAGGTTCTGAGCTCACAGCTTAATAGCAAATAATAAGGAATAATCCCATGCACTGCGGGCTTATTGTGATATTTACACAGATTTGTATTACACGTTGCTCAAAATATATTATTAACAGATAATTCGTAAATTCAGAGCATGAGCACAAATTCATTATAATGTATTATCACAGGGATCTGAATGGATTTCCAGCTGATAAATAGATTTCTCATCACTCTCATATTCTCCTTCCTCATTAAGTAATTCAGGATATTGATTTTCATCTTGGAGAAGCCTCTGGACTTATACAGATTTACACAACTATCTGTACATTAAATATATAGAAAAATAGCTTCTGCGTGCAGACATAAAGACTAATGTTTCATAGTTATATAATTATAAATTTAGGGCTAATATAAAAATCTCTATATGAAAAAGGGCAAAGTGATTTAATTAATCCAACAATATAATTAATAATAGAAGTACATTGATAACAATAGTACATTTGTGTTGACATGTGGACCCTAAATAAATTTAAAAAACATATTTCCTGCTCAGAATCTTAGGAAATGAAGGTGTGCACTGCACTATGGGTAACGGATAATGCAAATTAATCCACAATGCTGCTTCTGTAAACTAATTTGAAGTTACACGAGATTTAATTGCACTTGGTCAGGACCACATAAGACGACTGAGTGGTGTTAAAGACAGGAACATAAACTAATTTTAGAGAAAATATTATATTTAATTGACTGATTGTACCAAGTAGGATTCCCTTTTAGACTTCAAGTTTGTCTGTAGTTTGAGGGAAGGTTTATGCTTACTCTACCATTCAGTCAAGGGGCTATTTAAAGGGGGTCTTTTATAACAGAAATGAATACAGATCTTATGTATGTCTACTGTTCCTCTCACTCCTCCCTGGTTTCTAATCTCTTCACAAAAAAATAATAATGTCTGTCATTATTTAAAAAGAACTGAATACAAAAACAACTTTAAAGGCTCTAAATAAATAAATTATTTTAAACATTGTAAAAACTGTTTGCACATTATCAAGTCGGTCTCTTCAAACAGCACATTATAAATATTACACTGTAGTGGTCATTTAATCTTTGTAATTTGTATACACATTTTTGATTTCAGGAATAAGAATTAAAAACAAGAATAATATTTAAAATGTGATTTGTAACGAAAGTAGCAAATCATTTTTGAAAATAAAAAATTTTATGGAAAAAAAAAAAAGAAAATGTCAGTTTTAATTCAAACAAATATGAGGTGTCACATATGGCTCCTAGTAATTTATTGTGTTATACATATGAAGTTATCACAGTCCCTGTATAAATAATCTCTCACCTTCACTGATATTTACAGGAATGTCCTCCTCTTTAATCTCCCGGGGAATCCTCATATTTGTCTCTTCTTCTTGATCAAACTCTGAGAGAACTGATGGTGCCACTTTGTCACTGTCTGTACAAATAAACATGAGATGGTCACTGGGATTTATTACATATCTGTATCGCCTGTACAAATAGACATGAGATAGTCACTGGGATTTGTTACATGTCTGTATGGTCTGTACAAATAGACATGAGATGGTCACTGGGATTTGTTACATGTCTGTAATGTCTGTTTGTACAGACCATACAGACATGAGATGGTCACTGGGATCTGTTACATGTCTGTATGGTCTGTACAAATAGACATGAGATGGTCACTGGGATTTGTTACATGTCTGTAATGTCTGTTTGTACAGACCATACAGACATGAGATGGTCACTGGGATTTGTTACATATCTGTATGGTCTGTACAAATAGACATGAGATGGTCACTGGGATTTGTTACATGTCTGTAATGTCTGTTTGTACAGACCATACAGACATGAGATGGTCACTGGGATCTGTTACATGTCTGTATGGTCTGTACAAATAGACATGAGATGGTCACTGGGATTTGTTACATGTCTGTAATGTCTGTTTGTACAGACCATACAGACATGAGATGGTCACTGGGATTTGTTACATATCTGTATGGTCTGTACAAATAGACATGAGATGGTCACTGGGATTTGTTACATGTCTGTAATGTCTGTTTGTACAGACCATACAGACATGAGATGGTCACTGGGATCTGTTACATGTCTGTATGGTCTGTACAAATAAGACATGAGAGGGTCAATGGGATGTGTTACATATCTGCATGGTCTGTACAAATAAACATGAGATAGTCACAGGGATTTGTTACATATCTGTATCGCCTGTACAAATAGACATAAGATGGTCACTGGGATTTGTTACATGTCTGTAATGTCTGTTTGTACAGACCATACAGACATGAGATGGTCACTGGGATTTTTTACATGTCTATTTGTACAGACCATACAGACATTAGATGGTCACTGGAATTTTCTACAGGTCTGTTTCGTCTGTACAGAACAAGGCTCAGATATTCTGGAAGTTACATTAAATGGTAACAAGCTAGAAAAAAAAATTGGTTTCCTAACCTTTTCCATGTATTGATGTTACAATCACACACAGCTATACCAAATATTACAGTAGCTACATATTCACTGCTCATTAAAACACACATTGCTTTAAATATTTAAATAATTTAAAGATCATCACCTAAAATTAGCCAATCTAGTCCATGAATGTATACATCCATTTCAGTGCATGTTTAGGTTTGTCTGGTCATTCCTACAATGTTCTAGATTGATGATCTGAGCTCTTCATAGTTTGTCTTGTTTCATACATAACAAACCCCATTTAAGGCAAAATAATGTATGTTGTACGAAAATATAATTTCATAGTCCCCCATAAAGGAAGTCCAGACTGCTCTAGAAAAGAAGAGCGTTCATTAGAAGATCACTGCAGTGTAATATTTTTAATATGCTATTTTGAGACTCTAAATTGATAATGCACAACAAGTTTTTATGCAGTTTAAACAAATAATTACAGCCTAAATGTTTTAACTATTGCAGAGAATTTTGCTTTAATGACAACAGACATTTCATCTTTGTTTTTAAAAAAGGAGCATGAAGCAGGGAAAAGCGAGGCTTGTATAAGATCTGTATTTATTTATGTTAAAGCAAACTCTTCAAACAGCTCCTTGACGATACAACTCAATGGCAGGATAGGGCCCTAAAGGAGACAAGTAGTCTAAGATAGAAACTCCTATGACACAATAACCTTTCCACTAAAACTACAAACAGACTAAGATGGAAATGCATATGAGAGAATTGGATTCATCTAAATGTACTAATATTTTATGCTTTAATTATCCTGTCTTTTCATTGCTGCTAATGGTGTTATTTGTGTTTGTACAGCATTATTTTGTTACATACTTTGCAGTCGTCCTTTAAGAAATATGAACCTGCAGGAATTACTGGATTTAAAAAGGTTGTCGAGAAGAACTTGTAAAGTTATGATATGTACATATACATCTGGAGTTTTTTTCCTATCGAAATACTGGAATGTGCTGCATAGTCACCAATAGGACAGGGAAGGTACATTTATGTTCTGACTAATCCCAAAAACATGTCTGTTACTCACCTGTAAAGTGATCTGAACTGATTACCACCTGCTGATGGTCCTGATCATCCATCTCACCCTCTTCTTCATCATATACAGTGTCCAGACTTTCATCTTGGATACCTATTCATTCGAAAAAGAGAAAAATATAGTAACTAATTGGAAAAAAATGACTTCTAGACCAAGTTCAACATTTTTACATCTCCTTGATCCGTCGACCCATTACTTCTATCGAGTCCCTCCCCTCAAACTACTAATTTAAAACTCCCCCAGCTGTTCTACCATCCTGTCCCCTAGCACACGAGCACCCTCATCATTAAAGGTGGAATCCATCCCTTATATAGAGATTGTACCCAAGTGAGAAGTCAGCCCAGTGCTCTAAAAACCCAAACCCCTCCTTAGTTCACCACATTTTTTCCATGCATTAACCTCCCTAAGCTCCTTCTGTCTCCCTGGGCTAGGAGGTGGCACTGGCAGTATCTCAGAAAATACTACCTCGGAGGTCCTTGCCCTAAGCTTGTTGATTACTTCTATAAAATCATTCTTTAGGACACTCCATCTTCCACTTATTCTGTCTTTGTCATCAATAGGTACCAAGACTGCTGGATCATTTCCAGCCCATTAATTTATCTAACCGATCCACAACATGCCGAACCTGAGCACCCGGGAGACAGTAAACTGTACAGTAATGATAGAGAACCCTACCACTAAAACCTGCCTGTTGCTCTGCCTATGCTGCCCTCCCTCTCCTCCAGTAGAGTTGCAAGTTAATCAAAACATATTTGAAAAAAATTGTATTATACGCCTTATTTTATAAAGTATTGTCATTTATTGGACATATTTCACATGACTGTGTCAACTAAAAGAAAATAGGCACAAGAGAAATACATATCTGATGACTATAATGTAACAATGTTGAACTTTGTGTAATACCTTAGGATTCAGTGTCTGCTGGTCATAACTGAAAGTCATGTTGTATTTTTGGATATCACATATATAGTTGTCGAAATTGCGGGCTTGCCAAAAGTTGTTGCTGACGACAGGTTAAAATTGCAGGATCGCGATCTTGCGAATCGAGGGCCACGGTTGTGGCCAGGCAATAAGTGCCAAAGGCGCTCATTGTGCTGGTGGAGAGGAGCACCATAGGCGCTCATCCCTATGACCCGTATGAGCGCCAAAGGTCCCTACGATCCATAAGAAAAATTACGGCCCCTTTATGGCATGTACTACTTAGCACCCGAAACACCAAAAATTAAAAGACATCTAAAAACAAACAAATATGCCTCAAATGTATTTACACACAGCTTAAGGGGACTGCCAGGGAGCCTGTGAGTGAGGTTGCAAGTTAATTTGAGACATATTTTGTTTTGTTTTTTACAATAAAAAAAAAAAAAATTGGCAAAGCGGGGGAAAAAATGGCGGCTGAAAAAAATTAAACAAACTGAAAACGAGGCTGAAGGATGAAAAAGGCGGCTGAAGGACGTAAATACTAGCCCTAAGCACTAAGACTTAGTGCAAAACAGTAACACTTAATACAAGGCAGTAACATTTAACTCAAGCCAGTGACACTTTACCTAATGTAGCAACACAGGGAGAGAGGCTCGCAACGAGCGTAGAGGGTGCTCAAGTGCGACGCCTATAAAGTACACAGGGGGAGAGGCTTCATTGCAAAGCCCATGATAAGCGCCAAAGGCGCTCATTGTGGGGCTCACAATGAGCGCAAAAGGTTAGCAAGTTGTGGCTCGCATTAACCTCACATTCCGTGGCAAACAGCATTACAATGGCTTCAAATTTTATTGCCGTCATTTTTTGAGTTTTATAGTTTTATATAAGCTTCCTAAAAGTGAAAACAAACAGTTACCTGAGCTCTTGTTGACTGGGATTCCCAACATCCTGAGTGTCTGGCGATTCTCCATCATCACATCATTGTATAGCTGCTTGTGTCCTGCTATATACTCCCACTCCTCCATAGAGAAATACACTGCAACATCATCACACTTTATATGGACCTGGAATACACAGGTGGAAATAGACCGAACTCTAAATAAATACGTAAATAAAATCATCAAATAAAGTAAAAAGTAAAACATTTTTCTGATGTTATAACTCCCTGCTGACTGGAGAGGTGAGATTTGCAGGAACATGTAATGGCACCACTCGTACCTATATCACTGCGCAAATTAATTAATGCAACAGATTTGGTGCAGTGCAGTAGGTAAGAGCGGTGCCATTACATGTTTCTGCAATTCTCACCTCTCCAGTCAGCAGATGGATGATCTCCTGGGTGTGACTCAAGATCCTCTCCATCATCTTCTTATCCTTTGTCTCAATGATCTTTATGGTGTTAGTCAGCTGCTGCAACAGAGAGACCTAAAAGAATGGAAATAAGCAGGAATTGTAATGTATAAAAATACAAGAAAATAGATAAACCCTAAGAAATGCAGAGACAAGGGCACACGTTTATGTTAAAAGAAAAACACATTTATATAAACTCCTAAAAACATGATCTAAAGACAGTCTGTGATATATACAATTAATAGAAACTGGTCTAAGGCATTTTCACCTTATCAGTACTCAATAAAATCAAAAAAGTGTTTATGCCTGAGAGCATGATTGTAAAATAGTAATTGATTGTTTAAATAAACAGTTACATTTATAGGTTTTTCCTTAAATATTCGTTAGAGCCTTTTATAATATTAAGTGCTCCTTTAAATGCATTCCACATGTACATATTCTTGGATGTTGCTTTCTCGATAAATACAGTTGGAGCGGAGGTAACGATTGTGTCGTTATATCTCCAGCAACTCTAACCTCTCCAGTCAGCAGGCTGATGATCTCCAGGGCGTGAGTCAAGATCTTCTCAGTCATCTCCTTGTTGACCATCAGTGAGTTGGATGCTGTAATATTGAGACACAACAAGAAAATTGTAGAGATGACAAAAGTAATAAATCTGAGGAAATAATGGACTTTTCAGATTGCATCATTTTCTAAGTTTATACCAGTCACTTGCTCTATGCTTTTCTGATTGGCTACTACTGGGCAATTAGCAGGAGATCCTGGAGTTGAAGTCATACTCAGCCACTTCTTATCAATCAATCACGGCTTCAGCTTTTATATAGATATCTATGTACACCCATGCAGTCTATGGGCCTCATGCAATTGAGATTTGGCCAATTGAATAGGGCTCTATATAAGCACAGAGCATATTTTTTTTTTACAGAAGTTTTTAGTTAGTGATCTTCTATCCAAAAGCAAGGTCTTCAATAACTAAAAACTTCTGTAAAAAAACATGCCCTGTGCTTATATAGAGCGCTATTCAATTGGCTGAATCAAAGAATCAAAGTCTTTTTTCAACCTAAATTACTATGGGCCTCATTCTATTAGCGGCCGTAAATCGGCCGTAAGGCTGCGATTCCTTGCGGGGGTTCAGTTAACTCGCGATTCTATTATACGGTCCCGCAAGGATCTCCTCTTACGGCCGGCCGCATATCTTGGAACCGGCCGTAAGCTGTGAAATATAAAAACTCAAAAATAAATTCAAGCCTGCACTGTAAAGCTCTGTAAATGCTAGGGATCATATTGGGGGACATGAGGATTAAAAGGAACCCACTCTCAAGCTTGCACATCAGCCCAAACCCAAGTTCAAATTAACTGTTTATTTTCCGGCTGCGGCGTGGGCGGGTCTGAGGTGCTCCAAGCACTCTGGACTTTTTACATGGATATTTTACGGATATTAAAAATAAAATATTTTACGGATTTGGGTACAGGATAATTATGTGCTATTTTTTCTAACACCTAAAATCCCTTTATAGTCTTCTCAAAGTGCAGGATGGCTTTATTTGAGCTATTTTATGTGCTTAATTGGTGCTAGCGGGACCTCTTTCCTGCAAGTAAGCAGCGGCTCGTTTTTAGCCTTGCAGACAGGGTTCCCGGAGCAATTGAATTGCAAATAGGAATTTCTTACGGCCGAAACTCTTGCAGCCGTTTTAAATCAAAGGATTTCCTCTGGCGCGAGCGGCCGCAAGAGATAGCAAGGCACCGGCCGCAAGCCTGCCGGAGCCTCCGGCCGTAAGGGAATAGAATAGCCGAATAGCTTGCGGCCGGTCCTTGCGGCCCGCAACGGCTGCGGCCGCTAATAGAATGAGGCCCTATGTAACACGAGGAGAAGCCGGCTGCTTCTATGTAAAAAATTACTCTACAATGATGAGAAGAATATTGAGTACGGGCATAATGCTATGGAGAGCAAAGCTTACTGGCATGATGAGAAGATGTCTGCTCGTGTGTAAAAGGAGACTGCAATGATAAGGACACTGTGTCTTAGCGACTGAGCAGATGAGGAGGTGGCTCACTGTGTGGGAGAAGAAGGAGGAACTCATCTGGCATTGTGGGTCACAATAACTAACTATTCCTGAACCAGTGAACCTAGTCCAATTCACAGATGGAAAGTTTCAATTCCTCTCATAATCAGTCTGGGTAACCGGCCAATAAGAGGCAGAGAGTGAGAGAGATGAGATAGAAAATATGAGATGGTGTAATGAGGATGATGGGAAAGTGGAGTGAAAATGACTTGGAATTAGGTTGACTATGTTGGAAATTTAGTTGGAAGTTGTGTTATATATAAATAAATATATTTTAGAAGTATTACAGACAATCTTTACCTGAGCTCCTAATGAAGGTCTGGTGATCCTCATACATCATCTCCATATGTCCATCTAGATCGCACTAAAAGACACATGAATATATTATATATTTATACGTATTCCAGGCGATCTTTACCTGAGCTCCAAATAAAGGTCTGGTGATTCTAATCTATCATCTCCATATGTTCCTCTATATCAAAATGATAGACACATAGGGTGTATTATCACATATATAGTTGTCAGTGTGTGTCACATTGCAATGTTGCTCACGCAGTTTGCAAACTCGCAAAGCGAGGCGACTCAGCGATGCCGTCACACATGCAAGCCTGGCAAAGCAGGGCGAAGCAGGGGAGCGGCACTTAGGCTGCAATGAGGAGGGGGAAGGAGGAGGGGGAAGGAGGAGGGGGAAGGAGGAGGGGGAAAGAGGAGGGGGAAAGAGGAGGGGGAAAGAGGAGGGGGAAAGAGGAGGGGGAAAGAGGAGGGGGAAAGAGGAGGGGGAAAGAGGAGGGGGAAAGAGGAGGGGGAAAGAGGAGGGGGAAAGAGGAGGGGGAAAGAGGAGGGGGAAAGAGGAGGGGGAAAGAGGAGGGGGAAAGAGGAGGGGGAAAGAGGAGGGGGAAAGAGGAGGGGGAAAGAGGAGGGGGAAAGAGGAGGGGGAAAGAGGAGGGGGAAAGAGGAGGGGGAAAGAGGAGGGGGAAAGAGGAGGGGGAAAGAGGAGGGGGAAAGAGGAGGGGGAAAGAGGAGGGGGAAAGAGGAGGGGGAAAGAGGAGGGGGAAAGAGGAGGGGGAAAGAGGAGGGGGAAAGAGGAGGGGGAAAGAGGAGGGGGAAAGAGGAGGGGGAAGGAGGAGGGGGAAGGAGGAGGGGGAAGGAGGAGGGGGAAGGAGGAGGGGGAAGGAGGAGGGGGAAGGAGGAGGGGGAAGGAGGAGAGGGAAGGAGGAGAGGGAAGGAGGAGAGGGAAGGGGGAAGGAGGAGAGGGAAGGAGAAGGGGGGAGGAGAAGGGGGAGGAGAAGGGGGAAGGAGAAGGGGGAAGGAGAAGGGGGAAGGAGAAGGGGGAAGGAGAAGGGGGAAGGAGAAGGGGGAAGGAGAAGGGGGAAGGAGGAGGGGGAAGGAGGAGGGGGAAGGAGGAGGGGGAAGGAGGAGGGGGAAGGAGGAGGGGGAAGGAGGAGGGGGAAGGAGGAGGGGGAAGGAGGAGGGGGAAGGAGGAGGGGGAAGGAGGAGGGGGAAGGAGGAGGGGGAAGGAGGAGAGGGAAGGAGGAGAAGGAAGGAGGAGAAGGAAGGAGGAGAAGGAAGGAGGAGAAGGAAGGAGGAGAGGGAAGGAGGAAGGAGGAGAGGGAAGGAGGAGAGGGAAGGAGGAAGGAGGAGAGGGAAGGAGGAGAGGGAAGGAGGAGAGGGAAGGAGGAGGGGGAAGGAGGAGAGGGAAGGAGGAGAGGGAAGGAGGAGAGGGGGGGAGGAGGAGGGGGAAGGGGGAAGGAGGAAGGGGGAAGGAGGAAGGGGGAAGGAGGAAGGGGGAAGGAGGAAGGGGGAAGGAGGAAGGGGGAAGGAAGGAGGGGGAAGGAGGAGGGGGAAGGAGGAGGGGGAAGGAGGAGGGGGAAGGAGGAGGGGGAAGGAGGAGGGGGAAGGAGGAGGGGGAAGGAGGAGGGGGAAGGAGGAGGGAGAAGGAGGAGGGAGGAGGAAGAGGGGAGGAGGAGGAGGGGGGAAGGAGGGGGGAAGGAGGGGGGAGGAGGGGGGAAGGAGGGGGGAGGAGGGGGGAAGGAGGAGGGAGGAGGGGGGGAGGAGGAGGGGGGAAAAAGGGGGGAGGAGGGGGGGAGAAGGGGGGAAGGAGGGAGGGAAGGAGGGGGGGGGGGAAGGAGGGAGGAGGGGGGAAGGAGGGGGGGGAAGGAGGGAGGAGGGGGAAGGAGGAGGGGGAAGGAGGAGGGGGAAGGAGGAGGGGGAAGGAGGAGGGGGAAGGAGGGAGGAGGATGAAGGGGGAAGGAGGGAGGAGGATGAAGGGGGAAGGAGGGAGGAGGATGAAGGGGGAAGGAGGGAGGAGGATGAAGGGGGAAGGAGGGAGGAGGATAAGGGGGGAAGGAGGATGAGGGGGAAGGGAAGGAGACAAAGGCGACGGAGGGGAAGGGGGGGGAGGAAAGAGACACAGGAGAGGGAGAGGGGAGAACCGACACAGGGGAGGAGAGGGGGGAGACGCAGGGTAGGGAGGAGGGGGGAAGAGACACGGGGAGGGGGGAAGAGACACGGGGAGGGGGGAAGAGACACGGGGAGGGGGAAAGAGACACGGGGAGGGGGAAAGAGACACGGGGAGGGGGAAAGAGACACGGGGAGGGGGAAAGAGACACGGGGAGGGGGAAAGAGACACGGGGAGGGGGAAAGAGACACGGGGAGGGGGAAAGAGACACGGGGAGGGGGAAAGAGACACGGGGAGGGGGAAAGAGACACGGGGAGGGGGAAAGAGACACGGGGAGGGGGAAAGAGACACGGGGGGGGGGGAAAGAGACACGGGCGGGGGGAGAGACACGGGCGGGGGGAGAGACACGGGCGGGGGGAGAGACACGGGCGGGGGGAGAGACACGGGCGGGGGGAGAGACACGGGCGGGGGGAGAGACACGGGCGGGGGGAGAGACACGGGCGGGGGGAGAGACACGGGCGGGGGGAGAGACACGGGCGGGGGGAGAGACACGGGCGGGGGGAGAGACACGGGCGGGGGGAGAGACACGGGCGGGGGGAGAGACACGGGGGGGGGGAGAGACACGGGGGGGGGGAGAGACACGGGGGGGGGAGACACGGGGGGGGGAGACATGGGGGGGGGGAGACACGGGGGGGGGGGGAGACACGGGGGGGGGGGAGACACGGGGGGGGGGGGGAGACACGGGGGGGGGAGACACGGGGGGGGGGAGACACGGGGGGGGGAAGAGACACGGGGGGGGAAGAGACACGGGGGGGGAAGAGACACGGGGGGGGGGAAGAGACACGGGGGGGGGGAAGAGACACGGGGAGGGGAAGAGACACAGGGGAGGGGAAGAGACACAGGGGAGGGGAAGAGACACAGGGGAGGGGAAGAGACACAGGGGAGGGGAAGAGACACAGGGGAGGGGAAGAGACACAGGGGAGGGGAAGAGACACAGGGGAGGGGAAGAGACACAGGGGAGGGGAAGAGACACAGGGGAGGGGAAGAGACACAGGGGAGGGGAAGAGACACAGGGGAGGGGAAGAGACACAGGGGAGGGGAAGAGACACAGGGGACAGGGAAAGGAGAAACCATGGAGGGGGGAAAGGAGACACCATAGAGGGAGAGGAGGGGGGAAAGGAGACACCATAGAGGGAGAGGAGGGGGGAAAGGAGACACCATAGAGGGAGAGGAGGGGGGAAAGGAGACACCATAGAGGGAGAGGAGGGGGGAAAGCAGACACCATAGAGGGAGAGGAGGGGGGAAAGCAGACACCATAGAGGGAGAGGAGGGGGGAAAGGAGACACCATAGAGGGAGAGGAGGGGGGAAAGGAGACACCATGGAGGGAGAGGAGGGGGGAAAGGAAACACCATGGAGGGAGAGGAGGGGGGAAAGGAGACACAAGGGAGGGAGAGGAGGGGGAAAGGAGACACAAGGGAGGGAGAGGAGGGGGAAAGGAGACACAAGGGAGGAACTAGACAGGAGGAGAGACTTGCAATGAGCACCAAAGGTGTTTACACATAGGGTGGCAAACAGCATTGCCAGGCTTAACATTTTATTCCCGGCATTTTTGACGGGCAAGTAACTAGTATTATATATTTATAAGTATTCCAGGCAATCTTTACCTGAGCTCCTAATGAAGGTCTGGTGATTCTCATCCATCATCTCCATCTATATCACAATGATAGACACATGGGGTGTATTGGGTCTCAGCAAAACTCTCAAGTACGTCAGACCAGGGTTATTCCAAACCATTTATGTAGTTGTTGTCGTCATATGTTTAAGAATAAGGTTAACAAGTTCAATACTGGGCTATGGGACCAGTCACTGTGTCTAGGTCTAAGACTAGAGCCCCCTGTTATACCTGGCTCTATATTCACACACAGGACTCCCCATGACTGTACAGGTTAAACACACTGCTGGTACAATTAACTAACAGGGGATCAAACACTAACACTGGTTAGGACATTGGGGTGAACAAAGGATTTTAGCGTTTAGAAGACACTAATGAGCTTAGGAACAAAGATCACCTGACCAGACTGTACATTGCTGAGGTATTACCATCATTATATATCTGAATACATGTACACTGCAAACTGGGTATAGATGTATAGAGATAAATATACATACATTAAATATATGTAAAGTGCAAATACATGATAGATAGATAGAGATATGAATAGATAGACAGACAGATAGACGCCTCTTTAGTATACACTCACAGTTCCAGTATGTGCCCCGGCTCAGAATCCAGTTGAATTCCGGTTGCCAGAAGGAAGCTGTGATGTCATGACGCACGCTGCAAACGCACGTCACTTGGATCGCCATGTTTGTTTTGGATATGTCCAGACAGATGTTTTAGACACGGAGTACACACAGTATAAGGCAGTAATAACATCATACATGTCCAGACCAATGAAATAATCGGGATGCCGTGACATCACTAGTTGATAACAACTCAGTTGTACTGTTCCAATTATAGATGCCGAGGGTGAGACACAGGAATATACAATATTGAAACAGGACTATAATCAGGGACACGCCCCTTTATTGTGATGATTGGCTACTACTTGCAATGCAGGGGTTTCTGGGACTAGTAGTTTCGATCAGTGATTATAATTTCCTGTTCCTGTACCAAGATGGCGGCCCGTAGCTGATCTTTGTGTGTCCAAGTTCTCATTAGGTAAATACACTGATTAATGTTCCAATTAATGATAAAGATCTTGTTTAGGGCGGTCATTTGGGTCTGTGTCTAGAATACCATAGTATTACTGTAGGATCATGTCAGTACATGTGTAAACACAGAGTGATGGGAGTGTATGTATGTGGTGAAGATGGACTGGGGATATATATATATATATATATATATGTTTGTGTACATAAATATATTTATTGAGCGAGCTGTGAGTGTTATTACAAACTATGATAGTAGTTATATATATTAAATAAATAGTATATGTGTTCATCACATTTGAAGTCTAAAATAAGTTAAACATATTTAGAATTTTGAGAAATACAGTTATTGCACGCCATTCTGGGAACCTGGGCACAGACATGCAAATGTGACCACAAAGGCTTCGCTCTTGTAATCCAATACTATTTTAAACATGACTTTCTTTAAGCATATGCCTGCTGTATTACACAGCTTTAAACAAAGCCAAGGATTGATTATACACAAGCCAGGAAACCTACACACATACAGCTGTTTCGAGGTTACTGCCTCTCATCAGGAAGTATTTTAACAAAACAATGATTTAATTTATGGTGGGCAGTACAGTAAATAAATAGTACATTTGTTTTCACATTTGAACGTCTAAAATAAGTAAATGTTATATATATATATATATATATATATATATATATATATATATATATATATATATATATAATTTGTGGTATAGATGGACATAAGGTGATGATAGATGAACGCCTAGTGGAGTAAGGAGATACAAGGAAAAGGGGCAGCACGGGATAAGTCCTGAAGGCGGGAGTGAAATGAAGTGATACGACATAGAAGAGGGTCATTAACCGAGCAGAGGGGATGGTTAGGAGAGTCTTTAGAGATAAGCGCTGAGATATAAGGGGGTGCACTGTTGTTGAGAGCTTTATACATTAGGGTCATGATTTTAAATTTTATTCTGGAGGCTACGGGAAGCCAGTGGAGAGACGGACAGAGAGGAGCTGCAGACACTGGGCGTTGAATTTGTTAGATGAGTCTAGGGGATGCTTTCAGTATGGATTGGAGAGAGGACATGGTCCAGTAAAACTTCAAGACAAGAAGGTGTAAAGATTTGTCGCCTAGTCTTTGACATGTTGAGTTTGAGTTGTCGAGTTAGAGAGGCAGTTGGCAACTTGAGCTAAAAGAGAGGGGGAAAGGTCTGGTGCTAACAGGTAGATTTGAGTGCCGTCTGCATATACATGATAATAAAATGTAAAAGATTTTATTAGGGTACCAAGGGAATATGTTTAGATGAAAAAAAGGAGAGGACCTAGGACTGAACCTTGTGCTACTCCAATGGCCAGAGAGCGAGGCAAAGAAAAGGTGCCAGAGAAGGAGACCCTAAATGTTCTATTTTGTAGATAAGATGTGAACCATGAGAGAGCAGTGTCACAGATGCCAAAAGAATTTGGATGAGGGTGGTTAACGGTCTTAAAGGCAGCAGAGAGATCTAGAAGAAGTAGAATAGAAAAGTGACCCTTGGACTTGGCGGTGAGCAAGTCATTAGTGACTTGTGAGAGCTGTCTCTGTGGAGTGTAGCGGTCAGAAGCCAGATAGGAAGGGGTCAAGGAGGGAATTGGAAGAAATAAATTGACTAAGGCAATTGTAAACGACAAACTCAAGAAGTTTAGAAACCGGAGGAGGTACAGAGGTAGGGCGATAGATGGAGCAGCTGGATCAGAAGAGGGTTTCTTAAGGATGGGTGTATTTATGGCGTGCTTTAGGGGTGATGGAAACTTGTTAATATTTCTCCTAGCAATATTGATTCCGGCTTTGGATTGGTCCAACCCGGCCTTACGCATGTTGTACTCTGTGTATAAGTTGAATAAATAAGATGTCAATATAGAACCTTGTCGCACTCCTTTCCTACTCTTGAACCATTCTGTTGTCCCATGTTCAGTTCTGACCGTGGCTTCTTGGTCGACATACAGATTATTTAGGAGGAGGATGAGATGATCTGGTACTCCCATCTCTTTGCCACATTTTTTTGTGATCCACACAGTCAAGGCTTTAGAATAGTCTATGAAGCAGAACTCTCTTGTTTTCTCTATTATCCAGCGGACATTGGCAATTTGATCTCTTGTGTCTCTTCCTCTGCGGCTTGCACATCTGGTAGTTCCCGGTTCATATATTTTTGGAACCCATCTTGTAGGGTCGTAAGCATTACCTTGCTTCCATGTGAAATGTGTGCAATCATTTGATAATTGGAGCACTCTCTGGAACTGTCTTTTTTTAGGAGTCGGATGTAGACTGAGCTTTTCCAAAGGTCATTGTTGAGTTTTTCAAAATTGTTGGCCTAAGGCAAGTAACACTTTCACAACATCGTTTTGGAGAATTTTGAACAGGTCAGTTGGGATTCCATCACCTCCTGCAGCCTTATTATCAGCAAGACATCCTAGGGCCCATCTCACTTTACTCTCCAAAATGTCTGGCTCCAGCTTAATAAACAAACTGTTGAGAACCTTTTCACCTTCTTATATATATATCTTACTGTATTCCTGTCACTATATATATATATATGTACATGTTTTCCGTCTTGCCTCTCCTTGTCCAGAGTGCTCTGTATGTCCGCATGAGACAGAGAGCTGTCGGGATACTTCCAAATTTTAATTGGACACATTTCCATCATATGTCCTCTCATCTTTCATCATCATTCACTTTAGAAAGGATTCTAGTTTCCTCATCAAAATAAGGACATTCTTCATTTGAAAGGTCATTGTCTGCAATCATCTTTTTTATGCCCTCCGATATCTGTCAGGTGTTGTCTTTTTATAGTATCATCCTCCACCTCGGGATCTTCACCAGGGACAAATGACTGGGTCTGCCTCAGTTTCATATAGGGGCCACTTCATTGCTCTTACCCATAATGTTTTTGTATGGGTTTGGGTTCAAATCTTCCCCAGTATCTTGATCAACATCTTTTGCACCCTGTGAGTGACAACATCTTGCTCTTTACTCTTTGACCATTTCTCAAAATTTCAGTCACTTTTATATCATCATCTTGCTCCAGGGGCAAAGGCTCCTTAGCTGCTTCAGCCTTTTCATTCTCAGCATTGAACTTTTTGGCTTCCTGATCTTTCTCTGGCATCAAACAGGACACTAACTTCTGTTTATCTCATGCATCAGGTTCCTTCACCAACCCCTCAACCGGGAAGCTGCATCTGAAACTCGGGTAGAGAAGCCTGCCCCTTTCTTAGCGATAATAATCACATTCGTATTTTTCCAGAAGACAGGACGGACACTATATTGAATATGGAAGCTCCTTTCTGTCCAATAGCTCTTCATTGCAATAATAATTTAGGTTCTTCATCTCTAAAACCTTTCCTGAGTGGAATCTCTGTACTATTTTACCTCTGGTAATTCCAAGGATCTCTTCTTGTAAACCATCATAAGTTGTTGCCTTTTCTTCATCCAAAAAAAATAACCATGGCTCTCTGAGCTAACCACATAAGTAAGAGGCAAGGACTATGGCCCTGTTTTGAAACCATCCTTACCTGTCATTTTCTGTAGGAAGAAATGAGGCTTCATTCTTCCTCCTTTTTTTCTCTGTGGGTGGTCTTTAACTCCAAGACCAGGTACCGCACCTCTGACACCAGTTGTGGTATACTTCCATTCTCCTCTTGCTGTATGGCCATGCTTCTGACCATCTTAAAGCTGTACACAACACAGGAGGCTTACTTCTTTCAATTATACTTAATCTTTTGCCAGGGTTACAAAATATATGAAAACAAAACAAAAACATTGTAATTCCGTATACAAATGACCCTTGGGGCTTAGTCTCCCTAAGGTGATGGGGGCTCCAGACGTCTACTCCTTGCCTTAGGGAGTGCAGCTAACCCCACTGGCAAGGCCCAAGAGAGGCCAAAACGTGCTGTTTCTCCTCTTCAGGTTTATGCCTATGGCTTTGTTGTTACTATAGAAATGTCCTAATATTGTCCTTGTTTAGGGGGACTCTAGGTGGTGGAAACATTATTTATTTTGATATGTATTTGTTTAAATATAACTTGTAGGGGCACTTTTGATGATTCATATTTTCATATGGAAAAGTATTTGAGTTCAACTTTTTATTTATATTTAATTTGTACTATTTTTACAGAAGCACAGCAGCAGCACAACAGCACAGCATTACTTATGTTTATGACCATGCCTCCAAAGCGAAAGTACACTTCAAGTCCAGGTGAGCCTCCAAAGAGAAACGTGATTACAATGGAAACGAAAGTAGAAATAATTAAGCGTTCAGAGAAAGGCCAGACGCCATCTTTCATTGGGAAAGCATTAGGCTTCAGTCGATCAACTATCGGAACAATTCTAAAAGATAAAGTGAGAATAATGGAACATGTGAAAGGCAATGCTCCAATGAAAGAATCGATTATTACTAAGCAGCGCAGTGGATTAATTATTGAAGTGGAAAGGTTACTATTGATTTGGTTACAAGATCAATATAAGTGTAACATCCCTATTGGCCTAGCGTTAGTGCAGGAAAAGGCCCGAAGCATTTTCAACACTTTAAAAGCTGCGCGCGTAGAAAGTAAAGGTAGTTGTGATGAAGAATTTGTTGCAAGTAAAGGCTGGTTTAATCGTTTCAAAAATAGGGCAAATATGCAACATATTAAAATGCAAGTGGAGGCCGATTTAGCTGCAGCAACTGGATTTTCTGAAATGTTGAAGAAAATGATTGAGGATGAGGGTTATTTGCCAGAACAAATATTTAACGTAGATGAAAGTGGTTTGTTCTGGAAAAAGATGCCAGAAAGAACTTACATCTCGAAAGAAGAAAAAAGTTCACCAGGGCATAAAGCAGCAAAGGACAGACTAACATTATTGCTTGGGGGTAATGCATCTGGAGATTTTAAGCTCAAGCCTTTGCTTGTTTACCACTGCGAAAATCCAAGAGCACTTCGACGCAAAATTAAAGCAGCTCTTCCTGTTATTTGGAAATCAAATTTAAGGGCTTGGGTCACACTTGCTGTGTTTACAGATTGGTTCCTGAACTGTTTTATTCCTGCCGTGGAACATTATTGCTCAGAAAAGAAAATTCCCTTTAAAATTCTGCTGTTGCTGGACAATGCTCCTGGACATCCAACATCTTTAGATGACCTGCACCCTAATGTAAAGGTTGTATTTTTACCACTAAACACTACATCATTACTACAGCCAATGGACCAGGGAGTAATTTCTACATTTAAAGCTTATTACTTACAGCGTACATTCACGCAAGCAGTCAGGGCTACGGAAGATGATATGATGACGTTGAGAGAATTCTGGAAGAATTATAACATCTATGATGCCATCAAAAATATTGCTGATTCTTGGGAGGAAGTGAAGCAATCAACAATGAAAGTGATGTGGAATAAACTGTGCCCTCAATTCAGTGATGGATTTCTTGGCTTCATAGAAGAAGAAATTGCCGAAGCCAGACAAGCTGTGGTGGATTGTGGCAACGCACTGCAATTGGACATCAATGAAAATGATGTCATTGACTTACTAGAGTCCCATTCCCAAGAATTAACCAATGAAGACCTTATGGAGATAGAGAAGCAGCTGATAGAAGCACAAGAACACAAAGAATCAGAAGATCCAAAGCCAAGAAAGTTTACCAACAAACAATTAGCTGAAGCCTTTCGTCTCATTGAAGCAGGATTTGCTAAGCTTGAGGAGCAAGATCCTAACACTGAGCGGTTTACAAATGTTTACCGTGCAGTTAGTGAGAACATCAGCTGCTACAAGGCCATTTATGAGGGGGGGAAAAAAGACTATGCAACCCGCGATAACCTTTTTCAAGAAACTTCCATGTTAAGCTCTCCTCCAGCAACAGAATCAAATCCTGATTTTATAGACACACTTAATGATCATCTTCCGATGTAATATTTTTGTGACCAAAACTATCTAAAATAAATTCATAGATTAATGGCACACCTGATGGACTCTTAAGAGCTGAACCCGGTGGCTGTGTGCTGCATGATACGTCCAGAGGCTCAAACATCTTCAGACTTAGCCTGTGTGGCTCAATTCACTGGAGAATTAGCAACTGCTAGCTCTAAACAAAAGTGTAATGATAATCATATAGCAATGTTTTATTACATACTGTACTTGGCTTCAGCTGTTCAATCACACAAGGCTGAGCGACCGCACCAAATCTATCACCTCAGCAGGATGGCAAGAGATACACCTTTTGTTAAATAACCACCAGGAACCATTACAGTTGATAAGACTCTTTCTTTGATACAAACATATATTTGTTCATAGTATTGTTGTTATTGTTATACATCATGGATCCAATTTGCATACAAATTCATCCTAAGGATTGTCTCTGGAACGGATCTCATCCTTAACCCCAGGAACCACAGCAGTTAAATCATAGAAATCCTCATGTAATACATTATGTGTCCTAGAGAAGACCACACAACATTTCATCTTAGTCCAATTTAATTCATGGTATGCTTATATTATTTTTACATGTTCCAAGACAATAGATATACAACATATAATGGAACCACTCGAGAACCGAAAGATGGATAAATCCAGAGACAGAGAGAGAGGATATATATCTCTCAAATAACAAACCCCCGTAGTATTAGATTTCATAATTATATTTCTTTTTTATTTATATGCTCTGTTTACCATGAAATCTAATACTATGGGGATATATTATTTATATGTGTTGTTTAACGTGAAGTCTAATACTATTCTAAATCTAGTACTATATGTTGAAGAGCCAGCAATAAGCAAATTAAAAAACATGATTTGATTTTATATATATATATATATATATATATATATATATATATATATATATATATATATATATATATATATATATATATATATATGAGAGTGTAATGTAAATGATTGGATATACCATAAAGAGAATTATGCACTTTGCAAGTTCAATAATATATAGTAAGATACCCTGTCTTTTAATAATACCAGCTACATTTTCTCCCAAATTACCGTATTGGTCCGAATATAAGCCGCACCTTTTTTCTGATTTTTAAGCTTGCGAGTTGCGAGTTACGGGTGCGGCTTCTATTCGCGACCGTAAAAAAATCATTGCCGATTTGCAAACTGTATCCGCGAATGCAAAATTACTGCCAATTTGCGCGATTCCGAGTTAAGGGTGCCGTTTTTCGTGCTTTAGACTGCGGTATTGAATAGCCATTTACGGTTTTAGTGATTCTAACATCCTGTAAAGCCTGTAACCTGCAAAAAAAGCTACAGTGCTAATTAGAAATCCTGTTTCTTGCAATGGCTGATCACTTTGAGAGTCTTTTTCTCACGAATTTTACGGGTGTGGCTTTTATTTGAGTACTATCTTTTTTCTATTTTTTCCCCATGAACTTTACGGGTGCGGCTTATTTTCGGACCAATACGGTACTTATCTGTACATTTGCTAAAGGATAATAATGAAATCTGCTGGTGCTAAAAAAAAACCTAGACATCTAAGAATATACAATTATGTATCTCTTTCTTGTACATGAGGTGCGCCTCCTCTCTTCTTTCTTTGGAGTTCTCAATCTTTTGGTTCTCAAGTGCTGCTGTTGTATGTTATTTACACTTGTTCCAAGACAATATATACAATATCAACATTCTGTGAATTAAGATCTGACTAAGATGACATGCTGTGTTATCTTCTCCAAGCATGTTATCTGTATTATATGTGGATTTTTAGACTTTAACTTCTGTAACAATATAGATACCAAATGTGATTATAAGGACATGATGCGACATCTGCCCACTGGAAACCAATATATTTACACTGCTATGGTACAGTGTTTATGGATAATGTTAAACCATAAATGTTAAATAAAAACAACTATACATCAATATACGTGTGATTTAATACAATTGCATCAATATACAGTATATAACCAGGATAAACTTATGTCCAATATAGAACACATTCTGATTACAATCTGATATCTTGATAATGGTCCATTTGGGTGTTGGGGATTGTCGTGCACTGTCAGGGTGATGTAAATATATCAGGGGTGTTATCTGACATTGTATCCATTTGAAATTAACACATAATCTCAGAATCCCATATTTGTATTGATTACACTTGTTCCATGTATCTATTTATACAACTGTTTAGATACACAGCAATGTATCTATCGTGATATATGTTATCATGTTGTTGGCAACACAGGGACTATTTTTTATATTGCTAGGTAAATAGTTACTGCTGGATATTTTGTCACATTATATTCTGATGCTTATAATAATTGTGAGAACAACTTTATTAATAAAACAAGATTATTAAACTCTGGTGGATTTATTTCAGGAACCATTGGTCTGATAAGGGTTGCTGCAGCCTACTGAATCTATTCTTTCCGCATATGATTGAGTTACCTTCTATAATGCCTTTCAACAATGGACTCGATTTTATTAGAGTTATAGAGTTATAACCTATAAATAGGCACAAATTTTGAGCGCTTCACACTTTTGACAAAGCTCTAATGACGAGGGTCTCTCCCTAACAATATAGTGGAGACGATTTAGCAGTAATCTGGTTACTAGTATACTTGTAACGTAACTATTTTAAAATAATAAGACCCTTTTCTAATTTTTTGGTAATAGTGGCACCAGCATCATTACTTTTAGATCTCTTTTGAACAAATATTTTAGATAACTTAGCTTACAATTAGGGCTTTCTTAATGATAGCAATGTCTTGGAGGCTTTCTATGCTGTTTCAAGTACGGCTTGTGCAGGTTTGATGTCACCAATGTATGAGTAGGTAGAAGGCTGAGGAAGGTTTTCACTAGCACATTTCCCCATGGTATTAATTAGTGAGCTTTTATCCCTCTCCCCCATGTCTACCTCCCTTGTGCTACATCACCTTGACAGTATTATCTACACGGTCCTGAATGGTGATCAAGCCTATATTACCCCCTTCAGCAGTGACTCACTGACTCAACCTGGGGCTTTGACAAAGCCCCTATATTGTCACTGGGAGTGTTATGACCCTAAGATTTGGGGGACCACGCTCACCCCATTACGGCCACTAACACCTTCCGTTCCTTTTTCAGTGGTCCGTTCCTCCTACGATGACCTTCTCACCCTGTCATTAGGCCATATACCCCCACCACTGGATCGCCAACTCAGATCTACTGTTTATTCTTACTTAACGTTTACATAAATCACAAAATAACCCCCCCCCCCTTTCTATAACCCCCCCCCAATCTGGTTTTGCTCTGCTGTAAGGAATGGTAGCGGTTATTTATCTGGTGGGCTTATCAACTTTTACGACTCTCTGAGGCCTGAGAGAGTGTAGGCCTGGACGGCTCTGAGGGACCGTATACTTTCTTGTAGACAAAACTTAACCCACAAGTGAATGAAGTAACTTTAATATAATATTAGCATATCCTAGGGCCAACTTCTAGCACAACCACATTATTCTTATTAGTCCTGAATAATCTAAGGCCATGCTCTTTTGAGATCCGGGGAACTGGATCAGAGCCTGAGGCCTAACATTATACAGGTTATAACGCTCATAACAAAATAGTCCTTGAGTTCGGGACGGTGACAGTTCGATCTTGGGCCATACAGGCTCTTGCTGGTGGGGTGCAGGGGTCCCCCATCCTGGCCCCCATAAGTCATTCATTACAGAGAGTGGCACTGGAGCAAGAGTTTTGCTGGTGTCTCCAAAGCTCAGCACCTCTGTGACACTGATCACACATTCAGCAGGGAATTTAGAGGGAGCCACCTCTTGCCCTGCTTTTCGTCCAGGCTTTTATCCTTATTGTCTCCCTTTAGTGTCTGGAAGGATAGATGTGTGGTCTGGAACTGGCTAGCTGAGTCTGATTGCTGGGGCAGACAATGCCATGGGATGAGATGCCTCACTCCTCTTTTTGCTTTTGGAGGGAGGAGCTCCAAATACGATCATGTTCCAGTCACCTCCTTATTGATCTTATACATTATCTTCCTGGGGACATCACTCCTGGAAGAGGTGCTACAACTCGCTGTCTCCCAGAACATTGCCTCACATTGCAGATAATCTCCCCAGTAAAACACTGCTTCCTGGGCATATAAATAGCCAGCTTGGCTAATGTCAAAAGCAGTTTCATGAAGAGGTTCCTGGCTTTATTGATCCACGACACTGGGGGCTTAAAAAAATAAGATAGGAGAGAAATGCACCCTGAACCACAGGAAGAGGCCCCTCAAAAAGTTATAAGAAGGGCTGTAGTCTGGAGCAACAACAATAAATATGGTACAGAGATTCTCCCTTGCCACAGAAGATGTTGGATAAAATACAAAGGATCTCTGTAGTACTCTGACTTTGGGCTCCTGAGATGACTGATGAACCCCTAGAGGGGCAGGACTGTATTCAGGGGTAATTGGCTTCAAAGCAGTGGTTGGTACAACACCCTTGATTACAGGGGAGGATTTGAGAATCCGTGGATGTTTTTTATGTCTCCTCTGCCATTTCTAATGCTTTTTAAACAACTTGGATGTCACTGAATTCTAGATTGATAGAAAGCTGAGGGATGTCTCAAGCAAAAAGCCTGCTTTTTATTCCTCCTCCATTTCCACCTCCCCTGCTATAACGTAACCCCTTACAGTATAATCTATGGGGTCTTAAATGGGGATAAAGCTTTATATCTGTCACTTCTAATGATGACTCAGCCTGGAGCACAGTGATATCATTGTGGAGTAAAAGTGGAGAGAGAGAGACTGTCTGGAGTCTCTGAAGCTCATAAAGTGGCAAAACATCATCAGCCTTATTAAATTACAATTCAGCCAATTGAATAGGGCTCTATATAAGCACATAGCATATTTTTTTACACAAGTTTTTAGTTAGTGAACTTCTATCCAAAAGCAAGGTCTTCGCTAACTAAAAACTTCTGTAAAAAAATACACTGTGTGCTAAAACAGAGCTTTATTCAATTGGCCGAATCGCAATTTAATAAGGCTGCATGTTGTTATCTTCCCCTTCCTCCCAGTGTCAAGACTACAAACACAAATTACTTATTTAGGGAAGAATGGGCGTGGAGGCAGTGGTGGTGGCCAGAGGGAATGCCTCCCTGTCTGAGCTTCTTGGGAGGACTATGCCCCTAGAGGTCCCAGCTCTTTTGGGCTCAGCGGGGTCGGGTTCTTTACTGCAGTAGGTGTTAGGTGCTGAAGCTGGGCATGTTTTTTTTTATGGCGGTTCCTGTGCTTATATCCCAGCTCCTTGCAGATGTATATTGCACTTCTGTGGTGCTGTAAAATAGTCTGTAGAGCACCATTCCTATGGAACCCCGTAAACGTACGTCTGGGGTTTGCTGTTTCTCATGTTCAGGGTAGAATTGCCTGGTACTTCGTGGCTGGGTCACTCTTTTGAGTGACACCAGACTGATATACTACAGGATATTGCTCCCTGTGAAGGGCACAAGTGAGCTAAAAGAGGTTGCTCTCTGAGTAGTCAACCAGAACTATTGAACAAATGAACTTAGGTGTTGTCCGTTCTCAGATGGTCACCTCTGACTCTTTTTGGATTATTATCTTTAATAAAATAAAAAAAAGATCAGCAAATTTAGGCTGCTTCCTTTCATCAGCAACTCAAAGCAATAGAGAGATACTGGCTATTTTATATTTAGACCTTGTCATTAAGAGGTCTAGAGCTTCGACAATCCGGTTGAAATCATCCCCTAGAACAACACGTTCGTCTGCATCAACAGTCTCCAGGTATGCTGACAGTGTGGCTAAAAATATCACTCTCTTGGGTCTGGAACATACACGTTAAGTTAATTATGTATTCCTGCTCTGGGACCCGGAGGTGGAGTAGGCAACCCAGATTAATGGCAACCCAGATTAATGGCTTTTGCAAGCAGCAGCTCTGGCTGAAAAGACTCTAAAAACAGGATCACCACACCACACAACATTGATGTGAAGTTGCTATGAGGCCTCGTCTTGTTGAGTGGTAAGTTTTTATTTTTATTTTATACCCTCCATAGTCTAGTTAGGAGAGTACCAGGAAATGTCTTAAACTGTCTTTATAGCCATTGATATTAAGAGTGGAGTACATGATTGTTAGATTGGAACTGGCATTACCATAGCCCAGAAAATGGTCTCACATGGTAGTGGAATCTCCCCAAATACTGCTTCCTGGACTTATAAGTAGTCAACTTGGCAAATGCTAGGAGCAGATTGGTGATGAGGTCCTTGGCCTTGTTGCCCAGGAACAATGAGTGGGACAGCAAACAGAAATGCAGGAGGAGGTTACTCAAGACCATTTTCTAGGTGAGTTTTATCATGGTATACATACAGTTAGCATCTCTCTCTCTTTCTGTTCCTAATTTATCTACTAATATATTAAACATCCTAGTAGCTTTTTCTGATGCTTTGTTGCATTGCTTGCCCACTTTAAACCAAGCAATTTAGTAACTCCCAAGTTCCTTTGCCTCATCGGTTACTGTCATCATTTTACCTTTAAGTAAGTATTATACTTTTTACTTTTGTGACCTACATGGGTAATTTTGCGTTTATCAGTACTGAATATTAGATCCCACATATTTGACCATTGCACTTGTTTATTAATTAATTTAAAATTTGATATACTCCTGCAATGTATACCCTGTTAGTATTTTTGTCATCTTTGAAATTAATATCCCTAATATATATATATATATATACTAGCGACTTGCCCGTCAAAAATAGACAGGGAATGCTGTTTGGACCAGACATTACATTTTTGTTGTGGTCCAAGATCCTTCAGCGCTCATTGCTGTTGGTTGTTGTATTTTTCTGATAGGTGCTGTTATTGTTTTGTCTGCGGTGATCTGCTTTTTGCGCTTATTGCAAGACTTTGTGTGCTATGAGCAGCGTTGGCGCTCGTTGTGAGTGGAGTGATGAATCGGTTTTGTGTTTAATGTGAGATTTTTTTTTTGTTTTTGTGTATTGATTTTTTTTGTATGCTAATGAAATAATTAAGAAATTAATAAATGAATATACTTTACCTATTTGGAAGTAATATATGCAGGAAGCATTGTGCTGAAGAGCTGACAATCTGTTTCTATGTTCCTGCAGCATACAATGTAGGTTTGCAGTGCTGTGGAGCTGATGTGTGTCAGCAATGTGTGTAGTGTAAATAGGCTGCGTGCGCGAGGGAATGCCGTTAGGGTAGCTGTGTACTTCCGCTTTGTGTAAGGTAGTGTTGTAAAATGGCGTCGAATGTGTATGTGGTACACGGCTGTGTATGATGTAGCGTCCTTGGTAAGAGTGCATCTTTTACCTCGTATGGCTTTTTTGAAAATCTGTATGTGCTTGGTGGTGTTTTGCGTGTTTAGGGTCCTGTAGCCTTGTTTTCTTTTTTTTCGTCAGCCATTTTGTCTCTCGCTTAGGGGATTTTCGTGTGTCTAAACTCGGGAATTTTGACTTAAATTGAGGTGTAACTTCACTTGCAGAGGTCCTTGGTGTGGGTAAGCTTTTTATATATTTTTTGTGTGTGTTTAAAATGGCGGCGAATGTGTATGTGGTACGCGGCTGTGGATGATGTTGCGTCCTTGAAAAGCCATATGTGCTTGGTGGTGTTTTGCGTCTTTAGGGTCCTGTAGCGGCCATTTTTTCTCTCACTTGGGTATTTTCGTGCGTGTAAACTGAGGAATTTGGACTTAAATTGAGGTGTAACTTCACTTGCAGAGGTCCTGGGTGACCCCCCCCCCCCCCCCCCCTTGCTGTGGGTAAGCTTGTTATGTATTTTTTGTGTGTATTTATTGTGTTTTTATGTTTTCAGGTGCGCACGGTTCGGCCGTTAAGGTTGTATTTTTGCGAGGTCGTAATGTTTTTTTGTTCTAAGTCCTGCGTCTCGTATTTTTGGATGCTAAATCCGTTAATTTTCCCTTCTAAGTCCCGCAGGTTCGTATTTTCTTGTGTAAGTCCGTATATAGTAATTGCGTGTTAGATTATTTTTGTATAGTGCCGCTTGTGTGGGTGTTTGTAACCGCGTGTGAGGCGCCGTAGAGCCTCCACCTCTGTAAATGCGGCCCCTCGCTTTGCAGCCGACGTTGCGGACCAAACTTCGTCCATTCGTAGTTTGACAACTATTATTTGTGATATTAAACACAACAGGTCCTTTCCTACGACTGTATTCCATTATCTATGACTGTCTGATCCTTCAGTTAAAGTCCTATCCACTATGAACCACGTTTTAATCTAATCCCTGACTATGACGTTTACAATAATGTATGCTTTACTACAATCTAAATAAACTATAGACTGCTCCACCATGGTCTATAATGTTCGGTTACATTACCAAGTCATTTAGATTAGTCTGACATGATCTTGCAAATGGCTGCTATGGCTCCAGAGTCCCAGACTGTTTTTCTTTTTTATTGTCAACAAACCTGGTGCAGTGTGAGGTGGCATCTTAAATTGATAAAGGAATTTCTTAGGTATTTTTCAATGTTGGAAAAGTCAACTGTACAGAAATCTAAGACTTTAGTTTTTGTCTGGTTAGACATACTGACTGGTGATCACTAGACTCTAAGCTCTCACCTGTGGTAACTTGTCTTCCTTGAATGGTAATTCAGGACTACTTAAACAGGCCTTTGTAGGAGGGCTGAGAATCTTTACTTCCCTCCCACAATTGCTAAAGGAAGTCATGGACAGGATGTGATGTAAATTACATCATCTCAACTAAGGATATATCCAGGCAGGAAACTGGTGCTGTTTCCTGTTTGCTTGCTGGATGGTGTTGGTGATGGTTGATGGTGGTGATGATGGAAATGATGGAAATGGTCTAACCGTGGGTAAGATAAAGCGTTTGGGAAAGGGGATTATTATATAGGTAGATAGATTTAAAAAGGGTTGGTGCTCCGTGGGTCTGGCTGTGTGTTTATAATACATTTATAGTATTGTGTTGTTGCCTTTTAATAAATACCTTTTAATGTAGACGAACCTTGTGTAATATTTATATATATTAATTTGGTGATACACCACATTTGGCGACCACGAATTTTAGACTTCTACAAAGGTTATTTATGAGGTAATATCTCATTAATAGATAGTCAGATTTATTTTTTGGGGGAAGAAAAAGTACTTTGTGTAATTATCCTCTGCATGGGAAATCAAGTGCTGATTGTGTGTGGAGTCTAGTTTTGGCCTACATTTTAATATACAAGCTTGGGCATCAGGCCTCAATTTTGAATATATTAGCAGGCCTAGTAGTTTTTCAGGCCTTCATTTTTATTTTATTGTAATAGACTACCAGCATAGGCCTCAATTATTATTATTTTTAATCCTTTATATCGTATTAGCTTATTTTTCTACATAAAACAAATATATCATACAGGTTGTTTTTGTGGGTTTCAAATATCTGAGTGAGTTTTAAATCTTATATATATATATATATATATATATATATATATATTATTTCAGGCTTGCATTTTAATACACTATAGGCTTCCATACCTTATACATTTTGGGTGTCTTGCATATCCTAGTTCGGGTATATCTCCTACCCTGCAGGCCTTGCTATTATATTTTAAGTTAATTAGCAAGTATTACCTTCACCATACTAAGGTAAGTATAATTTGCATTGTGGGACACCTGGCCTACTGAATAGTCATCACCTATTGTTGGCTACTCAGAAGCATGCTACTTTAGTCGCAAATTGATTTGGATTCTTACTTGGGTGAGTAAAAGAGTAGGAATGTCTTTTCAAGGGGCCAAATACTTTCCCACAGAAGTGCGTGAGTACTTTAGGAAACATATTCAAAAACATGATGGTCCATATGAGCTTCCAGAGCCAGCAAACCCAGACAGTGAAAAAGAGAAGAGATTAATGGATGTTCTGTAAATAACAAAAAGTATAGAACAAAGAAGAGAAAAAGTTTGGTCACACAAGCTGTTGTAGCCACAATAGGAGGCCTAATAGACTTAGTTGTAGAATTACGGCAGCATAATTTGGAAACAACAAATAAAATGGAGGAAGCAATGGACAAAAGGGATTGTTTAAAAATTGCAGCTTTGAGAACAACTACAATTGTGGGGGAACTAGAAAGGGAGTTAGGGGAAATAGAGGAACAGAGGGATGCTTATGGAGTAAAAATAACAGAACTTCAAAACATAATAATGGACTATAAAAATAAAACAAAGTTAGAAGGGATAAAAGGAGTCAGAGACATTGCCAAAATATATCCAGATCTGGATATGTTCGTGGCACAAAATAAAGAACCAGTGCCGAAAATGAACCGAGATAGAAAAGATTTCTTATGTTATTCTGTTCCACAAGTAGATACCATACCACAAGCACCAGTTATTGTTTCAGAATTATTTAATGCAAGGCAAACACCTACAGGATTTTCCATGCAGACTCGACCGATGTCTATGGCAGATAAAGACAATTTCCAGAAATGGTGGGGAAGTATGCCAACTAACAACTTTAATACGTTTACACATTGGTTTATGAGGGGAGCAGATAGAGCTAAAAAAGGAGGTCTTAACTTAGAGGAATGGACAGAACTGTTAGAATACGCTATGGGTCCTTTGGCTAGTAGACTATTGGGATTTAATAACAGTGTGTCTGATCAGGCAGGAAGAATTGCTGCAACTAATTTCTATCTACTTAGCATAGAGAAAGAAATAGCAAATATTACCATGAGGCCAATAGATGGTCCTAGAGAGGTAGCTCAAAGGATATTTTTTTGGTATACTCTACGACAACCTCAACAGCCTCTAGTGCTGGGCTCACCAGAACATATAGCAAAAGTAATGGAAGCCCTTCCCCGGGAGTGTCAAGAATTTATCAGGCTTTTTGATCCAACACCAACAGACTTGGAAATGGTACTAACTAGAGCTGATAAGTGGTGGATCAAGCATCCTTTCACAGAACAGGCCTGCTCTGTTTCAGCTGTAAGAACATTTAAGGTCGAGTCTGGTAGAGATATAGATGGTAATTGGAGAAACCAGACGTGGGATGTACCCCAGAACAAGAAGGATGATCAAAACTGGAGACCAAAACAGAACTTTGACAAAAGATGGAGAGATCCACCTAGGGACTATAGTAATAGGGATGGCAGCAACTGGAGGGCTAATCAGGAGGGAGAGAGAAACGGTAACATGGGCTATTGGGAACTCAGGAGACAGAAGGATAGGATAGAAGAGGAAAATCACATACTTAAAAACAAGGTAGCTGAGTCAGAGAGGAAATTGAAGGAAAATGAGGCAAAGATGATAAAAGAGGGACAGAGTAGAAGTGAGTCACAATGACAAATCCCAACCGCTGCGCCTCAGCATCTCATTCACTCAGCTAATTTAACCATGGATGAGGCAGGTCGGCCTACCATTTATACAGTCATCGCAGGGGTAGGGAAAAATATGTTGGTAGATACAGGAGCAGCAGTTACAATGACCAACAGGGTCAAAAATGGGGATTCTTCAGTAAGTAGTATGGGAGTTACTGGGAATCCACAGGAGGTTAGAGCAGGTCCAATTGATGTAGCAGTTGGAGAAAAAACAATACAAGTAGAAGCAATAGTGGGTTGGCCAGAGGAAATATTGGGAATAGAAGCTTTAAAAAAGGAAATTTAATTGTAGATCTTGCCAATTTTTGTTTGTGGAAGACAGAAAAGGTGAATCAGGTAAGTACAGAGTTGACGAAAGGGGTTGTGCTCCCAATGGCATATATTGTCTCTCCGATAAAAAGTCTGGAAAAAGACAAACTGAAACTAGACGGACAACCAGAATGGCTGCAGAAGCTAATCCAAGACATACCTGTTTGGGCAATTACCGAGATGATAGAAATGCTGGAGAGACGTGGAATAATTAAATCTGGAAATGGGTATGCATGTAACTCACCATGTTGGCCTGTGAGAAAAGCTGTGTTAAAAGGGAATGGAGATGAAAAAGAACCCTTTATCATGGAGACTTACCATTGATTACAGGGCCGTGAACAAACTTGCAAAAAGAATGTCCCCTGTTGTTTTTGTTATGTATATGTTTCTAATGATGGAATCTAGTATTCCCACAGAGCAAGGCCGTATAAGAATGAAGATGCGTGTCAACAGAAGATTGTGGTGGATCCTTGTTACAGGATGGATAAGTATAAGCTGTATCACAGTAGGAATGGGGAGACAGGCAATAAGGCCAGAAGATACCGCAAATAAGGGAAAGAGTTTGAAAAGATTGGAGTTACATTATGTTCAAGCAGATAGATTTATTTGGCCCAGGGAATTGGAAGTAAAAAAGGGCGGAGGGTTACAAGTAAACATTATTTTGCCACATAATAGTACCAGGGGATTAGCTCTTAGAGCTCCAATAAAAAGTATAGAGGGACATAACTGGGAATGGGTTATAAGATATGGACAGATAATGAATACAGGAAACTTTAAAGGAAGGACTAAAATAACAACAAAGGTACAAGGGAGGGTTACAAATATTACAGTAGTAGTGAGTAACTTAACATTAGAAGAAGGTGGAGAATGGGACGCTGCAGTTATAGCTGCCCAGCCTGATCTAGAGGAATTCTGCAATTTTGATACTGGAAAGGGGTGTGTTCTAACAATAGATGAAGTATTTGTCTCTGTAAAGGAGCTGCAACGTTGTAAAGATCAGAAGAATGTACCATGGCCAATAGGCGGATTGGTGGTGGTACCAACACATGAAACAGTTGTGCAAGGGGTTGGGTGGACTTACTACCCAATAATTCTAAATTTTAATGATTTTTCTATTCCTCCAAAGTGCCCGGAATCACAGCGGCAGTGGTTTAAGCAAAGTATACAAGAGACCATCATTGAGTGGACCGGAGCAGGGAGTCGAGAAAAACGGGACACACTTGCAGCCCTTTTAGGAGGAGTCGGAACTGGATTGGGAGTTTGGAATTCAGCAGACATCATTGGACTGAACAGCAGGATAAACTCCCTTACTGATGGCATGAGACATGCTATGAAAACAGGTGGAGTAGCTGACTCCCTTATAGTGAGTAGACTGACAGACAATGTTGATGACATACACACCATTGCCAACAACCTGCATCTAGTTGAGGAAAATATTGCTTCCATTGCTAACAGCATTAAGAATGAAATAGTGGGAACTGCCATTTTCTGTTCTATGATTGGAGGAAAGCTGTTGGCAGATTTAAAGGAAACTATTAAAGACATCCAGGAAAACAAGTGGGCAAGACAAATCAATGCAACAAGGATTATCACGTCATTGAAAAGAAAAGGAGTGGACATCACTGAGGACAATCTCAAATACAGCTATATTGAAGGCCCAGATCAATGGATGCCACATGGACTACAATCTGGGACAATAGGACTAATCCTGGCAATTCCCCGTTGGGAGGGGCAGGCAGAGCAACTGAACTTTATACATAGCATTGGCACGTTAAGTGATGGAATCTACAAGCAACACTTCCCATCAAAAAGACTGGCCACTATTACAGGATTGGAGATGGATGAAAGCTGTTGCAGGAAATCTCAACACCGATGGCTGTGCAGTTGTGTTTGGGACAAAGGAGCTGAGGAGGATGGCTGGGTGCAGTTGATAAAAGAAAACCTGGTGCAAGAGGTGATCCGCATAGGGGACATTGCATGCTTTATCGGCCACTCTGAATATAGGACAGTTGATGAAATATGTTTGGTGGAAGAAGGGTCTTGTATCATGGTATTTCCATCAAGAAACCTTACCACTGAAATGATCAATTTTACTGCAAATGCAGATTGGACAAATTTGACAATGAAGCTTTCTACCTTGGAACTTCATGAGTCAGAGACACATCCAGTCCTACGAACACTGTCGCTGGTACTCATGTTCATTCAAGTATTAAAGACAATTATAATAATATACTTTTGTGTGGCAATGAAACAAATGAGGAAGAAACTTGCAAGGAGGATATATAATAATGTGTCTTTTTCCTCTTCTTTCTCTCTCTCATACATTCTTCAATAAAGTTTTACATTGCACATACATAAACATTTATCACACACTCTCACCTAAATTCTATACATTCTGTTTTTTGTGTAATATGTGGATTGACAGCCATAGGAAAGTACAGGAGAACTTATGTCGCTGAGGGAACTATTCCGGAGGGACGGTGGGTTGAATTTTTCCTGTATATCAGGTTTTTGCTCCCACTAGGTTCTCCTGTACTAGAGGGATAACTAGAAAACTGAGCAACATAGAAGAAAAAAAAGTGAGGGAATGTGGTAACTTGTCTTCCTTGAATGGTAATTCAGGACTACTTAAACAGGCCTTTGTAGGAGGGCTGAGAATCTTTACTTCCCTCCCACAATTGCTAAAGGAAGTCATGGACAGGATGTGATGTAAATTACATCATCTCAACTAAGGATATATCCAGGCAGGAAACTGGTGCTGTTTCCTGTTTGCTTGCTGGATGGTGTTGGTGATGGTTGATGGTGGTGATGATGGAAATGATGGAAATGGTCTAACCGTGGGTAAGATAAAGCGTTTGGGAAAGGGGATTATTATATAGGTAGATAGATTTAAAAAGGGTTGGTGCTCCGTGGGTCTGGCTGTGTGTTTATAATACATTTATAGTATTGTGTTGTTGCCTTTTAATAAATACCTTTTAATGAAGACGAACCTTGTGTAATATTTATATATATTAATTTGGTGATACACCACATCACCTACTGGTACATCTGAGACCATAGTGTCTTTTATGAGTATTAAATGTAATAAAGCTTCCTTGCAAGTAGGTTCCTTAGCTAATTATGTCAGTGATGCCGCTTGCAAATAATATAGAATATTACTCTGATTATTACTCTTTCATGCTTAGGAAAATCTGCACATGAGGAATAGTGATGTTAGAGACTACAGTGCCGTAAGCCACTTGGGGTAGAAGAACATAGAAGCTGATGGCAAGCTAGTAGGTAGCCACAGATATCATGAGACTATGGTAGGAGCAGCAGGAGTCAGGATGTCAGAGTTGGGAGACAGGTTATAACTGGAAGCTGCAGCAGGAGTCTAAAAGAAAGTTGTAGCAGTCACACTGAGTGAAGGCTGGAAGTTGCAGCACGAGTTAAGTGACACAAACTTGAAGCCACAGTATATTACCCTAGAGAGACACATAACAGGCAGGAGGGAAGACATGTAGCAGCTGCCTATAAATGTTCTGGTTAATTATGCACGAACTGTAAGCAAGTGCTGTCTCTTTAAATGATTCACTAACAACTGTGCTATATAGCTCAGAAGCCTTAAGACAAGCTAAAGGGGTGCTGGGGGTTCCCTGTCATACAATTACTTCACCATTCAAAATCCTTTTAGTTACTTCTTCCGTTTGTTCTCTATCTAATACCACAATTTTTGTCCTGGAGGCCTATAATGACTATCCGGAAAACTTGCCTCTCACGTTAACCATGTACTATAAATATACATTTTAAAGTTTAAATTAACAAGGAACAAATGTGTTTCTTTGTTGCATCAGAAAGAGTATTTTTGATGTGTCACATTGTATTTTGTTTTTTTCAGAGCACAGAAGTTATTAAGACTTTACACTGCTCCTGAGGGCATTCCCTTTGTCAGCCAATGAGATCTGTTATATACTTATTATTGTCCTTTACTAGGAAATTGCCCGTAAAAAATGACGGGTATAAAATTCTAAGGCTGGCAATGCTGTATGCCACACAATGTGAGGCTTTTGCTCCTCTGAGCACCATTTGTGCGCACGCGCTGACTGCCGTTGGTTATATTTTCAAAGTCCCACGTGCCTGGCGTTGTTCGTCTGTGTTACTGTCTTCAGCGTCTAAGTTCGGCCTGCCTTGCCTTGCTGAGCCTTGTTTTCATTCTGTTTTAGAAATTTTACGTTTTATCGGCCAACATTTTTTCCCTCGCTTATCCGATTTTCGAGAAATGAAAAATGCCAAATATGGCTCCAATTCATTTGCAACTTTACTCCCAGGCTTCCAGACTCTCCCTCTGTGTTGTGTGTGAGTGTGTTATTATTTTGATGGTTTTTCAGTGTTTTAGAGTTACGTATTTGAATCAACTGCATGCCCCGCGAGGCTTGCAGTGCAATGAGTGCCTTTGTCGCTCATTGCAGCCTAGGTCCCACGGGCCTTGCATCAACAATATCACGGGCCCGGTATCGTTTGTCAACAGCTCGCCTCCCTTTGTGAGGCTCGCAGTTAAGGGTCGCGTGACCAACACTGACAATATATGTGATTTGTAACGCGCCAACACTAAAGTATGCTTGTTGCATATCCTGTATTTGTGAATGAAGTTTAAACATGTTTTGCTTTATATTTTTCATGCAAAAACATAACATTGTTATGTTCCCAACCCTCTTCCCTCACTCTCTCTCTCTCTTACAGCCGACTCACTGTGACGATCCGAGGGTAGGGGCTATACAAGCCCAGGGCCCCCTGCTATAGGCTATAGGTTAACTACCCACAAGGGCCGTGGGGTTCTTAAAAAACCAGCACCAGCACCCTGATATCTGGCTTCTGTATCAGTCAGGGTCCTAAAAGATAGTTACACATTTAAAGCACTTTATTCTGCTACAGGAGCTTTAATATCACATAAAAAATACACAATGCAACAAATGGATTAAATGACCCTTTAACATAGTTATTTACTGTTACAGCACAGAAATTTTAGTTGTTAAAGCATTTCTTTTCTTGGATAATGAGTTTTGTGAAGCTTATACTTTTTCTTAGTAAACTTTTATAGATAGTGTATTCTTTTACTATATTTGATATTTCTATAAATGTATAAAAAAATATAGAAATTAAACATTTTTTGCAGAAAAGCTCTCAAGCAGGCTCAATGTAAGATAATATAAAATATCCAATTATAAAAGCCCATATCTCATTTGAAATGTTCGCTCTGGGTACTTCTCTGTGCTCTCTTTCTATCCCTCTGTATCCCCATTCACCTCTCTCCTCCTTCCCCTACTGTTTCTCCCCATACCCTATCTCACCCATCCTACACTCCCCCTAATCCTTTTAAAGAGAAAGAGATGGACAGATGAGATTGAAACCGTGAAATATTGAAAGTAGAAATGAGTGCTCCCATCTGAAATGTAATGTTATAGCTGTACACAGAGAATAAATAAACACATTAAATTACATAACATTATTTTATTATGATTAAATGAGTAGTTTAAATAAACAAATATATCTTAATATTTATGAGTTTATCCCTCTGCTTTCAGAGATGTAAATAGTGATGTTCTTTTAAATGTTGTAAATTTCCAGATTCAATTTAACTTAAAAATATATGTCCAAAATAATGTTTTTTTTTTATTTATTTAAACCTCCTTTATAGACATAAGCCAACACCACCACATTACATAATTATTTACATGTTTATTTATTCCATATTTTTTTTATTATTGTAAATGTTCACATTTAATATTTTTTTAAAGTAAATGTCATTTCACTTTTCAGATTAATGCTTCTCTTATGAAGATTCATAAACACCTATAAAAATACGTACCTTATCATGTGCACTAATTCTGTTGCACCTGTGTGATCCCTTTAATATGGATTATGGAATGAATTTCACAAAAATGAAATTGTTGTTCTTTTAGAAGTGTCCTCTTTTCTTTAAACCTGTTTCCACTCTGTAAGATTTCCCTCTTTAGTGAGTCACGACATGACAAAGGAGATATGCACATTGTCTACATTTTTATCATACTCTGTACATGTAAAAGGTTACAGCCCTTTGTGAATCTTTCGGTGTCTGCGAAAGTTACTGTTTGTTCTAAAGCTTTTCCCACACGTACATGTATGGGGTTTCTCTCCTGTGTGAATCCTTTGGTGTATGAGTAAGCGGCTGTTATCTCCAAATCTTTTCCCACACTCTGTACACGTGTATGGTTTCTCATCTGTATGCGTCTTGTGGTGGTTTTGAAGATTGCTCTTTCCTGTAAAGCTTTTCCCACACTCGGTACATGTGTAAGGTTTCTCTCCGGTGTGAACTCTGTGGTGGCGGAAAAGTTGGCCCGCTTGTCTAAATCCTTTTCCACATTCTGTACATGTGTGAGGCTTCTCATTTGTGTGAGTCTTGTGGTGGTTTAGAAGATTACTCTTTCCTGTAAAGCTTTTCCCGCACTCTGTACATGTATAAGGTTTCTCTCCTGTGTGAATCCTCTGGTGAATGTGGAGATCAGGCTTTTGTCTAAAGCTTTTGCCACACTCTGTACATGTAAAAGGTTTCTCCCCTGTATGACACCTCTGGTGTTTTTGAAGGTCACTTGTTCTCGCAAAGCTTTTCCCACACTCCATACATTTAAAAGGTCTAGCCCCTGTATGAACCCTCTGGTGTTTTAGAAGAACATTCTTTCCTGAAAAGCTTTTCCCACACTCTGTACATATAAAAGGTCTCTCCCCTGTATGAATGCTGTGGTGTGTTACAAGATTACTCTTCCTTGCAAAGCCTTTTCCACATTCTGTACATGTGAAAGGTTTCTCCCCTGTGTGAGACATCAGGTGAGCTTTCAGAGAATCATTTTGTTTGAAGCTTGCCCCACACTCTGTACATATGAACGGTGTTTCACCTGTATGAATCCTATGGTGATTTAGAAGATGTCTCTTTCTTGTAAAGCTTTTCCCACACTCCATACATTTAAAAGGTCTTTCCCCTGTATGAAGCATGTAGTGTTCTTCAAGATTACTCTTTCTTGAAAAGCTTTTCTCACACTCTGTACAAGTGTATGGTCTTTCACCTGTGTGAATCTTGTAATGATTTAGGAGAGCTTCCTTTTCTCTGAAGCCTTTCTCACACTCCGTACCAGCAAACAGGTTTTCACCTGTATGAACCCTGTGGTGTAGTTGAAGATCACTCTTTACTGTAAACCTTTTTCCACACTCTGTATATTTGTGCGTTTTTTCCCCTGACTCAGTCAATGCTTTGTGCTGCCCAAGGGCTGGAGCATTACAGCAAATCTCTAGCAGAAGAAAATAGTTTATTAAAATAGTGAGTAAAAATCTATTCATATAATTAAATTATAACAAAACCCTGTACAATCAAATTTCCACTTCCACTCAGTAGAATATATTTAATGAAGCACATTTGATATTTTAGACAATTTGATAGGCTGCAAATAATGAAATGAAAGTGGTCTGTGATTGAACTGTATATTGCCAGTCCACACTATAATTTACAAAGGCAATATCTGAGTGCTCAAACTCCATGGAAGAACTCAAATGACCCAGTATTGCCAAAGCTCCTGTAGATGCCTGAATAGCTATCAATTTTAGAGAAGACGGTTATATATCTGTTAAACAGACCACTCTAGTAACCAGATAATAGTATTCAATGTGTTTATTTAATATGAGCTTAGCAAAAATAATCTTCGTACATTTTCAAAGCAATTTTTTTCTTCAAATACAGTTATCAAATAAACAAATGAAACCCTGTTTGATGATCGCTGTAGTGGTTCTTTTACTTTTGGCTTCATTATCACCCGGAGTGCAGTTTCTTAAGTATTTATTGCCCCTTGTACATACCTGTGGACTCAATTAGATGCTATTTAAACAAATAATAATATAAGCTCTTATAAGTTCACCTACCCCAATATTACATTCATGATTTAGGACTAACTCTCTGTGACCCTAGTAGTCAGAAGTTTTGGGGTATACAACATAATTGCAGGATACTCACCTACAATAGTCGATCTAACAATCTTACTCTTTATTGTGGTCAGATGACCCTCAGTGTTCGTCTCTTCTCTCTCTGACTTCACCTGTAGACTCTCAGGTAGAACCACTGGAAAACCTGAAATGGAAAACCCACCAAGTAAATCACCAGACAGAAGTGTTTTATCCTAGTAAGGGGAATATAACGGTTTGCTTGTTCTCCACCAGTACTGTTACTGAGCAAAAGCAGGAAGATATGGTAATGTAAGGTGATCAGTAAGGAATACATTACAAGATCTAGAGGAGAAAAGGATATGTATAGCTGTGAGGAGCATTCAAGCATAAACAAATAGGAATATTCCACCTTACAATTCAATATATATTAGAATAGGGATAGATCTGACAAAAAGAGTTTACAAATTGGGTATAATAGAAATGATAATACATTCATTAGGTGAGAAAAGTTATATAGCCACATCATATCCCACATCTTCTCTCATAATGGAAAGATTGTAATTTCCAAAGCAAATTCTATTAGGTATAACTATGGAATTCAACCATTTTAGCTGTAAGGGGCTAACAAAAACTCTTACATTTTAAAAAGGGCATATTTTAAAGATCTAAGGGCAGCAATACAAAGTATAGACTGGGACAAAAAACTAAAATTAAAAATACTCAACATAAATGGTCAACATTAAAATCCTTATTGTATACTCATAATTATCACCATATACCATGTTATACAACTGAAGACAGTTGGTCAAACAAGCCAAACATCAATGGTCAAAGCAACGTGTTACTATACTGGATTGTTATAGAGAGGAGGGGGATAGCACAAAAAGCCAAGTAACTGTGTAAAAGCAGTTGAGATTCCCCAAGGAGCTGAGAGGGTCCACGCTGGGATTCTCCCAGGAGTTGAGAATGTCCCAGAGAGCCTCCATGGAGCAGTAGTGCTAAGCAGTTCAGAGGAGAGAGCTCAAGCGAAAGAATGCAAGAGTTCCAAAGCCAAGAGAGCCAGAGATGAACCCAGGAGAGCAATCCTGATGGAAGATCAACTGGACAAGAAATACTGAATTTTGGGGTAGTATTTAGTAACATTATAAGAAAATGGATCATTATATAGCAATGAGGAATATAGAATAAGTATCCTTTTGGAAATATTGTTTTTATCCCTATTGTCTATCTGTTTGTCTAAACCCAGTGTGTAACAGTATCTTGATTTATGTACAATACATATTTTTAATCACACCTTATTTGTCTGCTCGTTTATTGACCTTTCCAAAAGAACTTATGATGTATGGAAATTATACATTAATTTCTTACAGCATGGTTGCTACCAGATGACTGGAAAAAAAGAAAGGAGATGTGATACCTATATTTAAGAAGGGAGCAAGACCAAACCCAGGGAATTATAGGTCTGTAAGCCTCGCTTGTGTAGTGGGAAAGCTTTTGGAAGGGTTAATAAGGGATAGTATACAAACATATGTCTATATGGACAAGATAGGCGTCAACATGGATTTATGAGGGATAGACCAAATAAATCTAATTAATTTCTATGAGGAGGTTAGCAGGAACTTGGCTCAAGGCAATTCAGTGGATGTCATCTTTTTGGATTTTTTAAGATCTTTAGAGATCTTAAAAGGTTGAACTTGATGGACTGAAAGTCTTTTTTCAACCTTAAATACTGTGGGCCTCATTCTATTAGCGGCCGCAGCCGTAGAGGGGCCGCAAGGACCGGCCGCAAGCTATTCGGCTATTCTATTCCCTTACGGCCGGGGATTCCGGCAGGCTTGCGGCCGGTGCCTTGCTATCTCTTGCGGCCGCTCGCGCCGGAGGAAAGCCTTTGATCTAAAACGGCCGCAAGAGTTTTGCAATTCAATTGCTCCGGGAAACCTCTCTGCAAGGCTAAAAACGAGCCGCTGCTTACTTGCAGGAAAGAGGTCTCGCTAGCACCAATTAAGCACATAAAATAGCTCAAATAAAGCCATCCTGCACTTTGAGAAGACTATAAAGGGATTTTAGGTGTTAGAAAAAATAGCACATAATTATCCTGTACTCAAATCCGTAAAATATTTTATTTTTAATATCCGTAAAATATCCATGTAAAAAGTCCAGAGTGCTTGGAGCACCTCAGACACACCCACGCCGCAGCCGGAAAATAAACAGTTAATTTGAACTCGGGTTTGGGCAGATGTGCAAGCTTGAGAGTGGGTTCCTTTTAATCCTCATGTCCCCCAATATGATCCCTAGCATTTACAGAGCTGTACAGTGCAGGCTTGAATTTATTTTTGAGTTTTTATATTTCACAGCTTACGGCCGGTTCCAAGATATGCGGCCGGCCGTAAGATGAGATCCTTGCGGGGCCGTATAATAGAATCGCGAGTTAACTGAACCCCCGCAAGGAATCGCAGCCTTACGGCCGATTTACGGCCGATAATAGAATGAGGCCCTATGTAAGTATGTAAGTATAAACTATTAGGCATCTTACAATCTAGACACAGAAGGGTTCAAGAAAAATAAGAATGCATTCTTTGTATGACAAATAAAGTTAAATAAGCACATCATGTTCAAAATCTTCTGTCAATAATGGAAGGATGGTTATTTTCAAGGCAAATCCTGTTTTATGTATGGTAGTCAGCTGTACATAAGGTCCTAAAGCATTAATAATAATGGAATTTGTTCATTTCAAAGTGTAAATTTAAGTAACATTTTATAATAACATGCAATATAGAGGCCGACGTATTTGTTGATAATTCTAGAAGAAAGATCATAAGACCGGGAGGAGAAAAAAAAATATTGATAATATTTATGAAAACAAAAATCAGATAAACAAGAATGTAAAGTACTAACCATTTACAGAACATGGTTCTGGCTCACTCTTTATGGTGGTCAGATAATCTCCAGAGTCGGGCTTTTCTTTATGGCAACTTTCAGGTCCAACTTCTGGGAAGTACAAGGATAAATATTTTGTCACTTCTGAACTCTTAAAGAAGGTCACAATTGTATAATATGGCAACGTGACCTATGACCAATAAACCTATCTTTATTGGAGGACTTCAGATTCTTCTGGGCGAAACATTTGGAGCTATGGATTTTGTCATCCTGTGAATTCTGGTGACAACGTTATGGTCCCATAATTTCTACCCAGTCATTTGCTTGTCATACAAGTGACCACACTTAAAACAACACATAACACAATTGTAACACACTCAAAATTGACAGTAATCCATTCTACCTCTAATCTGTCTGGTACAAACCTGCAAACAGGAAATGGAAAACCCATCATGTCCAGTGGCAACCTCACTCAGTGTACATCCTGCCACATGTATGCACTACTGGAATAGATGATCCAGGGCCCATACCTCTGTTTCAGGTGTGAGCATGATGCCTCTCTGGAAACTCAAATTAGGGAACTGGAGCAGCACTTTGTGATATTGCTCCACTGGAAAGGGAGTGGGTGCTCACTCAGCACAGTTTAACTGGGCCTAGCATGGAGAGTGGATATGCGGCTAGTGAAGATGTTCAGGGAGTTAGCTCGGTTAGTTACAACAGCAAGCAGTGTGATCAGGAGGAGGCAGGCCAGTTCTGAGTTGGCAAACACCAACAGATTTGCCAGATTGAGTGATACTGTTGGGGATGTCCATTCAGGAATGGTTATGCCAGATAGAGCTGTTCCCTCTAACAGCCGGGAGAACAGTTCTACTGGAGGAGTGGGAGAGTAGCAAAGGGAGAGCAACAGACAGGTCTTGTTGGTAGGGAACCCTATTTTTTGGAAGTAGACCGGGTACTTTGTCACCAAGATCCCAGAAATCGAAACAGTTTGCTGTCTCCCGGGTTCTCGGGTTCAGCATGTTGTGGATCGGGTAAATTATTGGGTGGGGCTGGAAATGAAGCAGCGCACTTGGTACACATTGGTACCAATGACAAAGTTAGTGGAAGATGGAGTGTCCTAAAGACTGATTCTAGATAATGAGGGAATAAACTTAAGGCAAGGACCTCCATGGTAGTTTTGTTCTGAGATACTAACTTTGCCACGTGCTAGCCCAGGGGGACAGAAGGAGCTTAGGGAGGTTAATGTGTGGCTAAAAAAGTGGTGCATTAAGGAGGGGTTTGGGTTTTTAGAGCACCGGATTGACTTCTCACTTGGGTACAATCTCTATAGCAGGGATGGATTGCACCTTAATGATGAGGGAGCTTGTGTTCTAGGGGAAAGGATGGTAGAAAGGATGGAGGATTTTTTAAACTAGTAGGTGGGGGGGCACTACATGAATGTAATGGGTAGAAAGTGTACAGAATGGGGATAAGGGATGATTTAACTACTCATGGGGAGGAGTATAGTCAATAGGGAGGTATTGCTACGTAACTCACGTACAGTGGCAGGTACTACAGAACTACAAACTCATAACATAAGACGTATGCTTGCTAGTGCCAGAAGCTTGCCAAGAAAAATGGGAGAGTTAGAATTATTAGTGGTTATGAGAAATGGGATTTAATAGGAATTACTAAAACATGGTGGGATGAATCTCATGACTGGACTGTTAATATGGATGGTTATAACCTATTTAGGAAAGGTAGAGGCAATGGTAAAAGAGGAAGAGGGATTTGTCTGTATGTTAAGCATGAATTTAATCCTATAGTCAGAGAAGATATTTATACTGGAACTAGCGGTAATGTTGAATGTTTGTGGGTAGAGTTAAATAGCGGAAAAGCAAATTCTAAAAGAATATTGGTTGGCGGATGCTATAAACCCCCAAATACACTCAGGGATCATTATCTGGCTAAGGTTATACAAAAACCTACTAGAAATGAGGCTATCTTGGATTTAGTTATCACAAATAATATTGATATTGTATCAACTGTTGAAATAGGGCAACCTTTGTGAAACTGTGATCACAACACAGTCTCATTTGAGATTAAATGTAAAAAAAAAAACAGGACTGTAAGGGGCCAACAAAAACTCTTAATTGTAAAAAGGGCAGATTTTAACGGTCTAAGGGCAGCAATACAAAGTATAGATTGGGACAGAGTACTGATAGGTAAAAATACTGACCATACATGGACCATGTTCAGATACTTACTAAATCCATACACTTATACACCACATACCATGTGGGAATAAAAGTGAAAGGTATAAATCCCATCCAATGTGCCTTAACAACAATTTAAAGATTAATATCCAGAGTAAAAAACAGGCATTTAAATTACACAAACAAGAAGGGACAGAGACTGCTTTACGTGAGTACAGGAAAATCAACAAGGCAGCAAAAGGGCTATTAGACTGGCTAAAATAGAAAATGAAAAATGAGTTGCAAAGGAGAGTAAGACTAACCCTAAAATATGATTTAAATATATTAATGGGAAGAAGACCAGGAAGGAAGCTATAGGAACATTGCAATGCGACACAGGCCGTCTGACGATTAGAAAAATAGCAATGCAATTTATAATCTTAATGGAGCAAATCTAGATGTATCAGATATTGAAATGGATTTGGGAGTGCTTGTGGACAACCACCTAGGTAACAGTGCTCAATGCCAAGCAGCAGCTGCAAAGGCAAATAAAATATTAGCATGTATTAAGCAGGGTGTAGAAGCCAGGGAAGCAAATATAATTCTGCCACTATACAAATCTCTAGTACGCCCTCATTTGGAATATGGAGTACAATTTTGGGCACCACTTCATAAAAAGGACATTTTAGAGCTAGAAAAAAATACAGAGAATGGCAACAAAACTAATAAGGGGAATGGAGGGGGTAAGTTAGGAAGCGAGACTAACCAAATTAAACGTATTTTCTGTAGAAAAAAGGCATTGAAGAGGAGATATGATTACCTTATATAAATACATCCACGGTCAGTATAAAGATTTGTCAAGCAACGTTTTTGTGCCAAGAGGTTTTCAACTGACAAGAGGACATCCCTTGAGGTTAGAAGTAAAAAGACTTCACCATAAAGAAAGAAAAGGGTTCTTACACTAAGGGTAGTTAGCCTGTGGAATTCTCTACCAAAGGAGGTGGTGACATCAGATAGATAACTTTAAAAAGGGAATGAATATATTTTTTATTGAAAAGGGCATTCAGGGTTACCCTGGTTAATTAGAGAGAGAGTATTGATCCAGAGAGTAATCTGATCGCCAGTATCTGGGGTCAGGAAGGAATTCATTTTTTTCCCCTTTTGAGACGATTGGCTTTGTTTCACTTGTTTTTTTTTTCTGTTTATCTTCCTCTGGATCAATTAACAACTAATCTGCATATTGCAGATCAGAGAAGATCTTAAAAGGTTAAACTTGATGGAGTAAAAGTATTTTGTTTAACCTCAATTACTATGTAACTATATATGTAAAGCTAGCAATTGGGGCTCATCTTGTGATAACCCTCTTGTGATATTGGTATAAGAAATACTTGATATAAAGTGATTCCAACTTGCCTGGTAACACATTTCTAAATTTGCTAGATGTGCCATTGAGAGGCAAAATACAGAATTGTTGACTTGGCTCCTTATACTCAAGGTCCTCCAAATGATTTCTAGCTAACATGGTCAATACTTGAGCATTACACAATGTCCTAATATCTAAACAAAGACCTATCATAAAACAATCAAACAATCATACAGAACTTGATAATAATACAGTACAATGTTTCATTACTGTTTGGCTTTTAATTAGATATATCATGTCTCTGTATGGAAGCCATGAATTAACTCATAAACACAGTATTACTAAACAATTAAAAACAACAACAATGTATACTCTTATTATATTATAAACGGATTATACCTATTCTTATAGATTACAGATTATACCTATTCTTAATGGGGGTTTTTTTGCTAAAAAAAATCATCACCTTTCTTCTCAACGTATAATTCCGATAAAGCAAGCAGTAAAAATCATTTAAATAAAAGCCAAACACTACAATTATATCAATATAAGTAAAAAAATTAAATGATCAAAAGTAAACTTGTAAAAATAAAAAAAATGTGATACTAATGCTACAATACCAATAATATTCACTAATGCATCTTTTTTTTTTTTTTTTTTTATGTTAAAATGAAAATGATGATGATCTGGTACTCCCATCTCTTTAAGGACATGCCACATTTTATTGTGATCCACACAGTTAAAGGCTTTAGAATAGTCTATGAAGCAGAAGTAAATATTTTTCTGGAACTCTCTTGCTTTCTCTATTATCCAGCAGACATAGGTAATCTGATCTCTTGTGTCTCTTGCTCTGTGGAACCCGTCTTGCACATCTGGTAGTTCTCAGTCTATATATTGTTGGAGTCGGGCTAGTAGGATCTTAAGCACTACCTTCCTGGCATGTGAAATGAGTACAATTGTTCAATAATTGGAGTGCTCTTTGGCACTGCCTTTTTTTGATATTGGGATGTAGACTGACCTTTTCCAGTCTATTGGCCATTGTTGAGTTCTCCACATTTCGGCATAAGGCAAGTAACACTTTCACAGCACCATCCTGTAGAATACTGAATAGTTCAGTTGGGATTCCATCAACTCCTGCAGCCTTATTATCAGCAAGACATCCTAGGGCTCATCTCACTTCACTCTCCAAGATGTCTGGCTCCAGCTCATTGGACAAACTATCGAGGTCATAACTGCTGTTAAGATCCCACCTGTATAGATCTTCATTCAGCCTCACACAGTAGATCTTATGAATTCACAAAAAAATTTATGATTTGAAGTTCATAAAGTGACACAAATATATCTGCATATGAATTTGCTCCACCTCTATCTGAACTGTTACACAGACCTGAGGAAGGCTGGTCACGTGGTCGTTAGGATAGTCGGCTTAGTCAGATTAGCAGGGGACGGTAATATTTCAGTAGTAAGATGAATTTACCAGGACAGCCTGCCACTGAATCACATCAGGAGGAGGCCAAGCAATTATTCATAACTACAGATCACGGATTCGTCAGGAAAACACTTTTCTTCTGTATAAAATCTGCGCTTTTAAATGTATGAAGAAAATGTGAGACATCGGAGTCTAAAGAACTGATTATGATTGTCTAATGTTTTTTAATCTGGGTATAACACATAGAACCACAAACTCCCCACATATTACCTGCTCTACTCACCCAACAAGTGTGGATCCATACTGGCAATGGCCAGGCTCCTCTCGCCCGGTGCAGATAGAAGCTTCCAACTGGATCAGTTGTACCGGAGACCCACCAGAGGTCTTGTCGTGTCTGGAGGAAAATGACACAGAGCAGTCAGGATAGAAATATCCAGATAAAACCCCCAAAATAACAGGACCCGGACAGAGCTGTGTTGTGTGGTTTCTATCAGGTCCTGGCTAAGTCTCTTGGATCGGCCTGCCGGTGCACTCATAATGGGAAAGGACCAGTCTCTTTATCTCACAAGTTACAGGATGATTTCCCAATGTGTTTTATATAAATCTCCCCCTAGCCCTGTCCTGTATTATTTTCCCTCCTGTAATTCTCCCAAGAAGACAACTCCACCTTTCCAAAACTCTAATGATCATGGAAGGACTATAAATTAACACCTATGAAAATCTTCTTACAAGTAACAGTACTAAGCACTTTTCCTGGCTAATCTATACATACACACCATCATTTAATCCCCTGAAACAATTCTGAGATATATATGCACACATTTTCTTCTGTGAAGATTGGTGATTTATGGTCCTTCCGGGACCTGCTAGGTTTAGGGCACTGATACACAACCTATTCTCCTTGAAGGGCCCGATAGGAGTTTTAAACCTTTTTATTTTACCCATAATAATACAATAACTCAGGCACACCCAGACTGACCAGTGTTTAACTCTCTCACTGCTTGTTATTTACAGTAAACTGCTCTTATCTGCTGTTAATGTGTGGGCCTCACCTTACCAGACAGTGCTTAGCCTCAGCAGTGCTTCCAGGAGAAGGGAGGGGCCACAGCCCAACGTAGCCAATGACAGCGCAACAGCGTTACCATGTGACCAAGAGAGGGACATGGCTAAAATGCAGCTCAGTCAATGACTGCTCAGCAGCGTCACCATGTGACCAGGAGAGGGGAGGTTACAATCCAGGTCTGACTAGGGACAGCAGCTTCATTTAAATAAATGATCCCACCATGTCCTGTAGAGCGCATGATACTCTGTATAAATATAATTATCCAGATATATACAATTATAGTTTGTGGTATTCATTACTATTCATTATCATGTACTACTAGCTAAAAGTATCATTATTTTCTATGCAGAAACGCCCCTGTTCTGTATAAAGCTAACACCTTTGTACACAGGAAAGAGGATCTGGGAGTAAATGTCCCTTTAAGAAAAACAATAACGGGTTTCATACAATTTTCACCTATCTCACCTGTTACTATGGTAACCAAGCCCAGGTGTCACCATAGAGTCCAGTCACCACCAGCACACACAGAGCCCAGAGACGTGGATTTACCAGCAATTACTGACACCTACTGGCCAAGATCAGAACTACACTTTTCATCCACATATTCCTTGAGCCATCATTATTGGACAGACACGTTATTGTTACTGTAATTACCTGACAAGGACAGGAGACTGCGGGAAGTGTCACCTCCCAACATTACAAATGCCCATGGAGCGACATTTATATTCCTGAATCCCTTTGCGCTGTTAAGTGCGTTACAGCCGGTCTGTACAATGTGTAAAATATGGTTTAGAAGTACACACACGTAATATGAGCTTGTGCTCCTTACACACATATATTATGGAAACATTAAATCCCTAGGGCCTCATTCAATTGCAAGATGGCATCTCGCGGTATACAGGCCGTATGTCTGCGGGCTTGAACTCTGCTACAATTCCGGTGCTATTTAATTGATCAAGCCCGCCAAGAGCCGAAACCATAAACCATGCAATCGTATGTAGCATTTCAGGGCGGGAACATGATCAATCAAGGCCGTAACTATCCATTTAGAAACAGCAAATAGAAAATGAGACCGCCATCATTACGGCAGTATAAGATGGAGGTTACTTGTCAATCAATTAGCGTTTATAGGTCCCATATGCAATCGTAACTCACAAACCCACACAATACAAAATAATAAAAATGAATGCCAATACTGTTCTAGTTCATGTGGGTGGCTTGATATGTATTAACTCATTGATTCAAAAGATTCATATAACCCCGAAATAAAACATAAAACTAAAGGATTTTTTATTGCCGATTTGCGAGCTTGAGACTGTTGTGCAATTAATTCTAATGTCTTACATCGCTTTCCCCGTCATATACAGTGCAGTATTGATTTTTTATTTGCATTTACAGTTCTACAGACATGTCTTTAAACCCTTTGCGGTTCCCATCTGGTACCCGTAGGATTTTCTTCTTCATTTGCCGTTTACGGGTGGGAAAACATTTGCGGGCTCGGGAATTGTAGCAATTGAATAGCAATTTTAGCGATCATAACTCTTGTGGACATGAAAGATCAAAGGCTTAGATGGGGTGTAAGTTACGGTTGTAACAACTCCAGGAATTTTCAACTTGTAACCCGTAGATCGTTTGCTGCTCGCATAAAGACGCCAATGGAATAGCAAATTAGTTTACAGACTACATTATGGGCTCCCCTAAGCTACAATTTCTCAAGTGAATGAGGCACTAGGTGTCTATCTTTCACCCAGAATGAGAAAAAAAAAGAAAGAACCCAAAAAAGTGTAGACCTCCAAATATAGGAGGGACAATATATCTTTTTAAAGGAAATTTCCCTATCCACTTGGGCCTCCCGAACGTCTTTCGAAGGAAAATGCCACATTTAGGGCACATCCCTGATTCCGGCCCTGACCAGGTCCCACTTTCTCTGGATCCTCCTGGTCAGTTCTACTAATATATGTATATGGAGCACTGCACACGTATGGCGTGTCCACCTTGTACAGAGTAACGTCACCTAACAGTCAATGGAGGAGATAGACAGAAGTCTACAGGGTCAGTTCTACTAATATATATGTATATGGGGCACTGTGCACATATAGAGTGTGAGCACCCTATACAGAGTAACATCCCCTGTCAGTCAATGGAGGAGATAGACAGAAGTCTACAGGGTCAGTTCTGCTAAAATATATGTATATCTAGCACTATGCACATATGGAGTATATGCACCTTGGACCGAGTGGCAGTAACATCACCTAACAGCCAATGGAGGAGACAGCTGAAGTCTATAGGGTCAGTTCTACTAATATACATGTACTAGCGACTTGCCCATCAAAAGTGACAGCAAAAAAATGTGTCGCAATGCTGGTAGTTTGCCACTACTCTACTTTACGTGCCTTGCAGTGAGTGCCTTTGGCGCTCATTGCAGGCCATGATATGCGCAGTGAGCATGCGCAAGCCTATAACTTTGCGAGCGTTACAGACAAATGCTCTCACCCCTGTAGAGCGCATGATAATCTGTATCCCTGTGTCTCTTTCCCCCTCTCCCTCCCTTGTGTCTCTTTCCACCTCTCTCCTTCCCCTGTGTCTCTTTGCCCCCCTCTCCCTCCCCTGTGTCTCTTTCCCGTCCTCTCCCTCCCTTTTGTCTCTTCCCCCTGTGTCTCTTTCCCCCCTCTCGCTCCCCAGTGTCTCTTTCCCCCTCCCTTGTCTCTTTGCCTCCCTCTCCCTGCCCTTTCCCCCCCTTATCTCCCTCCCCTGTGTCTCTTTCGCCCCACTCCCTCCTCTGTGTCTCTTTCCCCCCACTCCCTCCCCTGTGTCTCTTTCCCCCCACTCCCTGCTCTGTGTCTCTTTCCCCCCACTCCCTCCCCTGTGTCTCTTTCCCCCTCTCCCTCCCCTACCTTTGGAGGTATGAAAGTGGGACATGGTCAGTACTGAAAAATGGGATTTTGATGAAATGTGGGATTTTGGAATAAAAGAGGGAAATTTAAGAGCCTAAGAGGGATTTTTCCCTTAAAAGTGGGACTGTCTCTCCAAAGAAGGGGCAGTTACGTGGTATGGGAAGTGTCTGAGTCTTTGAGATATTTTATAGCCAAAAAGAGGAGTGAAAAAGTACCTTGTGTAATACTTTATTTATAGTACAGTTTAATTGAGCATATGAAGACCAAATGTAAGTGCTATGTGCATTACGGGTTACTTAGATTATATGGCGTTATTTATGATGATTGTTTTTTCCCCCATCAGATTATGGTTACTGTGGTGTAGTGACCACATGTGATCCTAGTAGATTCTACTGTATGTGTCATCATCATTATTATGCAGTATTACATTTAACACTTTAGGTATCCCCTTTTTCCCAAAAAGCCTCTTGACCTCCTGGGATCTGCCCACACTACATCCATTATATTAATGCACAGTCTTGTACAATTCTGAGTGTGCTCTGTGTATAAAATAAAGTTTTGTTATATCGTTATCACCATTTCTGTGTGTTTTAAATGGTTCGGGTTTTGGGGGATCAACATACATCACATTTCTTTCATGTTCATATACATGTCAACTAATGGGCTATAGTTAATGTCCAATAGATTGTTATGTGAACATTCCAGCCCATTACAGTGACACAGGCGTGGGTTTCAAAGTGGTCACATGTATTAGTCATCACTACTTTAGGTTTGATTCTCAGCATTGGGATATCATGCATGCAGAACTTTATTTGTGAGGTCTGTGAGTTAATACGCATGAGACGTATAAATTGTAATACTGTTGAGTATCAACATTCCCCTAAAAGGTTGATAACAAAATGACAAGTGATATTATGAATTCTTTGATACAAGAACACTTGATATGAGTTTACAAAATGATAATGAGTATACATCGTGCCACATAGCCATCAGCAATGGTGTGGGACTTTACTGGATGGGCATAGCCGAGATTGGCCCTAATTATTATTATTATCTTTATTTGTAACGTGCCGATGTACAGAGGTTAAGTACATGGAAAAAACAAAATTAGCTCCTTATAAAGAATGGAGGGCCCTGTTTTGGAGCTTAAAATCAAATGTACATAGTGCTTGTTTCCAAGTCACTGAAACAAGATTGAAAACTCACAAACTTACAATCTAAGGAACTTGCAAACTTATAATCTAAGAATGGAGGTGAGTTGGCTGTTGCTCCACGTGCCTCTGCACAGACTCCATATGTGTTTGCGGCCCTTCCTGATGGGTTGGACAACAATAGTGAGGTGTATGTTCCCCAGGATATATGTCATGTGGGTATATAATCGTTATCATATAATCTAAGTAACCAGTAATGCACATAGCACTTACATTTGGTCTTCATATGCTCAATTAAACAGGTGCATAAACTTCTGGACTATGTAATCCAATTCAGTTACACACATACAGTGTGTTCCCAAAATAAATAAAATCTGAAAAAAAATGATCCTAAAAAAGGCAGAGAAAAAAAAAAAAAAAACCTGCATGTACAGTACAGCGCTAAATACTGCAACTGTAACAGTATACAAACTTTCCTGATCTCCATCTGCAAGCATTACTGACCATTAGGTAGTTGTCATGATATGTCACTAGCCATGACCATTAATAATGATGTGTCATCTCACAATGAATGCTTAGCTTTAACCACAGTCAGTGGTACAGGAGTACTATCACCTTCTCCATCTGATATTGTTTAGCAACATTGATATCACATTCAACAGGTATACAGGTGTTAGCACATTTTAAAGGATACTCATGATATCATAAGTTCAGGAAACCAATCCATTCATAGGAAGAGGACACAAAGGTCAGCAGCCATATTCAGTGTTACTTACATCAGACACAAGTATCTGTCCGGATACTGATATTTCAGAGAGGCTGACATGCTTCACTAGTGCTTGTATTAATGCTGGCTTTGATTAACATACCATTGTGAGACTTTGCAGGTCCACCAGCATAGCTGTATTTGTCTAAATTTAAGCTATCTTGTCTTATAAATCGGGATATATGATTGAATTAATGTAGTCTGAGCAACATGTTTAGGACGGGCTGTCATTGAAGGAATTTCTATCTGAGAGCCACTATGAATATATAAAATTTACTTCATATTTTGAACAATGCGTGCAGATGAGGAAGATGCCTTTGTGGACCTGAATTGTGCCTAAAATAAAAATAAAACAGAAATTTAAAACAGAATAAGGGCTTAAAAAACATTGGGACTGCAGTATCTCTTCTCAACATTATTCCTCAGTGACCATCAATTGGTGAAATGTTAAACAGAACCCGACGTGTCCACAGAGAAGAGGATCATGGACCATGTGATGGGAGGTAGCCATCTGCGTACAAAATATCACCATCACATAGGCCATGATATAATACTCTGTAGCCAGGCTAGATTATGTTAACATTTGGACCAATAGATTGTCAATGAGGAGTGCTGTTGAGAAGGTCCAAAATATGTGCAGCCTCTATATTCACCTCCGCCTTGCATCTCCCCAGGAGGCAGCGGTACAGGAGGCGGCCAAGGTATTGCAGGAGGAGAAGAGCGGTCAGGCTGCAGATGGGCGGGGAAGGCCTCTGGGGTGGAGGAGGCGTTGCTTGGAACCAACAAGCCGTTGAGCATCAATGTTCACTTGGAAAAGCGCTCCGATTCACCGAGTTCTGGAGCAGCACAGCCAGATAGGATGGCACCATGAGTTGCTAGAAGGAGGCGGTGGAAAACCCTGAGAATCGGTCCAATAAGAAGGTGGTGATCCAAGTTGTTGGAGGAGAGGGACAGTGAGGTCAAATGCCAGCTGGTGACCCCATTGCCCAGATGATTGGGTCCTCATAGCCCGGGCCTCTGGCTACTCTTGTTGCCTTCTCCTCTTGCGCCGACTCACGCTGGGCGGGGGCACGGTCCATAACATCTGGCTCAGAATGAGCCAACGCCCCCCTCTGGCTCACCACTGGACCCAGTCCTCCTGCCATCTGAAGAAGAGAGAGGAATGAAATGTGTGTTAATTATGTTGAATGATACATTGGTTTCTGTTCATTCCTAACTATCTGATATCTTGTCTTGAAACTGGATATTTCACTTACTTTCTACTTTGAGTAGCTATCATTTCCTAACTGTGATCTGTTCTCTGGATCATGAGATTGATAGGCTCATAACATTATCTTGATTCTGGCTGATATTGACTAAAAACCTGTGTATGCTCTGTAAATGAAATCGCTATGTCATGGGTCAGATGTATTTAACTATTGCATACCTGATATCTTGCAATTGGAAAATGACTGGTTCAAAGCCAGTCAAATATCACACTAACTGGAAAAAGTGCTAATTGTATATATAGATATATGCACTATAAAGTAAGAATATTTGTATTGTTTCTCCAACACCTGTATCTGCATACACAGAGTGGGCACACCCATACATGGACTCCCTATTGGTTGATTACTCGTGTTGTGCCCACTAATGACAGTGATTTGTCAGCTTCATTGATTTAATGACCTATGACTGATCCATCTATCCCTTGTTAAATCCAGGGAGCTGACATGTCAGTGTCATTGTTGGCGAAAACTTACATGTGTTGGGTTTTTTCTATGCATGTGTTGTATGTACATGATGTGGCAAGTTGGTGTATCTTAAATTAACCTGACCCGGCGGTTGGATCCTATTGGGCCACCAAGCCTATAGCTCCAGCGACGGGCACCTGGCTCAGCATCTCCTTGAGCACCCTCTCCCTCTCGTTGTATCTAACAGTCACTTGGGGGTCACCATTTGGTGCTGCAGTTGCACTTTCCTCCTTGGCCTTCATCCTACTCACCTTGGCCCAGACATCATCAAAGCAGTGCTTGACGGACCTCACATTCCTTAGTGCAAAGCCCACTGCTGTGACTGCGGCCGCTACCTCCTTCCAGGCCTGGGCCCGGGCCTAGTTTCCCTACTCCCGCAAGGATGGTGTGGCACTCATGGATGGCACGGAGGAGGACCACCATCTCCTCATGCTTGTAGTCTGCCTCTGCCCAAAGCCTCTTGCCCTCCCGACTGTGGACGCGGATCCTGCACTCGCTCCTCTGACCCTGAGACCTGTCCCTCCTCGATGCTACCACACCCCCCTGGGATGAGGCTCCTCCTCCTCTGACCCTGAACTTGATGTGCCTATAAGTATGGTCAACTGCACACCCTTTCTCCCTCTCCTTCACTCCTCTCACCACCACTCCTCTCTCCTTCACTACTCTCACCACCACTCCTCTCTCCACCACTCCTCTCCCCATCACTCCTCTCTCCTCCAGTCCCCTCCCCATCACTACTCTCTCCTCCACTCCCCAGGGCCACCTCTCTCTCCTCCTCTAAACTCCTCCTCTTCTCTTCCCCACTTCTCCCCTCCTCTCTCCACCATCCAGCATAAGTATAAAAAATATAAGGATAAAGTAAAAAAAAGTATATGTGTGTATATATTTGTGAGGGGAAAAATATGTATGTTTGATGTGTAATTTTTAATTGTTGAGGTATAGGGTGAGGGTGTGTGGATGTAGTGACCTATCCATATGTGTATCTATGTGTGTTATTTACTCTATGTGTACTTATGATAGGATCAGATTAGTGAGTAACACACCCACTGTGCACGGTAAAAGGCATTTTGCTCCGTCCGAGAAATGATAAGGGAAACAACTTCCGGCTCGAAGGACCAAAATGATAGGATCAGATTAGTGAGTAATCATGTATTCTGATGTGTGTATATTATTATATCTGAGTACCAAGATATAATGAGAGAAAATAATGCACAGAAGTCAGAGTGTCATCAGAATAATCTCTGAGTTTATTTGGACGGCCAGTTCCTTATATAGCATAACACACGTCACAGCTAAAAGCATAGTTTGAAAATAGTGTTAAATACAAAAGTGTCTTTCTCTGTCTAACTCAGCAAAACGATCCTTATCTAATCCCCTCTTCCTATAGATATTTGTGCTCCGTAGACCCAGAGACAAAGGGAGAAAACAGGATACAGATGTGGGAATATTATCTTAAACATTCTACAGATGACGCACTTAAACATTCTAGTGAGATACAAGCTGATATACTTTTTATAATCATGATATTCTTACCTAATTATTTCATAATGAGGAAATTAAAATACGTAACAGTCCCTCCTCTTATAAATGTATTAAACAAGGGTCTTAAAGCAAGGTTCAGTTTAAATGGTAACATTGTCATTGACGGTCTGGCAGTGGAACAGGTTCCAAATAGATGATCTGTGAGGGCACAGTCCTATTCACAGGGCTCACCTTGGTGAGATCAATAGTCTCTCTGGGCTCCTCTTTTTGCAGTACCTGAATATGCAAATATTCCATGTTGTCACCTCTGCCTGAGGTGTAGATTCCAAAAGTATGTCTCCCTTCATCACACTTTTGTATAGCTGATTTTGGCTGCAGGAGGATGGCTCCTGTATTCCATTAGGCCAGTTTCCAGCTAGGACATCTCTCATTTCCATACGGAGAGGCTATACACAAGTATACTGGCACTTTTCTCACCCTTCCACTACGTCTTCCTCCAGAAAGTCCACATCTTAGTACTTGACATAGGTCTATTTGGTTGGTTCCTATCTGCTCTTCCTTGAACACTAGGGTCACTTGGCCAGTTAAATTGACTTCCATCATGTCTCTTTTCATTCTGTGCATCCACATCTCTTTAATAGATTGCGTCTGGTTGCCTCTGGGTCTTGTTACTTCTTCCCATATGATTATGGGTGCTACTATGCAAAGAGTTATCAAGATGAGGCATGTCAGTGAGATTCTTAGGCCACACCAGTTAGGTCTTTTGAACAGATGCCAGGACATTTTCTTGGGCCAGTTGAGATCCCCAAACCCGCACCATTCGGTTCTTCACTGGGTTTGAGACGAGTTTCCCCCCCTTTGTAGCCCAGCCTGACTCGCAATGAGTCAGCTAGCAGGTTTTAGGAATCAACTGGCTCAAGCTCTGGCACTTTTACTCTCTTGCAGTGAGTCAGGTGTATCCAGGTGGCTCGTTCGGCAACTTTCAAGGCAGTGGGTGTTGACAGCAGAACTTGGTACGGTCCTTCCCACCTGGCCGATGCCCAATTTTTACGCTTGATTACTTTAATTAGGACCCACTGGCCTGGTTGTACCATGCAGGGTCCCTGCTGTTGCTGTGGATGAGAGAGAGAGATGGAGATAATATCTTTCTTACTTAACAATTTTCTCATATAGTCTGCTAAGTTTTCAGTCATGTTCTCATCTTCTAAGATAAATGGTCTGAATTCTGGTAGTAGGAATGGTCTCCCATACAATATTTCAAACGGGGTTAACTTCTTCCTGCCTGAAAGCATGTGCTTGTTTAGCATGACTAATGGTAAACAGTAAAGCCAATTTTTCCATGTCGCTGCCATCGTTTTCCTCAATTTATTTTTAATGGTACCATTAGTTCTCTCCACTAATCCAGCTGACTGTGGGTGGTACGCACAGTGGTTTTTCAACTCTATGTGTAATGCTTTACTCAAGTCGTTGATAATTTTGTTCACAAAATGTGTGCCGTTATCGCCATATATTTTCTCTGGTATACCAAACCTAGGAATTATTTGTGTCACTAAGGTTTTAGCCACTGTGATTGCGTCAGGGTGTGCACATGGTTTCGTTTCCACCCACCTAGAGTATACATCAATTATCACTAGGCAATATTTCTTCCCTTTACACTTTGTTAGTTCAATGAAATCCATACATATTGTCTGGAAGGGGTATGTTGGTTCTGGGAATGTGCCTCTTATGGGGTGATAGTTACCCTGAGGGTTGTGTTGTGCACAAACAAGGCACCCTGCACAAATTTTTTTTAAATAGGTGTTTAATCCATAGGCTGAAAATATTCTGCTGACCATGCCTACCATACTCCCTCTTGAGACATGACTAATGCCATGGCTCAACATAGCTGCATATCTGAATAGTGATTTTGGTAAAATTGGTTTCCCTTCTGCACTCTCATAAATATTATCATACCTTTAACCAGTATGTGTTTTCTTGTGAGCGTGCGTCTGTCTGTATTTGCTGTTGAATACTCTTGTCAATTTGGTCTACGAGATACACAGATGTGTAGCTGTGTAAGAGAAAAATGTGTATGTTTACTTTGTCTCAGTTACCCAGTTCAGGCTTTTCCTATATATTTTCTTGCTCGGTGAGTACTGCACTCCGAGGTCATAGGGCACGTACTCCCATTGTGTTTTATCTGTCTGAGCCTCTTCTACCATCCCTCCTACCTGTACCCACCTTCCACCAGCTGGCATAGTCAGTGATATGTGTGGCACTGTGTGTCCTGCATAGAGTAACTGGTCTTGATTATTCAATTTTACTCCCACCCCTGTATACCCATTTTCTGTCCAGTATATGTAATCCAAGGTTATTCTGGTTTTGGTGTGTTTGAAAAATGTTTTTTCATAGTCCACATCCCTCCCCGGTGTACTTTCAAATTTCATAGTGCAGTGTAATGACCCTGTGCTTTGTTTTACACTGGAGGATGGAGCTAGGTCATTAGCCATGGCTACCAAAGTGCTGGATACTTGTCCTGGCCATTTCGACACCATGTCTAATGTGCACTACATTTACATCGACAGGTATGTCCCCATGTATGCTTTCATGCCATACTCTGTAGAAACCACTCTAATGTTGCATTTCAGCATCAGATCTCTACCCAAGAGATTTACCGGGCATCTAGGGGAGAGTATAAAAGGATGCTCAAATGTTTGGCCGTTGAACAATCTCCCTGTGAGTGGACATGATATAGGTTCGCTATTTGTCTGTCCTGCTGCTGACCTAACCAGTATGTTTTGTGATGACGTGTAACCAGTCCATGTGCCATCATCGCTCAACACTGATGTACATGCTCCTGTATCACATACAAATGTTATCATTACCCCCTCTACATCTAGGTGAATGACTGGTTGTTCTGCTAGAGCCATTAAGTCTATACATGATTCTAAATTCAACACATCATTTATTTCTGGCAAGTTTGCATCATTATTACCATACTCATACAATTCAGATTCATGCAATTCTTGTTCAGCAAATATTTGTAAAGGAAGGGTACAACCTGGTTCTAGTCATTTGTCAGTCTGGTCATCGTCATCCGCTCCCTCTTCCTCCTGGTACTTTCTGTTTCTGCAGGAACAGGCTAAGTGGCCGGCCTTGCCACATACGTAACAATTTCCATAAAATTTTCCTCTGCTTCCACCTCGACCTCGTCCACGTTTTTGGTTATTTCCACCATCACCAGAAAAGAAAGCAAAAGTTATAGGTTGCGCTTTCCCATCAACAGAAGTCATCAAATACACCTCCTTTGGTTTACTATCTTGCTTTATCTGTTTCTTTTCATTTGCTCTCTTACACTGCTCTTCTGCATGTCTAGCATATTCTATGGTTTCCCTAAGGGGACATGTTTTGTAAGTAATTTGGTGTTGTATCACAAAGTCATTTATTTCTGGATGACATCCCCTGAGAAAAGCGTTTTTTATTAGTTGCTGAGCATATGGTCCAGCATCATCATATGGGTTAGGTCTGGCCACCCCGCTATGGCTGTCAAATACTACCCGCAACCTCCCCATATATTGTTCCACACTTTCATCATCTTTTTGTACACACTCGTTTATCTTAGTCCAGTCTGCGTGTTCTCTGTGTCTGTCAGCTATTCTGCCTATTAGAGCGTCTACTCGTCGGGTCAGTTCTTGTGATCCATATTGCAATGGCTCCCCCCTTGGGTCCAGTGGATTCCAGTCACCTTCACTAAGGATCCAATCGGACCCTAATATCTGCCTCAGACACCTTACAACCTCAACACCATTTAATTTAAAACTTTGCTGCAATCGCCGGAACTTAAGTTTGAAAATTCCCATATTGTCATTTGGGTGGGGGACTCCTGCTACAGCTCTCCTCACATCTGCATCTGTCCATGCTCGGTATACTAGCATTGTGGGTGGAACACATTTCCCCCCCTCTACAAGCTCCCCCCCCCCCCCCCTAGGATTGGGAACCTCAATTAAGGGATAAAATGGCACAGATGTTATTCCCTTACCTCCGTATTGATGATCTGGTGCCCGCCTGGTTCTGGCAGGCCGTCCTTCATAAGGTGGTGGTGTTGGAGGAGGTGGATTTGGAGCGGTGGCGGCAAGCAGGTATTTGCGGGCATCATCAAATTCGTTCTCTACATCATCACTATAAGTGACCATATTCCCAGGAGTTGGAGGGGCGGTCAGTCGTGGAAGTCTTTTCTGTGTACACATAAACATATCCTCTTTCGAAGGAGAGAGGTGGTTAACATTACATGTCCCTCCCCCCGTAGGCACCGTCATTGTGATACACATTTGCCTTTTTGTTTTCATCTTCAACAATTTTTTATTTTTAGTATAGAAAATGTATTTACTTTTTTTTTTTTTTTTTTTCTTAATTAAGTAACGTTGCGTTTACTTTTCCTTTCCTATACTTCTTTGTATATAGTAAAGCTCAATAAAGTTTGAACGTCTCCTATACCTTCCTTGTAATAAGGATTAATAGTGCCAAGAAGTAGTGGATACAGGGCACTGATTCCAGCAGAGGTAGTATAGTAGATGCTGTGTATCCAGTGGGTGCGGTGAGCATTGTCATCACTTAAAAGAGGTTGTAATAACATGCCTTTGTCTCTCTTTACAGCAACCACACTTTCTCCCTTCTGCTATGTTCCCTCAAGGTTACAGACAGACATATTTCACATAAAAAACTAACACACACACACACACAGAGAAAATGGGAGGAGGAAGGGGAGTGGTGTGCTATGTGGGGGGTTGGCCAGACCCTGCACATCTTCACATAATACAGATCAGTCACCTCCCTGCCCAAAGGTAAAGCATTGAGTAAAGTTACAAAGACACAGAAACTTTATATATACACAAATACACATAAGAAAACAATTCTAGAATACAGTGTGCACAATTCCCACACATAAGTGTGTTTTTACCAGACATAAGTTACAGATGCACACCAGAAACCCTTTGCATATTAAACATTTCTGTAGAGATAACCTTGAAAACTGCAGGGTCTAGAAACCACACACCTGGCAGTGCGATTTATGCCCTTGAGAGCCTATCCACATATACAAATATATATATATATATATATATATATATATATATATATATACATACATATATCTTGAACTCCTATAGGATCAATTAAAGTTAATAGATGTACACAAAAAATAAGATCACAGGTACATGGAAATATACATAGCATTACATATACATATAACAACCAACAGACCTTTTATACATTTTCCAGAAATAATCTGTATATCTCCCACACCTTGGACCATCCGCCTTCTCCACACCCGAGTGTGGAAACCTAGTTCATGTAGAGAGAGAGTCGTTCACGCTACCTCTCGCACGCTACACCTCAAACACCACCACATATACTCGGCACATCAAGGACCCATAAAGCCCGTAGCTTCTGATGGGAAGTCTTGTTGTGCAGTTCCCTTTAGTGTAAACCTTGCCACCCAACCTGTAGGGCCGACAGGTAGACCACTTAAAGTCCAACTTCACCATATACCGTGTGGTGCCTTTGTGGACATATCCCTTACAAGTATAGCTCCCACCCAGGGCTTCATACACACAATCTTACAGAGTATTTTAGTAAGAGGTTATGAATACACAGAAACTTCAGACAAAATATTTTTTAAACATTGTATAACCAAGTAAAGAATGAGAAAGATGGAAATTCAAGCAGTTTATAGATGCCTGTCGTGCTCAACTGCCACAAATTTTGGTTTGTGCGTCTTCCATAAACACAGACAAGTCACAGGATTAGCCCTTCGGAGACTAGGTGGGTAATGCGTGACCACTCACTACCAAAAGTGGATAGTTTCAGTTAAGAATTTTGAGAACAACACAAAAGAATACATGTATATATATATATATATACATACACTCACAAGTACACAGAAATATACAGAATGTTTACAGGTAAATACAATAACCAATAAATCTGTTATCCGCGTGACACCTTTCACAAACATGCATACACCCGGTACCGGTATTTGGAAACATACAAAATGTTAACATGCACACACATACATATTTTCTTGCAAGAGCTCATTTGAAAGTCGGACTCATTTACCCCTTTTTCATGGTAAGCTTTCTCAATAACGTTACGTACAGAGAACTTATTTTATAGTATTTTCCTCAGGATAATGACTCTTTTACCTCTCTGTGGGTAAGTGTCAACCCTTCTACTTATTACTAGGCTAGAAACCTAGTTGTACAACTCTTTTACCTAATATCACTGTTAGGCAAGGACCTGCACACACATGCAAATGCAGCAGAAATTCATATACTCACTGTCAGTTCGCTGTAAGCTGTGCCTTCTCATCCCTCGGAAAAACACCTTGCCTCTGTGGTCCAACTGATCGTATATATCAGGCCTGAGGTCTTTCTCAAGGTAAGGGAGTCTTCAGCGACACACCCACTGTGCACGGTAAAAGGCATTTTGCTCCGTCCGAGGAATGATAAGGGAAACAACTTCCGGCTCGAAGGACCAAAATGATAGGATCAGATTAGTGAGTAATCATGTATTCTGATGTGTGTATATTATTATATCTGAGTACCAAGATATAATGAGAGAAAATAATGCACAGAAGTCAGAGTGTCATCAGAATAATCTCTGAGTTTATTTGGACGGCCAGTTCCTTATATAGCATAACACACGTCACAGCTAAAAGCATAGTTTGAAAATAGTGTTAAATACAAAAGTGTTTTTCTCTGTCTAACTCAGCAAAACGATCCTTATCTAATCCCGGCTTCCTATAGATATTTGTGCTCCGTAGACCCAGAGACAAAGGGAGGAAACAGGATACAGATGTGGGAATATTACCTTAAACATTCTACAGATGACGCACTTAAACATTCTAGTGAGATACAAGCTGATATACTTTTTATAATCATGATATTCTTACCTAATTATTTCATAATGAGGAAATTAAAATACGTAACAACTTTTATTATATGTTAACAGTTAATATGTGTTATCAAAGATTAAGTGTACGCCTACTCTCTCTCTCTCTCTCAGTGCTCCAACCAGCAACTCCAGGACCTGCGTGCTACTTCATGAGAAAATGCAACATAGTCAACACATGGGAGTCAGGATGGCTGCTTTATTATCCCTCAATGTCAATCATTATCCGTTAGCCCACTTTCTATTGGCTCACAGGGCTGTGGTGCACACTGTAATTACTGGATTGTATTGTAATTGCGGGTCTCATGTATTCCAGCCCACTAACAACTTGCAGCAGCGGGAAGGGTTACGGTTTTGGCCTTTGGCACTGTAATTGCGGGCTTGTTCAATTAAATACACTGTAACTGCAGCAAATTTCTAACCCGCAGATAGACGGCCTGTATGACAGTAATTACGTACTTGGAATTGAATAGGGTCCACAGTTTGTTTTGGTTTATCACTAATTATCATATTTTAAAATGGTGTCTGAATGATAGAGAAGTGAAATATTTATCATTGTATCACAAGTGGTATGATTTAACATAGTTGTTCACTTTTACAGCACTTTTTAAAATGTTAGTGGTGAAAACTATTATTTTCTTGGATAATAAGTCTTGTGTTTATCACATAATGATATTTACAATTTTCTCTGAGTACTTACCTATGCTCCCCTTCTATATCTATGTCCTCCTTGTACTCTCTCTCCCCATAACCCCTCTCTCTTCCATATCCCACTATTTTTCTCCTCCTCTAACTCTTAAAACCCCTCTCTCGTATTTTTTTTATCCCCATCCCCCTTTCTATACCATCTCACCTCCATCATTCATTCTCCCGTCTTCCCCATCTCCGTCTTTCTCTATTTGTTCCACTTCCCCACAAAACCTCTTTTCATCCGACTCTCTCCTTCACTCACTTCCTCTCACTGCAACTAACTCTCTCCCAACCACCTCAAGCCCACTATTCTGTGGTTAAAGCCACCACCATTGCAGCTGCCTAGGGCCCTCTCCTCAAGAGGGTCCCATGGCCCTTCCACTTCACATGCAGCTTATTCTGTCCCCCATGGCCCTTCCTGGTTGTCCTGTTGCCATCTATGGCACTCTAGCCTTTTCTTTTGTGGCCCCATGTTTTCTTTGTTTCCACCGGTCCACCTTTTACCTAAAGCTTCACAGACCCTCTAGATGACCGATGGCCCCTGCCACCTCTCTTTACTTCTTTCTTCTCTCCCTTTTTAAAATCTTTCTTCTTTCCTCTCTCCCTTTTTAAAATCTTTCTTTCCCTTTTCTCTCTTCCTTCCTTCCCTCTTTCCTTCTGATTTCTCCCCTTTCCCTTAACCTCTTCCATGTCTGTAGATGTAGAAGTCCTTTATGAATGCCTCTCCCACAACCAACACTCAATCAAAGGATGTTTTATCAGGTTTTCCTTGGAGCCCAAAATGGAAGAACAATAAAAGAACACTGAAAATATAGACTTAAATACAGGAAACAAATACAAACCAAATATGGTCATACCTCAATATTGCAATTAACACAAACATATTTACTATTACCAAGTCAACATTCCATTCTTATCAGTGGCCAGTAGGCAAATTGTCTGTGTCAACTGTGAAAAAAACAATATGCAAACCACTGATGTAAAATGTTTAGTTGTAGGCTACATTAACTTAAACGGCTTGCAAAATAACAAATCAATTACAGTTCTATGAATAGTTGGATTCTATGGTTGCAGAATCTATTAGTGTATATATATATATATATATATATATATATATATATATGTCTGTGAATTATAAATGGATTTTTTTTACAAATTAATAGCTAAAATTATAAAAAAACATTAGTGAATAGTTTATTAATTCTCTTCTATATTATGTGCAACTAGAACATTGCTGCATACAAGATACTGTTATGTTTATCCATTGTTTTGGAACAGAACCAGAAAAAGTCCCAACAACATCCTTGTCCCTCTTTTATCTCCCTTGTGTCTACTTTTCCCTTTTCACCCCACTCACATCTCCTGCTTTTCATGATCTCTTCTCCCTCTTCCCTCTCCCATTCTCTGTATTCCCTCTAATTCTCTCTAACCTTCTCTGTATCCCACATATTTCCTCTCCCCTCCCTCACTAATTTCCCTTTTGTCTCTATTTCTCTCAAACTTCATCCTCTCTCACCCATTTCTCTCTTCACTCTATTCCTTTCAACCCATTTTCTGTATTTTTATTTTGCACTTCTCTCTTACATACTTACATAGTTACATAGTATTTAAGGTTGAAAAAAGACTTTCAGTCCAAGTTCAACCTTTTAAGATCTCCTCTGATCTGCAATATGCGGATCCCCTTCATCCCCTTAACCTGTTTCTCTCTCCTCTTTTTCTCTGCCTTTCCTCTGTCTACTTTCCATTTCTCATTCCCATGATCTTATTCCTGCTCATCCCCCTACTCTTTCTCATCTCTCTTAATTTTCCTCTTTCCCACCGATCCTATTTCTCACCACCTAACCATTAATTATGCCATTCCTCTTTTCTTCCTTCTCCCCTCCTCTCATTCCCTTTTCCCTCTCAACTTTCTATTTCCATCTCTCTTAATACACCCTCCTCTCTATTCCCTTCATCACCTTCATTGTTTGTCTCTCTATGCCCATCCTTTCTTCCTTTCTCTCTTCCCTTTCTTTCACCTTCTCTCGCCTTCTTTACTCCCAGTTCAATCTCTCTCTTCTCTCTTCCACCTCCTCTCCCTAGGCTCTCTCCATCCCTTTTCACTCTCTACCTCTCTTCTCTGTCTGTATCTCTCCATATTCCCTTGCATGCCATTTTTGTTTTGCACCAGGGCTCTAACAATGCTTCTATACCTCTCTTCCACTCTCCCCCACATCCCTATTCCCCAACCTTTCTTTACTATCATCTGTCTTCCTCTTCTATTCCCCTTCCTTCCTTTCTCACACCCTCTCTTCCTTTCACTCCCTCACCCATTCTCATCAATCTCCCTTTATTCCTAATTTCACTCTCTCTTAACCAACTATCTCTCTCTTTTCTACTCTCCTCACCCCCTTTTCTCTGTCCTCCCCTTTCACTCTTTGCCTTCCCTGTCTCACCCCAATCCCCATCTCTCCCTAACAAAAATGACACTAAAATGACATACAAGAGAGGATTGTACAGGAGAGATGGGGGACTGTGTGTGTGTCAGAGGTGGAGATATATAGACATGTAGAGTAGACATGAATGTATAGAGAGAAAGAGATGGACAGATGCAAATGAAGCCCTAAAATAATTAAACTATAAATTAGCTAAAAATTTAATTTTATACCAGTATAGAGAATAAATCGATAAACACACATTACATCACAAAATACATTTTGTTACTCTGGTTAAATGGGAAGCAGTTAAATGAAAAAACAAATTTGACTTACAGGGGTTAAGGAGACACCAGGGAGGGAGATGGTGGAAGGAGACACAGGGGAGGGATAGGGGGGAAGAAGCACAAAGGAGGCAGAGGGTGGAAGAAACACAAGGGAGAGAGATGGGGGGAGACAAAGGAGAGGGAGATGGGGGAAGATACACAGGAGGGAGAGGGGGAACAGACATAGGGGAGAGAGATGGGGGAAGCGACCAAGGGGAGGGGTAGAGACACAGGGGAGGGAGGGGAGGAGTGACATGGCGATGGAGAGGGGGGAAAGAGACACAAGGAGGGAGGGGAGAAAAAGACACAGGGGAGGGAGAGTTGGGAGGCAAAGTGGAGGGAGAGGGGGAAGAGACACTGGAGGGAGAGGGGGGAACAGACACAGGGGAGGGAGAGGGCGGAAAGAGACACAGGGGAGGGAGGGGAAAGAGATACAGGGGTGGGAGAGAGAGGGAAAGGAGACACAGGGAGGGAGATAGGGGAAGGAAACACAGGGGAGGGAGAGGGGGGAAGAGACACAAGGGAGGGAGAAGGGAAAGGGGGTAGAGACACAGGGGAGGGAGAGGGGAGGAAGATACAAAGGAGAGGGGGGATAGACACATGGTAGGGAGGGATGGGGAAAGAGACCGGGGAACAGAAAAATTAAATATTATCACGTCATTTGTGATGGGCAATTGACTAGTTACCTAGTAATTATTATATACTTGTTTATGTAATCCATGTTAACTTATATGATTGATGAAAATATGTCTGTATTTCACTTTTTATGTCATTTCACTTTTTAGATGCTTGCTTCTCTTGTAATGCTTCATTTGAATGTATAAAATTATGTACTTTCTTATGTGCATTATTTTTGTTGCACCATTGGGAACCCTCTTGTGTGGATCACGTAATGAATTTGAGAAATATGACCTTGTCCTCTTTTCTTTAAACCTTTTCCCACACTGTGATAATTTCTAAGGTTTCCCTCTTTTGTGAGTCACAAGGTGATGAAGCCCTGCACTGTGTCCAAAGCTTTCACCATACTCTGTACATGTGTAAGGTTTCTCTTCTGTGTTTACTCTGTGGTGGCAGCGAAGGTTGCTGACATGTCAAAATCTTTTTCCACATTCTGTACATGTGTGAGGTTTTCCCCTGAATCAATCTTGTGGTGGTGGTGGTGTAGAAGACAACTCTTTGATATAAAACTTTTCCCACGCTCTTTGCATGTAAATTATTTTTCTTGCAATTAATTTGAAGTGTCTGTTTTAGTTTAAAGTATTTCCCACATTTTGTACAGAGGAATGGTTTAAGTCCAGTTCCAATATACTGGAGAGGTTTTTAGTCTTTACTGGTTTCCTATTCTCTGACTTAGTTGGTGCTTTGAGCTGCTCAAGGTCTGTAGCTTCACCCTCATCTTGAGATAACTCCTGAGATACAACCAATGAGTGGCTACAGTCTTTACTATTGTCAGGTTTTGGGTTGATGATCTATTTTTGTCTGGATTTGAAGCCTTAAAGCAAATCTCTAGAAGAAGGAAATAGGTTATTAAAAATAATGAGTAAAAATATATTCATACAATTAATTATAATGAAAACCTTCCAGAATAATCTTTTCACTTCCACTCAATAGAATCTATTTAATGAAACACATTAACAGCCCCATTAAACTCCTTCAGCATGTAAAACCGTAGCCCATAACATAGCACGTAATACTTAAGGCTATTAAATTGGCCCCGGAAAGCAACCCGCTAATGATCTGTGGGTTACAGGCCGAAAAACTCTACTGGATGTGGAAATGTGAACTCTGTGGCTGCAAATCCTTTGCTCTGTCAAGCCTGTCACTGTTACGTTCGAAAATTGCTATTAAATTGCTACGAATCCACTGGCGTTCGAACCCCTAACCCGCAAATGGAGCTAAAAAGCCTACGGGTACTAGAGAGGACCCGCATGGGGGTTAAAGTCCTATCCGTAGCACTGTAAATGCAAATATCAACACACTACTGTACTTAACATGAAAGAGAAAGTGATGTTAGTTTTTAGAAATAATAGCACAACATTCTCAAGCTTTCAAATATGCAATATAAAATACTTGTTTTAAATTTCTGTGTTAGATCAATCCCGGCAATCAATGTGTTAATACATATAATGGAACTTGCATGGATTCAAGAAGAAATTGTCCTTTTTTCTTTATTTGGGTATATTTTTTTCCACTCATAGTGTTGATTAGGTTAGATGGATAATATTTTTTGAACATAGATTCTGGTGGCTAGTTGAATGAATTAAAGTATTTCATAAGCGGATTGATCCAGGAAAGTAGTTCCAGACGGAGGATGGGAGCCGCAGAGGCGAATCCACGGGAGTCGGAACCAGGTATGGGCCACAATGGTTGGGGGAGCTGGAGCAGGGGGAGACGTGTGGGTGTGCTGTAAAAAATTGAGACAAAGATAAACCATTTCAGAACTTTTTCCACCTTTAATGTGACCTATAAACTGTACAACTCAATTGAAAAACAACTGAAATCTTTTAGGTGGAGGGAAGGAAAAAAAAAAAAATAATGTGGTTGCATAAGTCTGCACACCCTCTTATAACTGCGGATGTAGCTGTGTTTAGAAATAAGCAATCACATTCCAAATCGTGTTAAATAGGAGTCAGCATACACCTGCCATCATTTAAAGTGCCTCTGATTAACCCCAAATAAAGTTCAGCTGCTGTAGTTGGTCTTTCCTGAAATTTTCTTAGTCGCATCCCACAGCAAAAGCCATGGTCCACAGAGAGCTTCCAAAGCATAAGAGGGATCTCATTGTTAAATGGTATCAGTCAGGAGAAGGGTACAAAAGAATTTCCAAGGCATTAGATATACCATGGAACACAGTGAAGACAGTCATCATCAAGTGGAGAAAATATGGCACAACAGTGACATTACCAAGAACTGGAGCTCCCTCCAAAATTGATGAAAAGACGAGAAGAAAACTGGTCTGGGAGGCTACCAAGAGGCCTACAGCAACATTAAAGGAGCTGCAGGAATATCTGGCAAGTACTGGCTGTGTGGTACATGTGACAACAATCTCCTGTATTCTTCATTTGTCTGGGCTATGGGGTAGAGGGGCAAGACGAAAGCCTTTTCTTACAAAGAAAAACATCTAAGCCAGGCTACATTTTGCAAAAACACATCTGAAGTCTCCCAAAAGCATGTGGGAAAAGGTGTTATGGTCTGATGAAACCAAGGTTGAACTTTTTGGCCATAATTCCAAAAGATATGTTTGGTGCAAAAACAACACTGCACTTCACCAAAAGATAACCATACCCATAGTGAAGCATGGTGGTGGCAGCATCATGCTTTGGGGCTGTTTTTCTTCAGCTGGAACTGGGGTCTTAGTTAAGATAGAGGGAATTATGAACAGTTCCAAATACCAGTCAATATTGGCACAAAACCTTCAGGCTTCTGCTAGAAAGCTGAACATGAAGAGGAACTTCCTCTTTCAACATGACAACGACCCAAAGCATACATCCAAATCAGCAAAGGAATGGCTTCACCAGAAGAAGATTAAAGTTTTGGAATGGCCCAGCCAGAGCCCAGACCTTAATCCGATTGAAAATCTGTGGGGTGATCTGAAGAGGGCTGTGCACAGGAGATGCCCTCGCAATCTGACAGATTTGGAGTGTTTTTGCAATTAAGAGTGGGCAAATCTTGTCAAGTCAAAATGTGCCATGCTGATAGACTCATACCCCAAAAGACTGAGTGTTGTAATAAAATCAAAAGGTGCTTCAACAAAGTATTAGTTTAAGGGTATGCATACTTATGCAACCATATTATTTTATTTTTATATTTTTTCTTCCCTCTACCTAAAAGATTTCAGTTTGTTTTTCAATTGAGTTGTACAGTTTATTGGTCACATTAAAGATGGAAAAAGTTCTGAAATGATTTATCTTTGATTCATTTTTTTACAGCACAGAAACCTGACATTTTAACAGGGGTGTGTAGACTTTTTATATCCACTGTATGTGATCTATATATATTTATTTATTATTTATTATACTAGTAACTTGCCTGTCATAAATGGCAGTTTAATGTGTTATATTCAATTGTCTGTGCTGTCCCTCTCTGTGATGTCTCTGTGTGCCACTCCATGCACCTTCTCTTTTTCTCTGTGAGCCTCGGTCTCTCTGTATGCCACCTCTCTCTGTGCGCTTTCTCTCTGAGCCCTCTGTCTTTCCTTCTCTCTGCGCTCTGTGTGCTCTCTGTCTCTCTCCCTCCCCCTCTCTCTGCCCCTCCCTCTCTGCCTGCCTCTTCCCTCTCTCTCCCCCTCCCTCTCTGCCTGCCTCTATCTCTAAGCCTCCCTCCCTTTCTCACTCCATCCCTCTCTCTCTGTCCCCATCCCTCTGTCCCCTTCCTCTCTCTCTCCCTCCCTCTGTCCCCCTGCTATCTGTCTGTCGCTCTCTCCCCCTCCCTCCCCTGCAATTCAGCTCTGTGCCATTGCGCATGCGTGGCTTCGTAGTTGCGGGATTACCCAAGTGCTTTGGCAATCAGCATGTGAGTAATGCCTGCACAGTACACATGCTGTAAACTATTATAGTAGATATTTTTCATTTATTTATTTTTATTTAATTATTATTATTATTATTATTATTTTATTATTTTAAAATGTTGCATTATTATTATTATTATTATTATAACTGTTCACTGGAAAATATTAAACCTTTAAAAACAATCATTAATTAATATGATGTAATTCCTGCTTCAAGCTATACCCTGGTCTTCAATGTTCATCTGTATTAAAAAAAAGGTTGATGAACCATGTTAATTGAAGTAATTGGATCAGTATCTTCTGGTCTTCAGATAAAAGTCTTGATTAATGCCAATGATCCTCATCTTCAGGTCATCATGGAGATAAAAGTCCTTTTTTAATCTTGCTTGAAGACCCTCACTCCTCATCGTTGCAATGCCTACGACTAATATACTAATCCTCCTCATAGGAGCTCCCATTCAAAAAAACATCTTTTTGGCATCACCCCTGTTTTATGTGTTTTATGTGTCTGTATGTGTCAGCCAATTAGTGTAAAGGGATTAAAATAGTTTCATCCTAAACTGATTAATTGGAGATCAACTGATTATGTTGCCTTCTTTTTATGAAGTAATGGATTGGCAAATCAGAAAAAGGGAATTGTGAAGATCAGAGAACTTTTCTTCAGTCACAGACTATTTGTTCTCCCTAGTTCTTCTAACAACTATCTAGGCTTTCCTAATGGACTAAAATCACTGGTTCTGATTCCCTTGGAGAATCGCAAGTATTTTTGTTTGCTACATGTTATCACCCTCCCACTGTCGTTATCTATAAAATTATATCCCCACTACAACTATGAAATATCTTTTTGTATAAATATATAGTTGTTTTATTGACTGAATAGATTCCCTATTTTTGGGAGATATAGAATGCCTGGGTCTCCACGATAGTTTGTTTTTAATATGTACATTTTGTGTTGTTTTATCTTAATTCTTTTTCCAACTCTGTGATTATCAGTGTATCCTGTGTTTACAGGACTGTCAGTATAGGCTGATATATGAGAGTTGACTTGCCTATAATTATTGTTACAGTACTATAGAAATCTGGGAATATATTGATCGGGACGATTAAAAGCAGTATATATTATCTTTATATTTAACACTATTCTAAATACTGTAATTCTGGCATTATGTAAAAAAGTTAGAAAGCACAGTTTTATTCATTTTTTTCAGCGTTTTTCCAGGATCAACAGTATCCTAATAAAATTATATTTCTTATATAATATAGAAGGGGTGTTAAGCACCCAATGATACATATAATAGGTCAATTTAACTTTTTTTTTTTGTATAAATTGATTTGGTTCATTCCAGCACTGACCAGCGTAGTTAAATAAATCATAGTATAGATAACATCTTTAATTATGACAGCCTCACAATTAGATAAATGGAATTTGGCAAATTTAATGCAAGAAGCATGTACCTTTCAAAAAACAGAAGGGTCTGTACAATTCATAGCCTCAAAGGATAATATAACATTGGCTTCTAAAGAAATGTTAAAAGTCTTAAAGAAACAGATCAGAATAATCTGGGAACTTTCTAGCATTACAAATTATTTAAAGAACAAAATGATCTCACGTAGCCTAAGGGTTCAGCTAGTACCAGCAATGCACTTATTGAGTGAAACCTTTGTTACATCATGGATAGAGATTATACACAAATGCTCTGAGGATCTAATGAAATTGATATTGGAATCAGAATTAAAAAAACTAGATGAATTGAATATAAATGTCAAGGAACAGGAGAAAGCCCTGGACAAATTCAGAGCCGCTTCAGAATATGAGGAACTGAATAGAAAATTGGATAACAACATTGAAAGATTTAAAAAATAATTAATATCTAGAAAACAGCGTAAATTCCTAAGAGACTCTTAGGACTATCATACTGGAAGAGTATATAAGTTCTTAAGACCTTCCAATAAAAGAAGTCAAGAGGAAGTGAGCTCTTCAGACTGTGAGCAATCTGATAAGTAGGACCAAGGGGCAGTAGGCGGAGGAGATCATGGTATGACACAACTACCAAATCCAAATCCCCAAGGCCCAACAACTAGATCGGCTTTTACTTCAAACCAAACCACCTTGGAGCATCACCATTTTTTATCCAAGGGGCACCCCGGAAAGAATTGGAAACGGATCGGGGCAGAGAAATCAAAAATACAACAACAGTTAACAAGGGGAATAAGATCAGAGAGTAATAAATATATGCAAAAAGGATCTAACCGATTGAAAAATGAGCTTAAGACTCAAATAAAAGGAAAGAGTAGCATCAAAAAAGATGGGAAAAAGAAAGAAACAGAAAAACAAAGGAATATCAATAATTCTATAAGAATACCTGATGAGAAAGATCAAAATATCATTAATCTCTCTGATTTTACCCTAAATGATACACACATATCCCTTCTAAAGAAAGGATTGTCATTTGTGCCAACAAGTAAATCCAATCTTTTTGACAACATTAAAGATATAAATCTTTTTGTGAGAAAATCAGCATTAAAGAAATGGTTCTTGAATAAAGAAGAACGTGATCTAAATCATTTGGGAGTAGACAAAGAGCAAATTGAAACCTTTAAGATTTTAATGGATCTTCTTAATGAACAAAGTCTACCTTTGGAAGAAAGAACTAGAAAAAGACAGGTAAAAGAAAAAAGTAAATTTACACCTGATCTAACACTATTCAGTAATATCCACGGGATGTGGAAATGTGAACTCTGTGGCTGCAAATCCTTTGCTCTGTCAAGCCTGTTACTGTTACGTTCGAAAATTGCTATTAAATTGCTACGAATCCACTGGCGTTCAAACCCCTAACCCGCAAATGGAGCTAAAAAGCCTACGGGTACTAGAGAGGACCCGCCTGGGGGTTAAAGTCCTATCCGTAGCACTGTAAATGCAAATATCAACACACTACTGTACTTAACATGAAAGAGAAAGTGATGTTAGTTTTTAGAAATAATAGCACAACATTCTCAAGCTTTCAAATAAGCAATATAAAATACTTGTTTTACATTTCTGTGTTAGATCAATCAATGTGTTAATACATATAATGGAACTTGCATGGATTCAAGAAGAAATTCTCCTTTTTTCTTTATTTGGGTATATTTTTTTCCATTCATAGTGTTGATTAGGTTAGATGGATAATATTTTTTGAACATAGATTCTGGTGGCTAGTTGAATGAATTAAAGTATTTCATAAGCGGATTGATCCAGGAAAGTAGTTCCAGACGGAGGATGGGAGCCGCAGAGGCGAATCCACGGGAGTCGGAACCAGGTATGGGCCACAATGGTTGGGGGAGCTGGAGCAGGGGGAGAAGTGTGGGCCTCGCAGGGCCTGGGGCAGGGGGCCTGGGGAACTGGGGCAGGGGGAGCCGTGCGGGCCTAACTGGGTCAGGGCGAGCTGGTGCAGGGGGCCTCCACCCTGGCAACTGCGTCCCTCGCTTCACAAGGACCGCAGTTGCGGGACACACTGCGTCCCTCGCAAAGCATGACGACAACTTGCAGTACGACAACTATATACAGTGGATATAAAAAGTCTACACACCCCTGTTAAAATGTCAGGTTTCTGTGCTGTAAAAAATTGAGACAAAGATAAATCATTTCAGAACTTTTTCCACCTTTAATGTGACCTATAAACTGTACAACTCAATTGAAAAACAACTGAAATCTTTTAGGTGGAGGGAAGAAAAAAAAAAAAGAAAAATAATGTGGTTGCATAAGTCTGCACACCCTCTTATAACTGCGGATGTAGCTGTGTTTAGAAATAAGCAATCACATTCCAAATCGTGTTAAATAGGAGTCAGCATACACCTGCCATCATTTAAAGTGCCTCTGATTAACCCCAAATAAAGTTCAGCTGCTGTAGTTGGTCTTTCCTGAAATTTTCTTAGTCGCATCCCACAGCAAAAGCCATGGTCCACAGAGAGCTTCCAAAGCATAAGAGGGATCTCATTGTTAAATGGTATCAGTCAGGAGAAGGGTACAAAAGAATTTCCAAGGCATTAGATATACCATGGAACACAGTGAAGACAGTCATCATCAAGTGGAGAAAATATGGCACAACAGTGACATTACCAAGAACTGGAGCTCCCTCCAAAATTGATGAAAATACGAGAAGAAAACTGGTCTGGGAGGCTACCAAGAGGCCTACAGCAACATTAAAGGAGCTGCAGGAATATCTGGCAAGTACTGGCTGTGTGGTACATGTGACAACAATCTCCTGTATTCTTCATTTGTCTGGGCTATGGGGTAGAGGGGCAAGACGAAAGCCTTTTCTTACAAAGAAAAACATCCAAGCCAGGCTACATTTTGCAAAAACACATCTGAAGTCTCCCAAAAGCATGTGGGAAAAGGTGTTATGGTCTGATGAAACCAAGGTTGAACATTTTGGCCATAATTCCAAAAGATATGTTTGGCGCAAAAACAACACTGCACATCACCAAAAGAACACCATACCCACAGTGAAGCATGGCGGTGGCAGCATCATGCTTTGGGGCTGTTTTTCTTCAGCTGGAACTTGGGCCTTAGTTAAGATAGAGGGAATTATGAACAGTTCCAAATACCAGTCAATATTGGCACAAAACCTTCAGGCTTCTGCTAGAAAGCTGAACATGAAGAGGAACTACATCTTTCTGCATAACAACGACCCAAAGCATACATCCAAATCAACACGGGAATGGCTTCACCAGAAGAAGATTAAAGTTTTGGAATGGCCCAGCCAGAGCCCAGACCTGAATCCGATTGAAAATCTGTGGGGTAATCTGAAGAGGGCTGTGCACAGGAGATGCCCTCGCAATCTGACAGATTTGGAGTGTTTTTGCAATTAAGAGTGGGCAAATCTTGCCAAGTCAAAATGTGCCATGCTGATAGACTCATACCCAAAAAGACTGAATGCTGTAATAAAATCAAAAGGTGCTTCAACAAAGTATTAGTTTAAGGGTGTGCATACTTATACAACCATATTATTTTATTTTTATATTTTTTCTTCCCTCTACCTAAAAGATTTCAGTTTGTTTTTCAATTGAGTTGTACAGTTTATTGGTCACATTAAAGATGGAAAAAGTTCTGAAATGATTTATCTTTGATTCATTTTTTTACAGCACAGAAACCTGACATTTTAACAGGGGTGTGTAGACTTTTTATATCCACTGTATGTGATCTATATATATGTATTTATTATTTATTATACTAGTAACTTGCCTGTCATAAATGGCAGTTTAATGTGTTATATTCAATTGTCTGTGCTGTCCCTCTCTGTGATGTCTCTGTGTGCCACTCCATGCACCTTCTCTCTTTCTCTGTGAGCCTCGGTCTCTCTGTATGCCACCTCTCTCTGTGCGCTTTCTCTCTGAGCCCTCTGTCTTTCATTCTCTCTGTGCTCTGTGTGCTCTCTGTCTCTCTCCCTCCCCCTCTCTCTGCCCCTCCCTCTCTGCCTGCCTCTTCCCTCTCTCTCCCCCTCCCTCTCTGCCTGCCTCTATCTCTAAGCCTCCATCCCTTTCTCACTCCCTCCCTCTCTCTCTGTCCCCATCCCTCTGTCCCCTTCCTCTCTCTCTCCCTCCCTCTGTCCCCTTGCTATCTGTCTGTCACTCTCTCCCCCTCCCTCCCCTGCAATTCAGCTCTGTGCCATTGGGCATGCGCGGCTGTGCTGCAGCATAGTTCATGCGTGGCTTCGTAGTTGCGGGATTAGCCAAGTGCTTTGGCAATCAGCATGTGAGTAATGCCTGCACAGTACACATGCTGTAAACTATTATAGTAGATATTTTTCATTTATTTATTTTTATTTAATTATTATTATTATTATTATTAATATTTTTTTATTATTATTATTTTAAAATGTTGCATTATTATTATTATTATTACTAGCGAATTGCCCGTCAAAAAATGACGGCAATGAAATTGTAAGGTAGCTAATGCTGTTTGGTGTATAATAAATATGTAATACATTACTAAATGAATATACTGTACCTATTTTGAAGCATTGTGATGAAGAGCTGGCAATGTGTGTTGATGTTGCTGCAGCATTAGTGGTGTGGAGCTGCTGTGTAAGCATGCTGAATGTGTGCACTGTGTGGTATGAATATCCGTATGTCGTTTGTGGCGTTTTGCGAGTTTCTTGTGGTGTTTTGCGAGTTTCTTGTGGTGTTTTGCGAGTTTAGAGTGCTGTAGCCTCGTTTTCGTTTTGTTCGGCGGCCATTTTTTCTCTCGCTTAGATTTTTTTTTAGTCTCTAAACTCTTTTATTTGGAGTAAAATCGAGGTCTAAGTTGCATTTTTGAGGTTCTGGGTGCTCCCTCTTGGTGTAGGTAATGTTTTTATGTATGTGCTGTGTGTATGGATTGTGTTTTACATTTTGTAATGTTCGCGAGTTGCGTCCGAGTGTTGTGAGTCCGTAATGTGTGTGAACGTGTGTCGTATGTTGTTTGCGAGTGTCGTAATGTGTGTGTCGTACTGTTTGGGTTGCGACGTGAAGTTTGCGAGGGTCGCAGTTGCTGGCATGGAGCGCCTTCGGCGCTCCATGCCAGCAACTGCGGCCCTCGCTTTGCGAGGTCCTCAGGTGCTGGCATGGAGCGCCTACGGCGCTCCATGCCAGCAACTGAGGCCCTCGCTTCTCGAGGGTCCTCAGTTGCTGGCAAGGGGCGCCTTCGGCGCTCCATGCCAGCAACTGAGACCCTCGGGCAGTGCCCTCGCTTCGCGAGCCCGCATCGTTAGCAACAACTCGTACGCTTACAACTATATATGTGATAACTGTTCACTGGAAAATATTAAACCTATAAAAACAATCATTAATTAATATGATGTAATACCTGGTCTTCAATGTTCATCTGTATTAAAAAAAAGGTTGATGAACCATGTTAATTGAAGTAATTGGATCAGTATTTTCTGGTCTTCAGATAAAAGTCTTGATTAATGCCAATGATCCTCATCTTCAGGTCATCATAGAGATAAAAGTCCTTTTTTGATCTTGCTTGAAGACCCTCACTCCTCATCGTTGCAATGCCTACGACTAATATACTAATCCTCCTCATAGGAGCTCCCATTCAAAAAAACATCTTTTTGGCATCACCCCTGTTTTATGTGTTTTATGTGTCTGTATGTGTCAGCCAATTAGTGTAAAGGGATTAAAATAGTTTCATCCTAAACTGATTAATTGGAGATCAACTGATTATGTTGCCTTCTTTTTATGAAGTAATGGATTGGCAAATCAGAAAAAGGGAATTGTGAAGATCAGAGAACTTTTCTTCAGTCACAGACTATTTGTTCTCCCTAGTTCTTCTAACAACTATCTAGGCTTTCCTAATGGACTAAAATCACTGGTTCTGATTCCCTTGGAGAATCGCAAGTATTTTTGTTTGCTACATGTTATCACCCTCCCATTGTCGTTATCTATAAAATTATATCCCCACTACAACTATGAAATATCTTTTTGTATAAATATATAGTTGTTTTATTGACTGAATAGATTCCCTATTTTTGGGAGATATAGAATGCCTGGGTCTCCACGATATAGTTTGTTTTTAATATGTACATTTTGTGTTGTTTTATCTTAATTATTTTTCCAACTCTGTGATTATCAGTGTATCCTGTGTTTACAGGACTGTCAGTATAGGCTGATATATGAGAGTTGACTTGCCTATAATTATTGTTACAGTACTATAGAAATCTGGAATATATTGATCGGGACGATTAAAAACAGTATATATTATCTTTATATTTAACACTATTCTAAATACTGTAATTCTGGCATTATGTAAAAAAGTTAGAAAGCACAGTTTTATTCATTTTATTCAGCGTTTTTCCAGGATCAACAGTATCCTAATAAAATTACATTTCTTATATAATATTGAAGGGGTGTTAAGCACCCAATGATACATATAATAGGTCAATTTAACTTTTTTTTTTGTATAAATTGATTTGGTTCATTCCAGCACTGACCAGCGTAGTTAAATAAATCATAGTATAGATAACATCTTTAATTATGACAGCCTCACAATTAGATAAATGGAATTTGGCAAATTTAATGCAAGAAGCATGTACCTTTCAAAAAACAGAAGGGTCTGTACAATTCATAGCCTCAAAGGATAATATAACATTGGCTTCTAAAGAAATGTTAAAAGACTTAAAGAAACAGATCAGAATAATCTGGGAACTTTCTAGCATTACAAATTATTTAAAGAACAAAATGATCCCACGTAGCCTAAGGGTTCAGCTAGTACCAGCAATGCACTTATTGAGTGAAACCTTTGTTACATCATGGATAGAGATTATACACAAATGCTCTGAGGATCTAATGAAATTGATATTGGAATCAGAATTAAAAAAACTAGATGAATTGAATATAAATGTCAAGGAACAGGAGAAAGCACTGGACAAATTCAGAGCCGCTTCAGAATATGAGGAACTGAATAGAAAATTGGATAACAACATTGAAAGATTTAAAAAATAATTTATATCTAGAAAACAGCGTAAATTCCTAAGAGGCTCTCAGGACTATCATACTGGAAGAGTATATAAGTTCTTAAGACCTTCCAATAAAAGAAGTCAAGAGGAAGTGAGCTCTTCAGACTGTGAGCAATCTGATAAGTAGGACCAAGGGGCAGTAGGCGGAGGAGATCATGGTATGACACAACTACCAAATCCAAATCCCCAAGGCCCAACAACTAGATCGGCTTTTACTTCAAACCAAACCACCTTGGAGCATCACCATTTTTTATCCAAGGGGCACCCCGGAAAGAATTGGAAACGGATCGGGGCAGAGAAATCAAAAATACAACAACAGTTAACAAGGGGAATAAGATCAGAGAGTAATAAATATATGCAAAAAGGATCTAACCGATTGAAAAATGAGCTTAAGACTCAAATAAAAGGAAAGAGTAACATCAAAAAAGATGGAAAAAAGAAAGAAACAGAAAAACAAAGGAATATCAATAATTCTATAAGAATACCTGATGAGAAAGCTCAAAATATCATTAATCTCTCTGATTTTACCCTAAATGATACACACATATCACTTCTAAAGAAAGGATTGTCATTTGTGCCAACAAGTAAATCCAATCTTTTTGACAACATTAAAGATATAAATCTTTTTGTGAGAAAATCAGCATTAAAGAAATGGTTCTTGAATAAAGAAGAACGTGATCTAAATCATTTGGGAGTAGACAAAAAACAAATTGAAACCTTTAAGATTTTAATGGATCTTCTTAATGAACAAAGTCTACCTTTTGAAAAAAGAACTAGAAAAAGACAGGTAAAAGGAAAAAGTAAATTTACACCTGATCTAACACTATTCAGTAATATCCAATTCTTTCTAGAGATGATGGAAAAAGATCTAAAAAAATATGAGGAGGATGACATCAGTTCAAGATGTACCAACAAAATAAAACTAAATTTAAAAAAAGATGAGAGAAAAGCATTGGATGAACTGAAAAAAAGTGATACCATCATTAAACCTGCTGATAAGGGAGGAAATGTGGTGTTAATTAAAGAAACTGACTACTTAAAGATGTGTGAAAAGGTCTTATTTGGTCAGGACACCTATAAGGTGTTGAACGAAAATCCGACAAAGAAATTTAGAAAAGAACTACATGATATTCTTAGTTATGCAAAAGAAAGAAAACTAATAGATCAACCTACTTTTGATTTTCTCCTACCAAAATACATCACTATTCCAACTTTCTATACACTCCCAAAAGTACATAAACAATAAAGTCCAGTACCAGGCCGCCCAATAGTGTCGAGTAACAATTGTTTAACAGAAAATATAAGCAAATACATAGATTACCATATTAAAGAGATGGTAAAAGTTTTGCCCTCATATCTACAAGACACTCTAGATGTACTTAACCAAAGAATGGCATCAATGTACCTCAAGATACTTTGCTTGTCACCATTGATGTGGAGCAACTACTGTATATTCCCCTATACCACATGAAAAAGGAATTAAGGCAGTAGAATATTTTCAGAGCATGGAAAATCAGATAGATGAAGAATTCAATGAATTCATTGTAAGATTGCTCAGATTTACTCTTAGTAAAAAATATTTTCTGTTTAATAATCATTGGTATCAACAGATCAAAGGCACAGCAATGGGGACGGCGTGCGCCCCAAGTTATGCGAATTTATACCTGGGACATTGGGAAGCTGTAGAGGTGTTTACTGAATCCAAACAAGACCATACAGATAAAATCATATTATGGCAAAGGTTTATAGACGACATCTTATTGTTTTGGTCTGGCTCCCAAAGAGATTTTGAAGACTTCATTAAAGATCTAAATCAGAATAATTGGGGCCTGAAATTTACATATTCTTTGAATAAGAACAAAATTGAGTTTCTTGACTTGATCCTAATGAAAGATGAACAAGGTAATATTCATACCTCAGTGTTCCAAAAACCAACAGCTTCCAATTCCCTTCTGCATTGGTCCAGTCAACATCCTGTATCGCTTAAAGCAGGAATACCCATGGGACAATACCTCAGGTTAAAAAGAAATTGTGACAATATAGAGGAATTCAAGAAACAAGCAAAAGATCTAAAAGTGAGGTTTGAAGAAAGAGGATACCCTAATCGGGTCCTAAAAAGGGCCTTTAAGAAAGCATTAACTAGTGAAAGGGAAGACCTAATTTATAAGAAGGAAAACCAAAAAATTGAAGAACAAGATCATAAGATACGTTTAGTGATGTCCTATGGAAGTGACTGGGAACCAATAAAAGAGATTATACAAAAACATTGGAATATTCTTAGAGAAGATGAAACACTGAGAGACTACATCTCCGAAAAGCCAAGTATAAGAGGAATAAAAACATCAAGGATACTCTGGTTAAGAGTTTTTATAACCCAAATAACCAAACAGAAACAAGGGGCATTAAATGTGGGCATTGTAGAGCCTGTCAGTATATCCAGCCTAGTAAGATCTTTGAGGATAGAAATACAGGCAAAAAGTATCCAGTTACAAATTTCATGAATTGTGAAAGTACTAATGTAATATATGTCATGACATGCCCCTGTCAAAAGTTTTATGTAGGCAAAACATTCCGCCAACTTAAACGAAGAATACTCGAACATGTGTATTCTATTAAAAAGGGCCTTGATACTCCAGTTTCAAGACATATGAAATATTTTCATGAAAATAAACCAGAAGCAATAAAATTCCAAGTTCTAGAGAGGCTATGGATAAGTCTAAGAGGAGGTGACACAGATAGAATCCTATTACAAATGGAGAGTAAATGGATATTTACATTAGATTGCAAATACCCTAAAGGCCTTAATGAAGGTTATTCCTATTCAGCTTTTTTTGTAGCTTGTGCGCTTTACCTTCTAGAGATTTTTTTATGATTTCTCAGCTTTAGTAATGACCCACATTATAATAATAAGCTACTATTTTCTTTGTAGAATAGTAAAAAAAAATATTTTTTATTTTGTAATTCTTTATAGAAGTGATCTTAATATATTGAAGATCTATTAAGATATTATTATATAATTACACATTTTTCAATTTATCACTTTAAGTGATCAGTGTGTTTAAATGAATTGAGTATATATAAGCACTTTTCTTCACTTTTTTCATTTAATATGAATATATACATTTATTTAAAGCATTATTGTCTTAATGCAATAAATCAAACTTGCACTACAACAAACTTACATTAATATATGTTGAATAGCTTCCTTATAGAAGCTTTGAGAAATATTTATCATTTAGTGTCCTTATTGGACATATTCACGTTTTTTCACATAAAAATATATTTTTTTAGAAGTATACATTTCTAGTTGCTGTTATATGTAGGTAACTAGCTATATGCTGAGTAAATAGAATCCAATATTTGCACTACAACAATCTTACATTAATATATGTTTAATAGCTTCCTTACAGGAGATTTGAGCAATATTTATCCTTTAGTGTCCTTATTGGACATTTTCACGCTTTTTCACATTAAAACACTTTTTTAGAAGTATACATTTCTAGTTACTGTTATATGTAGGTAACTAGCTATTTGCTGAGTAAATAGAATCCTATAAATATAATCTAAGCTGTATATAGAAAGATCTATTGAATAGAGTAAAACGAGATTGAATAAAGCTTTTTGTATTTCAACTTGCATAATGACGCTAAATAAAGTTTATTTAAAAGGAGGCTAAATAAAGTTCATTAAAATGAACAAATCATTGCGTTGTGACGTCATCGCGTAAACGCAAATGTCATTACGTAACTACGCAAAACCCATAAGTTATGGCTTTATAAGCCAGTGTGAAAGCCAGAGCAGTATAGCCTTAGAAAAAGTCCTTCAAAAGGACGAAACGGACCGTTGGCACAGTTTTTTCAGTGGAACAGGCTCTAATCTCCCTAATACTCGCAAGTATTTTTGTTTGCTACATGTTATCACCCTACCACTGTCGTTATCTATAAAATTATATCCCCACTACAACTATGAAATATCTTTTTGTATAAATATATAGTTGTTTTATTAACTGAATAGATTCCCTATTTTTGGGAGATATAGAATGCCTGGGTCTCCATGATATAGTTTGTTTTCAATATGTACATTTTGTGCTGTTTTATCTTAATTATTTTTCCAACTCTGTGATTATCAGGGTATCCTGTGTTTACAGGACTGTCAGTATAGGCTGATATATGAGAGTTGATTTGCCTATAATTATTGTTACAGTACTATAGAAATCTGGGAATATATTAATCGGGACGATTAAAAACAGTATATATTATCTTTATATTTAACACTATTCTAGATACTGTAATTCTGGCATTATGTAAAAAAGTTAGAAAGCACAGTTTTATTCATTTTTTTCTGCGTTTTTCCAGGATCAACAGTATGCTAATAAAATTACATTTCTTATATAACCCTTGGAGAAAGTGTTTAAAATTGGACTTGTCATACAACCGACCCAAGGTTGCCCTCCTTGTCCCCAGAACCCCATCATGACTATTCATGTAAGTGGCTATCCCACTGGAGCCCAATTCCCTCCTTTTCCCTGTTGTTGTGATTACTGTTCTACATGTAATGTTTTGAAGTGCATTTAATACATTGGCTCCATAAAGTTCAGTTGGGCTGTCTGTAGACAACAATTGTTCCTAGACAACAATTGAAACACTTTCTTTAATGGACAAATGACAAGAGATGTCAAATACCTTGGAATCATATCCCTTTGATCTATTGTCTTGCACTTAACCACTAATTTGTATATGCTTGAAACTTTCAATAGTTCTAGGCACCCCATGCACTCTATATGAAGTCCAATTTAGTAGAAAACTATATGAAAGTCCTATAAGTGTGCCCTACCCCCTACCTTCACTCCATGGATTCCCAGCAAACTCTCCCACTGGAACACATCCTCAACCTCCTGGGCAGCCCAGATGCTATACGGGAGGTCTGACCATTTGGTGCCGAGACAAGCCTACATCTGCCTGACTCACTCCCTGGATTCTCATATGGTCAACTGCCCAATAGAGACACCGCCTCAACCCATGGAGAGCCCAAATGCTATATGGAAGGTCTGTCCACTTGGTGGGGAAAAAAGCCAACACCTTGCGTGTAAGTAGACATACTCATACCCTTGCCGCTGATGGAAACCCTATAGCCCCTTTCCCGCTCCTATAGTTGGAAATCCAACCAATCAGCATTCACCAAGCGTTTGCTGTTAGGTTCAGGCTTCAGTACCTTTGTTTTATTGTATGAAAGAAATGTACAAAAAGGGGCTTTTATTATTTAATTTGAACTTAAAGTCTGCAATTTGTCCTGAGATTTGGCAACTTATCCTGAGAGAAGGGATTTGGAAAAACTGTATGAATTGCAGGTAGGATTGGGTATATTTGGCCCGTTTTCAAGCCCACTGAAGAGCACATCTTGAGAGGAATATAGGCAGTATTAATTCATAATAATTTTTGACAGGTTTAATATTTTTTCTTTTGATAATGTTTTTTCTCTTAATGTAATGCTAATTTTTACATTATAAAAATGTAATTTGTTTATAATTTCTAGTAATGATTTTTTTAAATATGTAATTTTTTTGTAACATTTACTTAATTAACTTTAATATGTTAGTTTTAGAGACTACGGGGGTCCAAATGAAGCTCCCATGGTAGCGGTTAATGTGTCATAGGGGTCTACTGGAACCCTTTGATATTATGTTAGGTTAGATTAGGTTAGGAACAATTCAGCATAAGAACCTGGAATGTTAGAGCTATGAACCAAGGCAAAATGGACATTGTCAAACACAGAGATGACAAGATTGAACATTCATATTCTGGGAATTAGTGAACACAAATGGACTGTCGCATAACAGTTTTCAGTAGGGGTTTAGATGGTGCTATCAGTGGTTCAGTTTAAACGTTAGCTTAGGATCACTATCAGCACCCACAGAGCTTACTAAACACATATAGGATTAGCCTAGATTTATTACGGGGACATGCAATTGCATTTTATCTTTAACTGTACGAAGGTAACAAGCATATGCAATGGGTTACATGTTAGGGTTTGTTATGGCCTGCACGTAATAACAATGGGCCTCATTAAATTCCATTCAATCAAATTGAAAAGTACAGTCCGGAAGCCTCAAGACCGTAAACCCTTCCCGCAGCTGTTAGTGGGCTGGAATAGATGCAATCTGCCATTACAATCCAATCCCGTAATTACAACACAGGCCTCAGAGCCAATAGAAAGCGGGCTAGTGGAAAATTATTGACAGAGAGAGATTATAATGCTGCGTTCCTGACTGTGTTGTAGATTCTCACAAAGTAGCGCACAGGTCCCGGAGTTGGTGGTTGGAGCATTTATAGAGAGATAGTAGGCAATTATTCAGAGAAGGATCTTACGGATTTTATTCTTTTATATTATTCTAACAACTACACTGAAACTGTGATTACATATATTTACTGATTACACATATACACATAGAGTAAATAACACACGTAGATACAGATAAGCTAGGTCACTACATAGATACACCCCCACACTATACCACCCACCCTGTACCCCAACAGTTAATAACTACACATAAAAACAAACATTTGTTTATATATTTGTGAGGTGAAAAAATGTGTGTTTGATTTATCCTTATTTTATTTTGGGGATTGTTATGGAGGGAGGAGAGAGGAGTGGAGAGGTGGGGAGGAGGAGAGGCGAGGAGAAAAGAGAGGTGGACCTAGGGAGTGGTGGAGAGTTGAGGAGGAGAGGAGTGGAGGTGAGGAGTGGTGGAGAGAAGGGGAGGAGTGGAGGAGAGGAGGAGAGGAGCTGAGCTGAAGAGTAGAGGAGAGGAGGCGGGGAGTTGAGGAGCGAAGTGGAGGAGAGGATGTGAGGAGAAGAGAGGAGTGGAGGAGAGGAGGCGTGGAGTGGAGGAGAGGAGGCAGGGAGCCTGACCCTAGCGCCGGTGGTAGTGCGGTGGAGAAACAGGCCTCAGGGTAAGACAAAGGAGAGCAGGATCCCCATCCACAGTCGGAAGGGCAAGAGGCTGGGGGAAGGCAAAGTGCCCCAAACTAAAGTCACTAGGAGAGGGTGTCCTCCTCTGTGCACTCTGTGAGTGCACCACTATCCTTGTGGTGGTGGTGGGGGAGTTAGGTCCGGTCCTAGGGCCAAGGCATGTAAGGAGGTAGCGAGCCAAGGTGAGGAGGATGATGGCCAAGGAGGCCAGTGAAGCAGCAGCACCAAATGGTGGCCCTCAAGTGACTATGAGATTTAATGAGTGGGAGAGGGTGCTGAAGGACCTACTGAGCCAGGTGCCCACCGCTGGAGCTTCAGGCCTGTTGGACCAGCAGGATCCATGTCAGGTGAATATCACATACACCAACATGCCACCACATGTACATCACACACACTACGCATGTACATGATTACCAACGAGGACACTTACATGTCAGCTCTCTGGAATTAACAATGGATAGATGGATCAGTCATGCATCATTAAATCCATGAAGTTGACAAATCACAAGTCATTCATGGGTACACCATGAGTTATTCAACCAATAGAGAGTCCATGTATGGGTGTGCCCACTGCAGCGTATGTAGTTACAGACTGCAGCAGAAATTAAGAGAGTGTTAGGAGCGAAGAACAATCAAGATCAAGAACCAAAGAATAGATTACATCTAGCAAATGATAGCTACTCATAGTTGCAATTAGGTGAATCATCCAGGTTCAAGCCTAGGTGTTATAATGAACAGAAACCAATGTGAATTTCATTAATACATATACCTTTCTTTTCTACTTTTCAGCTTCCAGGAGGTCTGGGTCCCGGGGTGAGCTAGAGGCGCGGGCGTCGGCTCAATTGGAGCAGGAACGTCAGGGACCGAGCCCCCGCCCAGCAGAAACCAGCGCATGGGGAGGAGGAAGAAAGAGGAGCCAGGGGCACTGGTTACAAGAATGAGGAGGACGTAATCTGGGAAGTGGGGCCACCTGCAGGACCACCACCCCGTAGGAAGCCAGGCTCAGCTGGGCCACAGCGCCTCCCTACTGGGCCACCGCCACCACCTCCTCACCCAGCAATAGCCCCCCAAGGAGGGACCTCCATCCCCGGGTCCAGCAAGCCAGCCTGGCCAGGCAAAATAGAGAGGAGAGGAGACACCACCTAATGACTGAATTGTACCTTGCCAGGCTACTCAGGATGGGGGCGGACCGGAGTGCAATTCAGCAAGCAACTGCATTTGATCCAAATGTTAACCTAATCTAGCTTGGCTACAGAGTATAGGATCATGGCCTATATAATGGTGATATTTTGTATGCAAGTTGCTACCTCCCATCACATGTGGACACATAGGGTTCAGTTTAACATTTCCCCAATTGATGTTCACTGCGAAATGCTGTTGAGAAGAGATGCTGCAGTCCCTATCTTTATTTTTTTTTTTTTAACAAATAAGTTTTATTAGGCATTGGTAAATCACATTACAGATGGCAAGCTTTCATAATAGGCATATACATCATTCACAGATATAATTATATCTAATACACTGTATCTACTATCTGGGCTCAAAATCTCTGAATATCAAACTGCTAGACCATTAACTTCATAAACCCATGACTCCTTCCCACATGAGCCTGTCTTTTTTTTTATATAATCGAATCTTTCAAATCATGTCCCCAGATTGTCCAGTCTGATTAGAAAATAACCGATGTTACTTACCTCCGTCCACCGCTCCAGGATCGTTCACTCCCCTAGTCCTCTTTTTTTTGTTGTATTTGCTCTTTTTATATTTATTAGAATATTACCCACTTATCAGCAGCTCTCATTTGAATTCAGCGAAACATTATCGGGCTCCATTAGCCATAGAGCCTAAATGTCTATAAACTTTGTAACCGAGTCCTTCAGCAAATGGGTAATTCGCTAATTAATTAGAATACAATTTAATTTGTTTTTAACTGCCTGCAGACCCAAATTCTAGGACTTTCACTGCGGAGCAATGTGGCTTTTCATGGCCAGCATCAGAAGCTGGAACAGTTGATTTTGATGGGACGTTAGGAGTGAGCTTAAAAGGCCTAAAAGGCAGACCTCAACGGACCTGTGTATTTTAGTTTTAAAGAGTCTTGAAGCCAATTCAAATACCTCTGTCCAAAGACATTGTACCCTAGGACATACCCACCAGATATGCAAAAATGTGCCTGAATCCCTGCACTTAGATTCTCGGGCTAATCCCTATTTAAAGAGTTTAACTGGTGTGTGATAAATTATGTGCAGTCTCCAATTGGCTATAATTTAGAGATCCCCTTGTAAGACTACGCCAACTATGCTCCAAACATTTTTGGTCTAGAGTGTATCCCAAATCGTCTTCCCATATTGGCATATATTTTGTTTTTTGTGACTGCAGGGTCTCATTGAAGGTATCATATAATAAGCTTATATCATTGCTCGACGGTGGAAGATCCCTGCAAAGCCTAACAAGTCAGTTTGTTTCCAGGGTTCCTAAAGAATTTAAACTGGAGCACACAAAATGCCTGCAGTAGGTAAAATGCTCTGCCAAGGGCAGGTTATATTTGTCTCTCATATATTCAAAAGTAACCACTGCGCCATTATGATATCAGGCACCATATTTTAATAGGTTCCGGGAACTCTGCCAGTGCCTAGCAGTTGGAGTTAGTTGAATATTTAGTAGTGTGTTGGGTATAATAGGGGATATGCTGGATAGTTTTAAGGCTAAGTAATGATTTTGGATCGCCCATGCCCATATCACCAAGGAGTGATTGATAAATTGGTTCCTTATTTTCCCAAGGATACTACTTGGCTTGGGAAGCCAGAGAATGGAGCTCCATGAATAAGAAGACATGTGTAAATCTTCTATAAAGACCCACAGTGGACAGTGTTGAGAAGAATGTGCTAGGGGAATAAACGATAGCTGTGCCGCTTTATAATACAATTTAAAGTTGGGGCACGAGAGCCCCCCTTTTGTTCTATGTTAATACATATTAGATTTTGAAATCCTAAAGGATTTGAATTTCCATATAAATTTAAAAATTTTATATTAAAACCTCTCAAGATCCCTATAAACAATTGGAATCAGAAATGTGCGAAATAGATATAAAGCCAGGGGAGAATATTAATTTTAACCGCATTTATCCTACCAAACCACAAAATTCTCCCTTTCGACCATCCCTGCAAATCCAGCATCATATCTTTGTACAAAGATATATAATTAGCTTTATATAGATCTACCAATTTACTGGTTATATTAACCCCTAAATACTTAATATGCGATTTAGGCCATGAAAATGTAAGTTTTTTTAAGATATTGAATCTCTGGTTGAGAGAGTGCAAAACCTAATGCTTCCATCTTAGCAACATTTATTTTGAGTCCTGAGAGGTTTCCAAAATGAGTAAGAATTCGTAATAGTTCAGGAATTGAGGTGGCAGTCTTTGTGAATGAACCTAAAATGTCATCAGCAAAGAGACTGCATTTAAAATGATGGTGACCAATCCTGATCCCATGAATATCTGGATTTGATTGTATAGACTGAGATAGTGGCCCTATTGATAAAAAGCGAAGAGTAAGGGTGAGAGGGAACATCCCTGTCTAGTGCCCCGTTGCACCTCAATTTGCACCGTGGAGTCACCTGGTAATTTCAACCGTGCTTTGGGAGATCTATAGTAAGTCTCAATCAGGTACATACATTTCCCCCCAAAGCCAAATTTGAGTAATACCACTTTAAGATAAGGCCAATCTAAAATATCAAAAGCCTTTTCTATGTCTGAGGCCAATAAGCAAGATGGGATATGGTTTTGGGATGCCCATGATATCAAATTCAAAGTGCGCCTAATGTTATCCCCCATTTGTCTGTAAGTGACAAAGCCCACTCTTTATGAATGAGTCTGAGAAGGAATTGGGAGATTCTATTGGCCATCAGCTTTGCTAAAATGTTGAAATCTCCATTTAGGAGTAATATTGGACAATCATTTTTAACTTTTAGGGAATCCCAACCTTCCTTGGGGAAACATATCATATCCCCCTGATTTAATTATTGGGGCATTTGGTAACCTTCTAAAATTTGACTAAAAAGATTTGTTAAATGGGGGCGAGAATGTCAATATATTTCTTAAAATATAAGTTGGTGAATCCATGCAGGCCTGGGGCCTTCCCACCCTTAAAGCTGTTAATAGTCTTTCTAACCATAACCTTAGAGTTAAGAAGATACCCTTCCTCCGATGACAGAGTGGGCAAGTCACATGAGCTAAGGAAGGCAAATCTCTGCTGCACCTGTTGATGCTGGTGCGGAAAGGATGAATATATCTTCTGGAAAAAATCCAATAAGTTTTTTTGTATATTATTAGGGCTAGCTGTGATATCACCAGCAGAAGTTCTGATTCAGGAGATTTTTGACTGAGACATTTTGCTTCTGAGTTTCCTGGCTAGTAAACTGTCTGGTTTATTAGCCTTGGCATAAAACCTGTGGTTTGTCCATCTAATCGTTTTTTTGTGTAATAAAATAGCCACTCCCGCCTTTTTGGTAGGTTGGGTTGTAGCTGCAAAAATGGGATACGTTTTATGTAAGAATTTGGTTTTATGTAAGAAGTCTATTATGTGCGAAATGTGTTTCTTGTAAGAATATCACATCCGGATGTAAGGATTTATATGACAAATATGCCTAGCATCTCTGGAATTGGGAATTAAACCCCCAAACATTATGTGACACAAAAACAAAAGAGGTGTCTGTCATTGTACCTCAATAGTTATGCAGACGCTTTGCCAATCCCAGTTTATATCACTAGAGCCCCATGCATCCTTATAACTGGAGACCTGATGGCAAGTGGAACTGGCCCTGAAGGTGGCGGAGGGATCTCATCATGTATCCTGGAATATGGAACTAGAGTAAAGAGAAAAAAAAGACATAACAAAAATAACCATAACATAATAACAGAAACTCTGACCCTTCCTCAAACAAGTACTTAACACACTTTTGTGCCAGGGGAGGGAAATTAAAAATTCCATTTTCCTACAAGTCCCCTCTGGTGAGGAAGAGATGCCCGATAAACAATCGGTTTTATATTATTTAAAAAAAATCAGTGAACAATACCCCACAAAAAGCCAGACGCACTGTTTACCTTCCACTGAGAGGCCCATATATTATTTCTCCAACAGCTGAACCTGGCGTTTTCTCGGCCTGTATTTCCATAACACCTGCTCCTCTTACTATATTACATACATTATATGGTGTTGGAACATTTTTTTGTTAAGTCTAATACAGTAATCCCAATGTTCAAACCACAGTCCAATGTTATGGACATCTTTGACCCTGGTTTCCTGTCCATATATTATCAAATCTCTCAACTGCTATGTCGTGAACGCAAGACAGTGTCCATAATCTGCAAGAGATTTAATCTATCAGTAGAGTGTGTTCTTCCGTCGCATTGCAACTGGAAAAGTTATCTTTATAACTCCACTTTAGTATAGATCTAAGCAGATTACTGAAATATATTTGAAAATAGCGAGGTGCTTAAACAGACTCCTTACACCTCACTCTACCAAAGCCTCTCCATAATACAAAGTGGTCATTTCAGTCTTTGCAGATGGGCCTGGAAACGAAGGTACTGGCTCTGGAATCTGATCCAACTATCTACGCTGTCATTTGGACCGTTGGGCTTCTGTCCACTGTCTTGCCGCCCTTTGAGGTAGACTTATTCCTTGCAGAGTTTCTAGAGTGTCTTTTCTAGGTAAGAGATTCAAATGTGAGAGGACCGAATGACACTCCTCTAAATAATGGACTATATGATTAGTCGCATCCACTTGAAAAGATAGGCTAAAGGGGAACCCCCACCTGTACTTAATATTATTTTTAATAAAAATTGATAAGGCCGGTTTCAATTGTTTGCGTTTTATAAGAGTGGAAGGAGCCAAGTCAGCAAAAATCTGTAACTGGGCTCCCTCAGGGCCGACAATAGACTGTGATTTTCTGGATGTTGCAAGAATCAGGTCTCTCGACCCCTGACGTAAAAATCGAGCTCTTTCATCCTTTGGCTGCTCTGATGAAGCTGGACCTCCCAGGGCCCTATGCCCCCTTTTAATTTCCCAAGAGTCCTGAGGTTGGTTTGGTAACATATTATGAATAATAACATTCAAATATATTTTCAGATCCACTACTGACTTTGGAATCCCTCTGAATCTTACATTATCATGTCTAGACCTGTTTTCCAAGTCTTCAAGTTTATTTTCCAAAGAAGCTATATAAGTGGAATTTTAATCTATATCCAGACGATCTTTCTGTTGAGTATCCACAATCTGGTCCATTACTGTTTCCAGTACATGGGTACGGTGTCCAAGATCCTGTAAATCCTGCCTGATTTCTTTAACCGCCTGGTCAAAATGAGATTGAAGCAGGTTAATAAAATCCAACAAAGATATGTCTGACAATTTAGCATGTTGTGTGGTAGGTGAAGTATCCTCCCCTATATCTGAGCCTTCCGATGAGCCCAGTATGGAAGCATGTGAGGAGGCTTGGGCTTGTTTTTGTGCCTTAAAATGTTCTGAGATACTCCTGGAGGGCAAATTAGATATGTGAGACAGAGATTTGAAGTCTCACATTTTTTTAATAAAAACATAAAGCCTTCTCACGGGCAGGGGTTCCCTCCAGTCTAAGCTTATCTGTTCACAGCATTGGAAGGGCCAGTAGGTCGAGCCCAGTGGCTAGTGTGGGGATTACACGTTAGTGAACCTCATTTGCAGAGACAAACTGCCACATTTGAGTGGTGACGTCACAAGTTGAGCTTGCAATGGGTAAATATGAGCTTATACACCTCGACTGTGGTGGATACTGTAGAGAAGTCCTGTATTACCCTCTGCTTATATTATATACCCATTCATAAAAGGAGGTTCAGCCTGATGAGCAGAGTTCACTCTACAGAAGTGTTTGCTGAGTACCTCCTATTTTTGGAGTAGAAATAGTCCCTGCAAAGTCCCGTGATAGCAGGATGCTATGTCATGTAATTAATGACTATCCCAGCAGGGTATTTTGGCAAGTTTGACCTAAAAAGTCTTAAAAAAGTTGAAAATGCAGCCTGTTGTATCAGTACCTTGTTTTCCAACTAATGTGTATAGTGTTCTTTACATGGCTATATTTGCAGTGCAGTTGCAGTGCTTGTCCACAAGATGGTGCTGTTGCTTAGTTTTAAATAGTTTTCTTTGTTTGCCCTTTCAATTTAACGGTGTAGTTGATTTGTAGATAATTGTATTAGTGAAGTGCCAGACTGTCAAATGGTGTATTTACAATTTAGGCACTAATCTGGACATTTAACAAGACTTTCTGGTTTAATAAGCCTAAAGGTTGCACACATGTTGGAGACATGAGGTAAAAGTAAGATGGCTGCCAGGTTCTTAATCCTACCCTATGGGAAGGGGAAAAGGGCGCCAAAACGTTCAGGCTATGTATTCAAAATGGCACAGTTTTTAACACTTTTTCCTGCCTTAGCGTGCATGACCTTCCTTCTGGCATCTACCTCCTTTTGGCAGTCTTTGCTAGGGTAAAGACACACCACTTCAGATTTTATTAATATCTTATTGTGTGCCTAATTTTATGGAAGATCTACCGCTGTCCTCTGATGTGAATATCTGCACCTGGGATGGTTTAGGCCTAGTGCAGTCTATCTGGGGGCAGCACACTCCCTAAGATGGAGGCTCCACTCCACGCGGTCTGTCCAGTCTTCTCCCCACCAGCTACTCCCTGGGTCTACTCACAGCGTAATGAGGGCCAATACCCACAAAGCTAATCCGCCAGACCTTGAAGTGAGTCTCCGCTGCAGTCTGGTAGTGATTTCACGGGATTGCTCTTAATGTCGCTGTCTCTCCACATGTCTGCTCCTCAGACCCAGCAGCTGGCTTCCTCTGTCACGGTGCGCTGTCAGCGCCTTTGAGCTGCTACTGGATGGATGCACCGGTCTCGGCGATCGAGCAATCAACTTGGTGTCTCCCACCAGAGGGAAGAAGGGAGACAGCCGGTCTCTCCCGGAGTTTAGTATATCAGGCCTCACCCAGAGCTTGTCCTGCCCAAATCCATGTGGCCTCTAAGATCGCGGATGCCTCACATATTATATATATATATATATATCTGCACCGGTTATTTAGCTGCAGATGTTTAAAATTATACCAGGGCTTTTGGGTCTAAATTTCCTCCGTAATTTGCTAAAATCTTGGATCCTTAGATTGTAAGTCTGCGAGTTTCTATCCTAGGTACTTTGGGAAATCACCATGGACATTGGATTACTAGCTCAAAGACAGGGCCCTCCTTCCTTTGCTAAACGTTAATCTGTATTTATCTTTGTCTGAACTCAATTTATGTACAGCGCTACGGAATACGTTGGCGCGTTATAAATTAACTATAACATTATAATAATAATCTCACGGAGCTCTCTCAGAACACGTCTGAGTCTGTTGTTTGCTGGCCACGCCTCCCTAGATGAAGTCATTTTTCACTAAATTTTGGCTCTTGCATTTTACTAATAAGCAGGTTTCTAACTGTAAATGTGTGACAGAGCGTCCTTGTTTGTTTTCCTGGTTAATAGCCCCTTTTGTGTTGGATTCCCAGAATAGATGCATTCTTGCCATGGTATGTAGGAAGCTTGCAGTCAACCATGTCACATTTAGTTCCCTATCTTTTTTAAGACCTTATTTTTCAGGTTATTGTTTTCTTTCTTTGTTTTAGGCACAATTCAGGTCCATGAAGGCATCTTCTGCATCTGCAAACATTGTCAAAAAGTAAAATGTAGTAATTGTAAGATATTCCCAGTAATTATACAGTTTTGACTAGTTTTGTAGCCCATTTCATTGTTTTTAACCCAATATTTTTAAAGCTTCACTATCATTTGAGCTATCCAAGGATTAGCAATTATTTTTGCAATATGAGGATAGCCTTTTAGGGCAAATTATGATTCAACTTACACTATGTACTATTGTTCCATTGGTTATTTTGCTTATCTATTCATAGATGTTGATCTACTTGCTAGTTCCATATGACAATTGCTGATCCCTGCATTATTGATTTATTAATCTATTGGATATTGTTTTCGTATGAGGACATACCTTCATTAGTGTATAGATAATTGTATATGTTGAGTATCCATATTATTGTTGTGTTGCCCATAATAGCCCAATGGCTTAATTATATTTAGCTCTAAAAGTTTTTTTACAGTCTCCTTTTTCTTGTTTTTGCCCTTTGTTCCCATCTAATAAAGTGCTATATACAAATAGGTATTAGGCACCAAGGAATTTTAATGTCATATAATTAACTGTACATTACATTTGTGTCACATTCCTATATCAGTAAACTTGTGAGCCCTGGTTACTGTGCACATGACAGGTCCAATTTGTGATACTGTGGAGTATCAACATTCCCCTGAAGGGCTGATAACAATGTTACAGGTGATAATGTGAATAGATTGATAGCAAAACACTTGATGGGATTTCGCCAAATGATAATGGCTATACATCTTTGCACATGGCCACCAGTAATGGCGTTGGACTTTCCAGGATGGGCGTAGTGGAGATTGACCCATGTGTGTTAGCGGCTCTTCCTGATGGGTTAGAGTAGATTAGTGTGGTGTATGTTCCCCTGGTCCCCTTCTGGATCGCTACCTTGTCATGGTGAAGGGGCTTGTGTACTTCAATGAAGCTGTGAGCTACACCATGTAGTATAATTTTAGGTGTGCAGGTCATAGCAGAAAGGTCAGACAAATTTGTGGTCCACTGGAGAAGGAACTGGTAAACCACTCCAGTATCTTTGCCATGAAAACCGTTTGGATAAGCACAGACATGACTGAAGGCCCAACAAATAATAAAATATTTCCCTGGTACTTAATATATGTGATATGGCGGTGTAATTTGGCCACTATTTTTTCCCCCAATGTAGATGTGATGAGTGAGATATGTATAAGATGATCTTTGTATTTTTAGAATCTGCATTAGAGTCTCTGTGAGTGAGAAAGGGATAATATGGCAGGCAGTTTCATGTTTTTGTGTTGCAATTTAATCAGGTAGTGTATTTAATTGCTTTCAGCATCGTTCAGCATCTTGCAGCATGACTTTTCATATCTGATTCACATATAAGAATATAAAATATTTTTGAAGGCCTATTTGTGCTTTCTCCTTTTTGGTGTGTTTTAAATGTCTTTTGAAGTGTTACAAACTAGTCTATAAACCCTTTGATGGTCCCATTTGGATCTAATAATATATTTGGCTACATTTGCCATTTGCGGGTTTGAAGGCAATTGTGTCCTTGGGGAATTAAAGCAAATAAATAGCGATTTGCAGTTTTAGTGATTGTAACTTTTGCGTGCTTGAAAGCTCAAAGGCTTAGATGAGTTATACGTTACGATTTTGACAGCCGCAGGAATTTTTTAGCCTGTAACCAGCAAATGGTTTGCAGGTAGCGAAGAGACACCAAATAAATAGCAAATTAGTTTATGGGCTCCATTACGGGACCCCTTAACTACAATTTGCTCAATTGAATAGGGGCCAAAGTGTTTAATTTAAATTTAAATATTCTTGTGGTGGAAGGTCATAGGGATTTTTAAGAGTAGTAAAAGATAGTATGGAATCATCTATATACCATGAACTGATTCTGTATAAGTGTCTCAATTCCACCAAGATAGTGCCCCCTTAGTAAGTCCTAGAGAAAATTGGGGGTGTGGTATTAATAGGGTCATGGTGGAAAGTGTGGGAGTACGAATTTTTGGTTTTCCCAAAACCAATATTTTAAAGTTTGCCTGTGAATATGACTTGCGGAAGCGTCTAGTACAGTAAGTGGTTTGTGGATACAAATTATTTTATCCCATGTTTAAAGGTGCATCAGGACATTCTCCATAAAGATTCAAATTGGTTGATGGCATGACACGCCTCCTTTAGATTTGTGTCTGACCATAGTGGCAATAAAAAACTATTGGGGCTTTATTGTACCAGTTAAATTTGAAGGTTTGTTTTTTGGAATTTGTCTGTAGAGTTGATTGCAATGGATAAGGATCTGAATAGATATTGTAGGTATGGTAAAATGTTCATCTTAACAATATCGTTACAACCGAACCATGACATTTTGTAGTTGAAGAACTGGGAGAATGAGGGAGAGAGAGAAAGAGGAGGCAGAGAGAGAAGTAGGAGGAGAGGAGAGAAAGAAAGAGAATGAGGGGGGGATAAGGAGGGAAAGAGAGAGAGAAGGAGGGGAGAGAGGAGGCTGAGAGAGAGGGCTGAGAGAGAAAAGGAGGGAGAGAAAGGAGGGGAGAGAAAGAAGAAGGGGAAAGAAGGAGGGAAAAAGAGAGAGAAGGATGGGAGCGAGAAGGAAAGAGAGAGAGGAGGGAAAGTGAGAGAGAAGGAGAGGAAGAGAGGAGGCCAAGAGAGCAGAGGCAGATAGAGAAGGATGAGGGGAAAGAGAGAAGGAGCGGGAGAGTGAGAGGGAGAGAAAGACAAAGAGGGAGAGAAAGAGAGAGAAGGGGGAGAGAAGAATGGAGAGAGAGGGATAGAGAGAGGAAGTAGAGAAAGAGGGAGGAAGAGAGAAAGCGAGGGAGAGAGAGAGGTGAGGGGGGGAAAGAGTAGGCAGAGAGGGGCAGGGAGAGAGGAGGGAGGGAGAGAGACAGAGAGCACACAGATGTAAGAGAGGGCAAATAGAGAGACAGCACAGAGAGAGATTGAACAGACAATTGAACAACATAACATATGATACCATCATTTATGACAGGCAAGTTACTAGTTTTAAATATTTTTCCTGTCATGTGAAATTGAAGTTAAGTATAAAACCTTTTAATTCAGAGGCGGGCTGGGTCAAGTTCAGTGCTTCTGTTTTGTCGATGTTAACTTTTAAGTCAGAGAATCTCTAGAATATATCTAGTGTATGTAATAGGATAGGGATTGAGGTGAGCGGTTTCTTGAAGGTGTAGAGAAGGTCATCTGCAAAGAGGCAGCATTTGAATTGATGAAGGCCTATGTTAACCCCATGCATGCTACAATCTGTTCTTATGGCATGTGCAAGGGTTCAATGGCCAAGACAAAAAAAAAGGGGGGTTGACGGCATCCTTGTCTAGTTCCTCTTGGTATAGAGATATATTTATTTACTTGTCTTGGAGGTTTTAGAGTAACTTTGATGGAGTTGTAGTAAGTTTTTCTTAAATTTATAAACTGACCTTTAAATCCACATTTGGTTTGGACTGCATATAGATAAGGCCATTCTACAGAGTCAAAATACTTTTCAATGTATAAGAGTGGCAGACAGGCTGGTGTTTGAGATTTGTGGATCAGGTGTGAGATATTGAGGACATGTCTGATGTTGTTAACTGCCTGTATATGCAGGATAAAAACAACTTGATCCTAAGTCTAGGGAGAAATTGGGTCACTCTATCCGACATGAGTTTCACTAGAATGTGATATCTCTGTTCAGTAGTGAGATGGATCTGTAGCTTTTAACATTCAGTGGGTATCTTCCTTCTTTAGGGATAATCATTATTAAGGTATGGATTGATTATGGTAGAACAGAATTACCTTCCACAATTTAATTAAATAGTGTTGTTAGGTGAGGAGCAAGGAGTTTAGCACATTTTGTTTATAATAAAGATTGGTTAAACCAACTTGGCCTGGTGATTTGCCACCTTAAGTTTTTGAATTGTGTCTCTAACTTTTTAGCTGTGATTTTAGAGTTTAAGTTACATAGTTAAATAGTTACATATTAGTAATTGAGGTTGAATAAAGACGTTCAGTCCATCAAGTTCAACCTTTTTAGATCTCTTCTGATCATTATAATATGTGGATTATTTTTTACCCTGTAATAATTGTTAATTGTTAATTATGAATTATTGATTGATCCAGTGGAAGGCAAACAGAAAATAAATATTGAAAAATTTCAATATTCAAAAGGAAAAAAACATTATTCCTTCCTGACCCCAAATACTGGAGATCCGACTCCGCCCTGGATCAATACTCCTCAATACTTATTATCCGGGATAACTCTGACTGACCTTTTTATTAAAAAAAATATCCAACCCCTTTTTAAAGTTGTCTATTGAATCTACTGTCACCACCTCCTTTGGTAGAGAATTCCACAGTTTAACCACCCTTACTGTGAAGAAACCTTTTCGCTCTTTAAAATTGAATCTTTTTTCTTCTAAACTCAAGGGATGTCCTCTTGTCAGTTGAAAACCTCTTGGTACAAAAAGGACAATTGACAAATCCCTATATTGACCGGAGAGGTATTTATATAAGGTAATCATATCACCCCTTAGGTGCCTTTTTTTTTAGAGAACATGAGTTTAATTTGGTAAGTCTTTCATCATAACGTTGCCCCTCTATCCCCCTTATTAGTTTTGTTGCCCTTCTCTGTACTTTTTCCAGCTCTAAAATATCCTTTTTATGAAGTGATGCCCAAGATTGTACTCCATATTCCAAATGAGGGCGTACTAGGGATTTGTATAGTGGCAGAATTATATTTGCTTCCCGTGTTTCTATAACCTTCTTAATACATGCTAATATTTTATTTGCCTTTGCAGATGCTGCTTGGCATTGAGCACTGTTACCTAGGTAGTTGTCGACAAGCACTCCCAAATCCCTTTCAATATCCGATACCCCTATATTTGCTCCATTAAGATTATAAATTGCATGACTATTTTTCCTTCCCAAATATATAACTTTACATTTATTTGTATTATATCGCATCTGCCATTTAGATGCCCATTCCTCTAATTTATGCAAATCCCTTTGGAGGAAAAGTACATCATTATCTGATTTAATTACCTTGCACAACTTAATGTTATCAGCAATATGTTAATAAATATGTTAAAAAGGAGAGGACCTAATACTGGACCCTGAGGAACCCCACTTACCACATTAGTCCAATCTGAGTATGTTCCATTTACAACAACCCTTTGCTTGCTGTCTTTTAGCCAGCTCTCAATCCATGAGCAGATATTTACTGCAATTCCTGTATCCCTTAGTTTATACAATAGTCTTCCATGGTGCATGGTATCAAAAGCCTTTGAAAAATCCAAATAGACTCCATCCACTGAGTTGCCCTGATCCAAGTTCCTACGAACCTACTCATAGAAACAGGTTACATTTGTTTGACATGACCTATCTCTCATAAATCCATGTGGATTCTGACTTATAATCGTATTTTAACAGACCTGGGGCCCTATTAAATTCAAAGCTTGCAACATACGTGGCCGACATCCAAATCCATGAATATGATCAATTAGTCAAACCCATGGTTACGGGTTTAGACAGAGCCTATAGTAAAAGAGATCGTCATTATTACGTCACTAAAGAAATAGAGGTCAGATTTCAGTCACTTACGTTTTGAAGTCCGAGTTATGATCGTGCCCGCAATCCAGAAATAATGCAATACTAAATAATCAATAACTATAATAGTCTAGTCCATGCGAGTTCTATTATATGTATTAACACATTGATTGCTGGGATCGATATAACACGGAAATTAAACATAAAATAAATTATTTTTTATTGCAGATTTGCGAGCTTGAGAATGTTTTGCTATTAATATTATTACCTCACATCACCTTCCCTTTAATTTAAAATACAGTAGTGTGTTTATATTTGCAGTTACAGTGCTACGGACAGGAGTTTAACCCCCTTGCAGCTCCTCTCTAGTACCCATAGGATTTTTCGCTCTATTTTCCGTTTACGGGTTTGAACGCCAGTGCGTCCTTGGGGATTTCTAGCAATTTAATAGCGATTTGTGATAGTAACATTGACAAATTTGACAGATCAAAGGCTAGCTGGGACGGAGTTCAGATTTTTACAGTTTTTACGAATGTAACCCGCAAATCGTTTGGGGGTAGCTGAAAGAGGCCAATTTAATAGCAGTAACTTTTACAGGCTCCTTTACGGGGTACAGTTTCTAAAATTGTAGCAATTAAATAGGTGCCCTATTCTTGTATACTACCCCTTATTAACCCTTCTAAAAGTTTCCCAACTACAGATGTGAGGCTTACAGGTCTATAATTCCCCGGATTTGCTCTTGCTCCCTTCTTAAATATAGGTATCAACTCTGCTGTTCTCCAGTCATCTGGTAGAGACCCTGTGTTGAGTGAATCCTGAAAAATTAGAAATAATAATTTGGCTATTACAGAGCCCAGTTCCCTTAGTACCCTTGGATATATTCCATCAGGACCTGGGGCTTTATTAACATTTATTTTTTCCAACCTCTTTTGGATTTCTTCCTGCATTAACCAATTATCTAGTGAAGGTAGTGTAGCCCCATTATGTTGCCGTGTCCCAGTTATCTAAGTCTTGTTGTGACAAGGATTTTTAGCAGTAGATAACTTCATAGGTGGATATATAACCACTTGTTTCAATATTTGTTATTCAATGCTGTTAATTGCTTTGCAAACTACTTTTCCTACAAAATATTTTCAATTAAGGAGCATTTAATAGTATATTTATTAAAACTATCGGCAATCCTTTTTGTGTGATACTGCTTGCTTTATTGTCAAATTGATGAAAAATCTGCAGTCAACATTTATGAAAATGTATTATTAAAGTAGGTTACCTCACAGGTGAGTATATTTAACCAGGTGTTACTTATACTTCTAAATACATTTCAGTACTAAAAATTGCTTCTCAAATTTATTTTACAAAGATATATACTGTTAAAAAATAATTATTACAACTATTACTACTAACTTGCCCGTCAAAAATGACGGTATCATATGTTACTTTCAATTGTTCTGTCTCTCTCTTTGCTGTCTCTCTTTGTGTGCCATCTGTCTCTCTCTGTGCACCCTCTCCTTCTCTCTGTGCACCCTCTCTCTCTGCACTCTCTCTCTCTCTGTGCCCTCTCTTTATGTGTGCACTCTATCTCTGTCCCTCTGTATCTCTCTGTGCTCTCTCTCTCTCTCTCAGTGCCCTCTCTCTGTGCTGTGTTCTCTCTGTCTCTCCCTCCCTCTCTTTCTGCCTCACTCCCTCCATCTCTATCTCCCACTATCTCCCTATCCCTGTCCCTCTGTAGCTCTCTGTGCCCTCTCTCTATCTGTGCCCTCTCTCTGTGCTGTGTTCTCTCTGTCTGTCTCTCTCTCCCTCCTCCTCTCTCCCCCTCCCTCTCTCTCCCCCCTCTCTATCCTACTCCTTCCCTCTCTCCTTCCCTTTCTCTCATCGCCTCCCACCATCTCTCCCTCCCTCCCAGTGATCCAACTTTTGAGCATACTCTTTCACTCCATGTGCGCCCTCTCTTTATATATGTACTCTCTCTATTTGCCCTTTGTCTCTCTCAGTGTCCCCTCTCTCTGTGCCCTCTGTCTCTCTATGTGCCCTCTCCCTCTCTGCCCTCTTTCTCTGTCTCTCTCTTCATCCCTCCATCTCCTCTCTCTCTCTCCCTTCCTTTCTTCCCTTCCTCTCTCTCTTTCTGCCTCCCTACCTCTCTGCCTCTCACTCTCTCTTTCTCTGCCTTCCTCCATCTTTCTCTCTTCTCCTCCCTCGGTCTCTCTCTCCCCTCCCTCTCTCTCTGCCTCCCTCCCTCTCTGCCTACATCCCTCACTCTTTCTCCCTCCCTCTCTCTCCCCCTCCTTCCCTCCCCCTCTCCCTCCCTTTTCTTCTGTCCCTCTCTCTCGCTCTGCCTCCCGATCTCTCTGCCTCTCACTCTCTCTTTCTCTGCCTCCCTCCCTCTTTCTCTCTCCCCCTCCCTCAGTTTCTCTTTCACCTCCCTCTCTCTCTGCCTCCCTCTCTGCCTTCTCTCCCTCCCTCTGTCTCCCTCCCTCTCTGCCTCTATCCCTCGCTCTCTCTTCCTCCCTCTCGCTCCCTCTCTTTCCCCCTCCTTCTCTCCCCCAGTCCCTTCCTGGATCTCCCTTTTCTCCCCTCCCTCTCTCTGTCTCCCTCTCTCTCTGCCTTCTCTCTCTCTCCCTCCCTCTCTGCCTCCCTCGCTCTTTCTCTCTCCGCCTCCCTCAGTCTCTCTCTTCCCTCGCTCTTTCTCTCTCCCCCCCTCAGTCTCTCTCTTCCCTCCCTCTCTCTCTACCTCCCTCCCTCTCTGCCTTCTCTCTCTCTCACTGCCTCTCTGCCTCCATCCCTCGCTCTCTTCTTCCCTCTCTTTCCCTCCCTTTCCCCCTCCTTCTCTCCCCCAGTCCCTTCCTCGATCTCCCTTTTCTCCCCTCCCTCTCTCTATCTCCCTCTCTCTCTGCCTTCTCTCTCTCTCCCTCCCTCTCTGCCTCCCTCGCTCTTTCTCTCTCCCCCTCCCTCAGTCTCTCTCTTCCCTCCCTCTCCCTCTACCTCCCTCCCTCTCTGCCTTCTCTCTCTCTCACTGCCTCTCTGCCTCCATCTCTCGCTCTCTCTTCCCTCCCTCTCTCTCTACCTCCCTCCCTCTCTGCCCTCTCTCTCCCTGCCTCTCTGTCTCCATCTCTCGCTCTCTCTCCCTCTCCTTCCCTCCCCCCTCGCTCTGTCTTTGCCTCCCTTCCTCTCTCCCTCCATCACAGTGACCCAACTCCGCCAGGCAGTTGAGCGGCTCTGCTGTGCATACACTGTTGCACTGCTTTGTTGCGCATGTGTGAATACAATGCAATATCCAGAGATTTATGGCTAGCTGTTTGTGAGTAACGCCTGCGCAGAACGCATATCACAGGCGTTTCAACTGTAAAATATTATAGTGGATTCATTATTGTCTTTATTTGTCAAACTGATATTTCTATCTGTAATCACATAAATAAAGATTTCATTATTAAAGTAGGTTACCTCACAGGTGAGTATATTAATCACCTGTTACTTATACCTTTAATATTTTATAAATTAAGAATATAAAATCATTTATAAATGAATTCGCTTCTATGAATTGTTTATCAAGATTCTTTTACAAAAATATGTACTTTTACTTTGATTACTTGCGACACAGTTGTTATAACCTTTAAAAAACGTATACAAATGCATTAATCTGCTTCTTAAGCCAGGCGGCATTATGCACAAGGAGATCACTCAACAGACGCAAGCTCACTCCTGATGAATTGGGCTAGCAACCTCATGAAACACACGTTGGGTCTCTTACACATCACTTGTCAGTCTGCAGTAATATAGAGAGAGCCATGGTGCTGCAGACACTGAGCGTTGAATATAATAGACTATGGCATTGATTATGCACTGAAGTGTAGACAGACGGGTGATGAGGAGCCCAGCAAGGAGTGAGTTGCAGTAGACAAGGCAAGATATGATGAGATAATGGATTACAATTTTAGTTGTTCTTTGTGTAAGATAGTGGCATATTTTGGAGATTTTTTTTTAGGTGGAAATGGCAAGCTTTTTTGTTCAATAGGACCCTTAGACAATAAACTGGGAGGCTGGAGCGATGATGGCATTATCAATGGTGATAGATATTTGAGGAGTGGAAGCTGTAGTAGAGGATGGGAAGATTAGAAGCTCAGTAGTGATGTCGCGAACACCCCTCATCATCCTCCCCTGTGTCTCTTTCCCCCCTTCCTCATCACCCTCCCCTGTGTCTCATCCCCCCCCTCATCATCCTCCCACCTCCCTCATCATCCTCCCCTGTATCTCTTTACCCCCTCCCTCATAATCCTCCCCTGTGTCTCTTCCCCCTCCATCATCATCCTCCCCTGTGTCTCTTTCCCCCCTCCCTCATCATCCTCCCCTGTGTCTCTTTTCCCCCTCCCTCATCATCTTCCCCTGTGTCTCTTCCCCCCTCCCTCATCATCCTCCCCTGTGTCTCTTTCCCCCCTTCCTCATCACCCTCCCCTGTATCTCTTTACCCCCTCCCTCATCATCCTCCCCTGTGTCTGTTTCCCCCTCCCTCCTCATCCTCCCCTGTGTCTCTTCCCCCCTCCCTCATCATCCTCCCCCTCCCTTGATGATAAGGGGGGGAAGAGACACAGGGATAAGTGTGAGGGGTGTTAGGGTAAGGGGTGTTAGGGATAAGGGTGAGGGGGCTAGGTGTTAGGGTGAGGGGTGTTAGGGCTAAGTGTGAGGGGTGTTAGGGATAAGTGTAAGGGGTGTTAGGGTGAGGCATGTTAGGAATAAGTGTGAGGGGTGTTAGGTCTTAGGGATAAGTGTGAGAAATTTAGGGTTAGGTGTTAGGTTGATGGGTGTTATGGATAAGTGTGAGGGGTGTTAGGGTTAGGGTAAGGGGTGTTAGGGATAAGTGTGATGGGTGTTAGGGTAAGGGATGTTAGGGTTAAGTGTTAGGGTAAGGGCTGTTAGGGATACGTGTGAGGGGGTATTAGGGTTAGGGTGAAGGGTGTTAGGGATACGTGTGATGGGTGTTAGGGTAAGGGATGTTAGGGTTAGGTGTTAGGGTAAGGGCTGTTATGGATAAGTGTAAGGGGGTATTAGGGTTAGGTGTTAGGGTGAGGGGTGTTATAGATAAGTGTGAGGGGTGTTAGGTCTTAGGGATAAGTGTGAGGGGTGTTAGGGTTAGGTGTTAGGTTGATGGGTGTTTTGGATAAGTGTGAGGGGTGTTAGGGTTAGGGTAAGGGGTGTTAGGGATAAGTGTGAGGGGTGTTATGGTTAGGTTGTTGGGTGTTATGGATAAGTGTGAGGGGTGTTAGGGTAAGGGGTGTTAGGGATAAGTGTGAGGGGTGTTAGGGTTAGGTGTTAGGGTGGGGGGTGTTAGGGATAAGTGTGATGGGTGTTAGGGTAAGGGATGTTAGGGTTAAGGTATTAGGGTAAGGGCTGTTAGGGATAAGTGTGAGGGGAATTAGGGTTAGGTGTTAGGTTGATGGGTGTTATGGATAAGTGTGAGGGGTGTTAGGGTTAGGGTAAGGGGTGTTAGGGATAAGTGTGAGGAGTGTTAGGGTTAGGTGTTAGGGTGAGGGGTGTTAGGGATAAGTGTGATGGGTGTTAGGGTAAGGGATGTTAGGGTTAGGTGTTAGGGTAAGGGCTGTTAGGGATAAGTGTGAGGGGGTATTAGGGTTAGGTATTAGGGTGAGGGGTGTTAAGGATAAGTGTAAGGGGTGTTAGGGTGAAGCATGTTAGGAATAAGTGTTAGGGGTGTTAGGTCTTAGGGAAATGAGTGAGGGGTGTTAGGGTTAGGTGTTAGGTTGATGGGTGTTATGGATAAGTGTGAGGGGTGTTAGGGTTGGGTGCTAAGGTGAGGGGAGGATGATGATAAGGGGGGTAAGAGACACAGGGGTTTCCTTGCAGCAGAGATCAAAAGAGTCCTTCATTACTGTATTGCACACTGTGTACAGTAGCCTAGCTATGGTTTTCCCTATTGATGCAATATCACCTACACTCTCCCTCCTCTCAGTAAGACTGCAAGTTAGTTATGATTCCAAAATGGCTGCTGTCCATGAGGTAGAAGGGTCTGGAAGGCAGGGTATGATGCTGATTGGCTGGAATGTGTCTGCTGACTGTGAGTTGCAGGGTCAAAGTTTGCTCAATGATAAAGTATAGGGGGCGGATCGAATATCGCATATGTTCGCAGTTCGCCGCGAACGCGAACATGCTATGTTCGCCGGGAACAGTCCGCCGGCAAACTATTCGCGACATCTCTAAAGCTCAGTATTTGACATGTTGAGTTCAAGATGACGCAACATTTTATTAGGGTATTAAGGGAGGGTGTATAGATAAGGAAGAGGAGGGGCCTAGAACTGAACCTTGGAATATGCCAAAAGTCAGAGGGTTAGGCAAAGAGAAGGAGACACTAAATGTTTCATTTTCTATATAAGATATGAACCATGAGCTGTGTTGGAAAAGGATCACGTGGTCAAGTTGTAAGGTGAGCGACTAATTATAGACTTGAGACTTTGGCCCCTGTTCAACTAAGCAATTGCTGTTTACTGGAGCCCATAATGTAGCCTGTAAACAAATTTGCTATTCAATTTGCATCTTTTCGAGAGCCTCAATCAATGTACAGGTTACAGGCTGAAAATCCCTGCAGTTGTCAAAATCGTAACTTACAACCCATCTAAGCCTTTGACCTTTCAAGCCAGATACAAGTGTTATGGATCAGTATCTACAAGAAAATGCATTTTATGTTTGCCCTACTCATATATTTTCTCTTTTCAGTATTACGTAATCTTATTAACAATGTTGATTATTCGAGACTCTAAGATGGAGGACACTTCCCTGCATACAAGATGTAGGCAGCACTATTTCCGGTCTGTTAAGGATGACGAGTCTTATCACACCCTGGGCACAAGGAGGAGAACGCCATCTTCCCTTTGTCCTAAACTTCTGACCAATGAGAGAAAGACTCATCCCACTGTGGGATGACACCTAAAGACTCCTTAATACACTAACCCAATGCCTTGTTTAGATTCTGTAAAAGCAGACATCACAGAACCAATGAATTACCGAATAAACCTGATGATTGCTTAATAGCAACATTTATCTGATTGTTAAATGTTATATATAGCAGCTGATTCAATAAACAGTAGGCGAGAGAAAGCTTTATACCAGAACTCTGTGTCGGTGTATTATTTCTCTAAGGTGTGCACAATATATATATATATATATATATATATATATATATATATATATATATATATATTGGTAATTTGGCCAGGGACAGATATCTCCGAAAACTACTTTGGTTTTCTCCAAAACAATTGACGCCCAACTGTGGTGCTTGAGGTTTACTGAACCAGCAGTGGACATAAGGGATCCGGATGGAGCCTGCAGGAACGGGCGGAGCCTGGTCACCTCCGGTACATGGTAAGGACACGGTTAGCACCTTGACCGTGTAAAACCTGTTCCTGGGACTCGGCCCATCATCCAGGCCCGCTGTTTAGGGAGGTGTCAAAAAGTACAGGTAACATAACTTGCCTCAAGTCCATTACGAACCCTGTACCAGTGATATCTGTCACCTGTGTATGACTGTTGAAAGTGTGGGTCGAGTGATTGTGATTTCTTAGATATTGTGGTCCAGGAAATACATGTGTGCGTGCTGCAGACTCCAGGGTGGGTAGTGTCCGGATAGCCCCTATAGCCTTTAGGGAGGGGCTGCACGTACAAAACGTGCATACACATACCTTGGGGATCGGTGTCATTTGACATACCTTTCCTAAGGAGGGTCTATGCATGTTGGGTAGCCGAGTATCTCTCGGGGGTCATGATGTTCGTGCCTTGGTAGCGTGATAACCCCGAGAGACGTCTATCACATTGTAAAAGCATGTATGTGGGATGCAGACTTCAGTGGCAGATCGTTAGTGCCTTAGTAGCACAAGTAGCCCTGAATGCGTCAATTTTAGCACACGACGGTGTGAATCCCTGATCTACAATATCTTAAGAGTCAGAAATTTTCTGCAGAAATTGTTTAAATCTTACGGTGGTCTGTTATTGCTGGTTGTGATGCATATTTTAATGAGAAATGTAGCTTAGAATTTCTCTCCCTGTACTTATGAGACATCATTTCTCTGCAGCTGTGTGACATCAAGGTCAGACCACGCAGCGAAAGGAGTGTTTTACTCTTTCAAGGACGTATCTTAGTTAGGAGAATTCTTTCTATGCCAATGCTTAAGGTCGTATGCATTTGTACAGTAAGTGAAATAACTGTCATGTTTTCATGCGGTTGTTAAATTTGCTTAAGGGTGATTACAGTACGTGAAGTAATGTTTGTGTAAAAGTAGGTATCTTAAAGACAAACAACATCTACTATACCACCACTGCTGGAGTGAGTGCCCTGTATCCACTACCTCTTGGCAATATTAATCTTTATTAAAAGGAAGATATAGGAGACATTCAATGTTTCATTAAGCTTTATTATACACAAAGAAGTATACAAAAAGTAAAGAGTAAAAGTAAAGGATATAGAAAAGTAAATGCAACGTTATTTTTTTTTTTAGGAGGTTTTTTTAGAAAGTTACTCTGAGACAATTTCTGTATCATATGCTGCTATGTTGTGATATTGCCGGCTAAGATGTATGTTTAATAATGAAATGTGATGTTATTCTCTCCCATAATCTTGTGTCTATCTAAATCACTTGTTGCTATACACTGCACTATCTGCTATCCCTTTGCCAGTAGTGCGTGGTTACACACTACAACTTAGTGCTCCCTCGGAGGGTGGTAACTATTGTCTGAGTTTAGGGAAGACGTGTGAAGTGATTCTTCATAGCAGTCGAGCATATCAGACAAAATTCTATTTCAGACAACTGGTCTGCTTCTTCCTCTTTCACTTGTCTTTCTTTCTCTTCGCTCTCTCCCTTATTTTGTCTGCCTTCTAAAACTAGCTTGTGCTATACTTAGGACAGGAAGATGGGGCAGAATCAGGCTAAACTATGTGACGGCATGATGGCCCAAGATGTAGTGAAGAAAAGGGGGGGAGAGGCCGTGGTAAATAAATCTAACAAGATATTTAGAGTGTGTGGATTCACCAATATTGTGGGAGGACATCTGAGGGCAGAAGAGTGGCGGAAAGCATTGAGAAATAATTGAGGACAGTTACAAGATTATGCTTTATTACCAAGTGCAGAAGCATGGTACAGGGTGGCTAAAGAAATTGCACAGGAGGGTTGGACAGAGAAAGAGGTTGAAATGAATAGACAGAAAATGTATGTGTATTATGCTCCATGTGAAGCAGCCAGCTCCTTACCTACGACTATTGTCCCCTCCGCACTGCAAACACCCTGTAACCTTAGCACACCACAACCACTGCCCTTCGCCAAACAAAGACATTCCATCCAGCCGCAGCCCTAAGATGCCGCCCACACACACACGGAGGAGGAGCCACGCTCACCCCCGAACACTACCCCTTATAAAACAGTGTCATCCATTGCATCACCCATACAAGAGGGTCCGCCCATCACACCTACCGCCCTGATGGCACATCCCACTCCTCTTTATCCCATACTGACTGCAAATGGGACCATGTATTCCCCATACCCGATGTTTCCATCCCTGACAGCACCAAGTGTTGTAGGAGGTTCGACAGGGGGTGCTGGGCCCCATAGTGTACACAGTGTGCGCAGTTCTGCTGTAAGCCCACCGTTATTTCCCCTCCCTGACATTAGGACACCATTGAATGTGCAAGATATGCCCCTATCCCGTCATCAACAGGATAATTCAGAGGAGGAGGATGATGACATAAGGGGAGGAGAGGGGGCAGAGGAGTGGAGAGATAGGAAAACAGACCTGACAACGAAATCTAAGAGGAGGGACAAAAGTAGGGGAAGCCTGATGTATGTTGCATTCACCCCGACACAAGTCATCTCCCTTATAAACACGTTGCCCGACCCTGAAAAACAACCTATGCCTTTCTATAGAAAAATGGCACAGATCCAAAAGACTTACGCTGCAGCCTGGAGAGACCTTGTCAGCCTGTGTGAGACTGGCCCATTATGCGGAATGCAATAGATCCGTGCGATATAGATCGCCCGAAGGATGACTTTTCATCGGGTGTACTGTTCTGTGACCTGTTAAGATACTGGGCGAAGGATAAATTGGCAGATCAAGCAATTAACTTACAGGATATCAAGCAGGAGAAAGACGAATCGGTAGAAAGGTTCCATGCACGACTCACACAGGTTTTCACAGATCTTGGCTTCAGTCCACATAACAAAACACACACACAGATGTTAAGTACAGCTTTTGTACTAGGGTTAAAGGAATCTATAAAGAAAGGTCTGTTGACTTCCAGACCAGAATATAGAGTGTTACCATTAGACACGCTGTTACTTGTTGCAAAAGGGCTGGAGTCTGTAGAAAATACACACCCTACATCATCAGCGTCCAAAAAGACTGCCGCTCTCATGGTAACCTCTGAGGAGCCAGCATATAAAGGGGAAAAGAAGGAAACACAGCAGTGTTTCAATTGTAACAAGTTTGGACACATCAGCAAGAATTGTAAGATGCCTAGAAAACCGAGGACAAAGCAACAAGGGGATGCCACTAATAAGCAAGAGGGCCAAAGCACAGCATAGGACACTATCTCCTGCTATGGCAGTATCTTCAGGGGATAGCGGACTAGGACCTCAAGCTATTGTAACATTACCAATAGAAGGGATCCCTACTACCTTCCTAGTAGACACAGGTGCAGCCAGAAGTGTCCTAAGACAACAAGATCTGCCCGACTCATCTTACCTGTCTAACATTGATGTTGCTTGGGTAGGGGTTGACGGTATCCCCTCTTCCAACAAGTTGACTCAGCCACTACAAATAGGCCCATTCCCAGACCTGCTTGCTAGATTTGTAGTGTTCTCCACATGCCCAATTAACTTGTTAGGTGCGGATGTACTTTCTCGCTTGCAAGCATCCATCTTGTTTACCTATACAAGTGTCCTCGCCTATACAAGTGTCCTCGCCTTTAACAATTACTGACACTTCAGCACTCTGTTCACTACCAATATTACTCCACTTAGATGTGAAAAATGACAATAGACAAGGCCCAGCCGACATCTTGGATAAGATTCCGGCAACCCTCTGGTCACGTGGTCCGTAAGATATTGGGCACTTAAAGGTGCCTCCAGTCATAGTAAAGTTGAAGCCTGGAGTTGAATTACCACGAAAACCCCAGTATCCTCTGAAGCCAGCGCAGATTGATGCAATTACACAGCAGATAGAGAGCCTGTTGAAACAGGGAGCGCTAGTGCGGTGTACATCACCATGTAACACGCCCCTCTTCCCAGTGAAAAAGAAATCCAAGAAAGGAGAGCCAGTGAATTACTGTATGGTACAAGATTTGTGAGCAGTCAATGAAGCAACCATATTGGACACTCCCATAGTACCTAACCCACACACTCTCCTCTCTGGAATACCTTCAACAGCAGCATACTTTACTGTAGTGGTTCTGGCAAATGCATTCTTTAGTATTCCTCTAGATCCTTCATGTCAGTACCTCTTTGCATTTACACATGATCATAATCAATTTACATGGACTGTCATGCCCCAAGGAGCACAGAATTCTCCTAGTCAGTTTGCTAAGGCCATGGGTCTAATCCTTGATTCTTGGCAACAGGAGAACCCTGATGTTGTACTTCTGCAATATGTTGATGATCTCTTACTCTGTGCTGAAGACCTTCCTACAGCTACACGGACATCAGAGAGTTTACTGAGACATCTGGCAGAACAAGGGTGCAAGGCTAACAGAGAAAAATTACAGTGGTGTCAGGAGACTGTCATATTCCTGGGACATTGCCTTTCCAAAGGACTGCGTCATCTCACACGCAGCCGTGTTAGAGCTATAGAAGAAATGTCTGTACCAGAAGGACACAGACCCCTCCACGCTTTCCTAGGTCTCATATCCTATTGCAGAGCGTGGATCCCAGAAGCCTCTCTCCTGATGCAGCCCTTGTATGATGTTCTGAAGATTGAACCCTTTCAGATGACTCAGATAGCCTTGAATATCTCCTCAGCCCCTGCATTAGGGCTACCCAACTATGACCTACCGTTTAAACTCTTTATATCAGAAAAGGAAGGACATGCAATGGGAGTCTTGACACAGTCCCATTGAAACAGACAACGCCCCATTGGCTATTTCTCATGTCATCTGGATGCTGTAGCAAGAGGAGGCCCTTCTTGCCTTAGGGCAGTATTTGCAGCTCATGCCTTACTGGATAAGACAAGTGACATAGTCCTTGGATATCCCTTGACAGTTCTTGCTCCACATGACATTGCTGCTATCATAAATCAGACGCAACCAAAACATCTGACAGCAGCCAGACACCTCCGTCTCCAATGTTCACTGCTCCTGCCAGATAATGTCACCTTACAGAGGTGTTATGTGCTTAATCCAGCCACTCTCTTGCCATTTCCTGAGGGGGGAGATGAGGAAGATGGACATTTCTGGTATAGTTTGAACTTGGATCAGGAGTCAAACATAAGCTCGGATGTAAAAAGTCATTTACTGGGATGCCTAGTCAAGAAGACAGAAACAGATGAAACACAAGACTCTCTACATTGTACGCTGTGGAACAAACAAACACCGGGACGGGACCTTCAATATGAAGCAAAGCTTATGGAATTGAAGCAAGTCACGTTAAAATTAAAGACATTTTACAACAATGAAACAGGTGATAGTGCACTCACGGTAGAACTTCCTTTTGAAGCAGAATTGCTCTACAAACATTGGGATACAGCTGTCCCACACATAGCACTAACAAAGTCTGCACAGAGTACATGGAGCTCATTGGGGACTGCGCTGAAATGGTGGGAATCTGCAGATGAAGATGAACTAGATGCAGAAGGAATAACAAAACAAACCTTCAACTGGCATGTGAATAGTTTTCCCAAAGTACAAGCTGAAGACCCATATGCTGTTCCAGGATCAGCAAACCCACCTCATGACTGTCTTCAGCAAATGGAAATGGAGACCTCACACCTTGCGAATGTAAAGGAACTTGCCCTGACAAACCCAGACATCACTCTGTATGTGGATGGATCAAGGTATGCTGATAAGAATGGAAAATATCACACAGGATATGCTGTGACTACGGAAAAAGATGTGATACGAGCCTTCTCACTACCTCCATCCATGTCAGCACAAGAAGCAGAGTTGATTGCATTGACTAAGGCCAGTGAAATTGTGACAGGAGTCCGAGCTAACATCTATACAGACTCAAAATATGCTCTAGGAGTGACTCAAGACTTTGGGATAATTTGGAAAGCCAGAGGATTCATGACAGCTGCAGGCACCCCAGTAAAGCATGATAAATCCATTCGTGAACTACTAGATGCTTTAGCACTCCCAAAGGAGGTGGCCATACTGAAAGTGAAGGCACATGGGAAGCTAAATTCAGATGAAGCACGAGGAAACCATCTGGCAGACCAGATGGCTAAGAAGGCAGCGATGATATCACAGGAAATGGACAAGAAAGAGGAGAAGAAAGACATAAATATCTACACAATGCAGACTTTACCTACAGATTTGAAACTACTCAAAGAATTGCAGAAGACTGCAGACCAAGAAGAAGTAAACAAGTGGAAAGCAAAGGGAGCAATCCTTAAAGATGGATTGTATGTTGATAATCTGAGATTGTGTTTACCAAAGAATCTCTAAGCAGCAACAGTACAGTGGGCCCACAGACCGGCACACTTGTCAAAGACCCTCATGAACGCTCTGATAGACAAATACTATATGGCCCCAGGCATAACTACACTTACGAGCAACTATTGCAAGTCCTGTAGCATCTGTGCTAAATGTAATACAGGCCAAACTGAGAAACCCCCTGTAACGGAGTTGGAACACGAATCCAATATCTCCGCTGGTATACGGTAAAATACCCAAGAGGCACTACAGTCTCACCATTCCCAACCTCCCATATTGGACGACACTCAATAGGGAGTTCAAGACTACTGACTTTATTTTGTTATGTGCAGAAATAAATATACACATCTCTTCCCACAGGCAATACACATCCCCCATAGTTGACCACACAATACACATAGAGGGACAATAGGTGGGTCACACCTCCCTGAGGCTACCTGGCAACTTTGATACAATCAGACATTGATTAGATCATCCTTCTTTGTTCTTATGTCTGAGAATGAAAACACTTTATACAATAGACTTCCTTATCTTAGGAGGAGTCTCTGTAATAGGATTATCTATTATGCCAAGGTCTGCAATAGTCTGGGCTAATATTCTGCAGAGCATAAACCAACATACATACAGTATAACAGTAGGATCATATTTTAACCATAACCATAAACCCCGGGTAAAACAATGATGGGTTCCGTTACACACCTCCCCCGTGACCATAAGCCGGCATACACGGTCTGATCCTAACGGATCGGCCTGGGGATGTCCGGACAAAAGTATTTGTTGGTCAATTCTCTAGTTTGACAACCCATCAGCATTACTGCAATTCACATTTACTCACATTTCACATATCCCCAGATAGCTGGGATCTGAGCGCACAAAACTACCGAATAGCGCTCAGATCCTCTTCACACAGTTCAATTGCCATGTAGCTAAAGTCTTTCCCATAGTCTTTCATTATATGAATGGGCTGCATGGCATAGCTATCTGGGGTGTCACCGCTCCCACAGGGCAAGTACCAAATGACCCCCCTGTATTTAAAGGGCCAGAATGAGTGACATACACTCTGGTATGGCCGAATACTGTTTTTAAAGGGCAATATGTCCCTGGGCCATAGGGCAGGAGGCTGGCAATAAGTCCTCTCCAGGACAAAGTGGCAAAAGGCACTTCGTCACCCATCTCCCCTTTGGGGGGAAGTCTAACCAGGCACCTGGATATTTCGTTGTGGTGATGGGGCAACACGCTGAGGGGACTTGAGGGGCAGAGGCCAGCGGCACTCTGCCCTGATGCCAGCTCTTCTGCTGGTATAACCTGCAGGACATTCTGCTCTGTACAAGGGACAAAGGGAGGGCAGAGGCCGACTGCACTCTGCCCCGCTGTCAGCTCTTCTGCTGGGGTACTTGGAACATATTCCGGCTCAGTAGCCAGGGAAAGGTGGGGGTCAGTGGGGGTTAACATTTCTCCTGTTAACCCTGGGGCCACATTAGGGGTTAGCTGGGGAGGGGAATTTGTACTTACCCCCTCCTCCGGTTGTCCCAGTGAGGGTAGTTGGGGATCTGGACAGGCTGTCCAGCATCCCGGTAGGTCAGGCACAGAGACCATGGTCCCATCTGCGCCGTCTGGGAGATTGGTGTCTCCCCTTGCTAGGGTAAGCTGTCGCTGGGTGGAAAGGGTGACACCTTCAGCTCCCTGGGGTTCACACTGTTGCTGGGGGGAAAGGACGACCCCTTCGGCCCCCTGGGGTACACACTGCCGCTGGGGGGGAAGGATGACACCTTCTGCTCTCTGGGATACACACTGCCGCTGGGGAGGAAGGACGGCACCTTCTGCTCCCTGGGATACACACTGCCGCTGGGGGGGAAGGACGACACCTTCGGCCCCCTGGGGTACACACTGCCGCTGGGGAGGAAGGACGGCCCCTTCTGCTCCCTGGGGTACACACTGCCGCTGGGGGGGAAGGACGACACCTTCGGCCCCCTGGGGTACACACTGCGCTGGGGGGGGAAGGACGACACCTTCGGCCCCCTGGGGTACACACTGCCGCTGGGGAGGAAGGATGGCACCTTCTGCTCCCTGGGGTACACACTGTCGCTGGGGAGGAAGGACGACACCTTCAGCTCCCTGGGGTACACACTGCCGCTGGGGAGGAAGGACGACACCTTCAGCTCCCTGGGGTACACACTGCCGCTGGGGGGGAAGGACGACACCTTCGGCCCCCTGGGGTACACACTGCCACTGGGGAGGAAGGACGGCACCTTCTGCTCCCTGGGATACACACTGCCGCTGGGGGGGGGAAGGACGACACCTTGGGCCCCCTGGGGTACACACTGTCGCTGGGGAGGATGGACGACACCTGCAGCTCCCTGGGGTACACACTGCCGCTGGGGAGGAAGGACGACCCCTTCAGCTCCCTGGGGTACACACTGTCGCTGGGGAGGGGAATTAGTTGGAGTATTCCACGTGGAGCGGTTTCTGTTTCTGGGACAGTCTCTCTGCATGTGGCCCTGCTGGTTACACGTGTGGCACCTGATGTACCGTGGAGGGGTTTGGTAGTTCCCACCACCCGGACGCAGTGCTGGGGGGGTGTTAATGGTGGGAGGTGGGTTAGCAGCTCCCAAGATGGACCTTCCCTGTGTCCGCTGTTTTTCCATTATGTATTTGTGGACATCTGTCATTAACCATTCCAAGGTTCTTATGGGAAGCGTACCTGGGAAAAAGGCCAGTCTGCTTTGGAGTTCTCTTCCAAACTCAGTCTGTGTGCTGTCCGTAAGAGGTACTGTAACCGCTGCCCGGTCTCCCTCCATGAGTTCCTTTCTGTCTGCATCCCTGTAGTCCGCGGCCGCCTCCTCTTCCTCATCATGGAACGCTGTCCGAAAACTAGCCGGTTCCATCCTGCTGTAGCCAGGGGCGCTGTACGGATACTAGCGTTGCCCTCAATTTGTACTCCACGGAATGGTGGCATTACACTTTGGTACAATTCACATACTACACATGTTGCTACATACACCTTTGACTTCTGTGACATTGTTCGCTGCCCCCAATCCCCGAACAATGTGATTTATATAAGAAAGATATATATATATGTGTTACTGATGAAATTGTTGGAAGACACTGTAACACATGGAAGGCGGTGGGATGGAACACTAGGACACATTGGGATTATAGGCCTCAGAGTGCTGCACAAAAGAAAGATGACCAGGGTAGATCACTCCTTGACCGAATGACTCTGATAAAGACTGGTAGATGTCTGAATAGTGGGGTATCTGGGTCTAATATGCAATTTACTCTGACCATACAAAACCCTTGTCCCATAGATGCTGTCACATATCTACTGGGGGCTTGGATCAGAGGACAAACTGCTAAATTCACAGGCAAATTTAAGATAGCAGATCTATATAAGCACCCAGACTTACCTCTGGCATTACAGACATTGAAGCCAGGGCCCCAGATCATTGGAACAACGACTGCTACTGGTGACCCAACATATGAGGACACGTTAGCTACTGAGACTGGATTTTCAGAACTTAATGTATGGTTAGAATGGAGGAAATACAATGTACAGGAAAGTAATAAGACCAACTGTTATGTATGCGGCCATGCTAGGCCTCATTTAGGTACTGTTCCACTTACTATACCTTTGCAGGAAGAGAAATGTTTTTTGAGTTTGTTCAAATATAAACATAGTTATATAGATAAGTGCGAACAATGGAGAAAGACGTACCCTGTGATAACTAACAATCCCCATCCAGGGAAAGGTATAACTATATACCCCAGAAATTATACGTGTTACAGAAGAGAAATGTTTCTCATGGGTTCAATTTGCAGAAGTTCCCAAGTGGATTTTGTCACACGTATAGAGATGGTTCATCCACACTGCTAATCAATCAGACACAATCTTTAGGGGACATATATTGGTTATGTGGGGATATGAAACTTAGGGTAAGACTGTCAGGAGTATGGCGTGGGGAATGTACCTTGGCTAAAGCCATAATGCCGTTACGCATTGTCCCAACTTATTATGATGACAATCTACCTAATGCTCCCCAAGCATTGTCCAGAAAGAGAAGACAAACTTCATCATCTGAACCTCTGGAAAGTTTTGACCCACATGTGTATATTGATGCTATTGGAGTCCCAAGGGCGGTGCCCGATCAATTTAAGAATATTGCCTGGATTAATTATATCTACTTTAACCAGCAACGATTTGTTAACTACACTAAGGATGCCTTAAAAGGCATTGCAGAACAATTAGAGGCTACATCACACATGGCCTTCCAGATCGTATGGCATTAGACATGATCCGTGCAGAAAGGGGTGGAGTATGTAAAATGCTTCCTGACACTAGCACATGTTGTACGTATATTCCTGATAACACAGGTCCAAATGGCAAGATCACACTGGCAATTCAGAAATTGGCTAATTTTGGTAAAGAATTAAAAGAAAATTCTGGTACCATGGACTATTGGGATGCATGGTTCGGATGGATGAATGGTTGGCAAATGGTTTTATTACAAGTTGGAATGGCTATTCTTGCCGTTATAATCCTACTTGCCTTCCTTCTGTGTTGTGTTATCCCCTGTATACGTACTTATCTACAGGATGCAATGGTCAAGGCTTCACCCACCTTTGTGCACCAGAATCTAGAACTAGATTTCGGTGACCAAGATGATACCTATAAGACATCTCATATGCTAAAGCAGATGACCATAGGCTCGAAGGAGAGTGTCTTATGAATACCATGGTTCCTGATCTGAGGTAGTTACACTATTAGCTGATAGAGGCTTCTAGGTTTTCCCATGCCGCATAGGACATAGGGTAGGTGTGACGTTAGGTCATGGCAAGCCCGATCGAACGAAGATATGTACCTATGTCATACTCACATGCAATGCTTTCAACATCCGGACATAGAATCCACAGAAGAATAGTGTTCCGGAGGAACCATAGCTTTAAAGACATGTACTCTTAACTTGTATTATCCAAAATGCAGTAGTTACTAACCTTTTACGATGAACTAGTATGAGTGGGTTGGATGATGCGAAAACATAATATGACATTTTAGGGGGGACTGTTATGGATCAGGATCTACAAGAAAATGCATTTTATGTTTGCCCTATTCATATATTTTCTCTTTTCACCTTACGTAATCTTATTAACAATGTTGATTATTGGAGACTCTAAGATGGAGGATTTGTCACTTCCCTGCATACAAGATGTAGGCAGCACTATTTCCGGTCTGTGAAGGATGACGAGTCTTATCACACCCTGGGCACAAGGAGGAGAACGCCATCTTCCCTTTGTCCTAAACTTCTGACCAATAAGAGAAAGACTCATCCCACTGTGGGATGACACCTAGAGACTCCTTAATGCACTAAACCAATGCCTTGTTTAGATTCTGTAAAAGCAGACATGACAGAACCAATGAATTACCGAATAAACCTGATAATTTGCTTAATTGCAACATTTATCTGATTGTTAAATGTTATATATAGCGGCTGATTCAATAAACAGTAGGCGAGAGAAAGCTTTATACCAGAACTCTGTGTCAGTGTATTATTTCTCTAAGGTGTGCACACTATATATATATATATATATATATATATATATATATATATATATATATATATTGGTAATTTGGCCAGGGACAGATATCTCTGAAAACTACTTTGGTTTTCTCCAAAACACAATCATTAAAATCACAAATCTAGCTATTCAATTGCTACAATTCATCAATCCCACAAATGTTTTCATCCCTGTAAATGGCAAATGGAAAATTCTACGGGTACCAGATAGGACTCGCAAGGTGGTTGAACACCTGTTCTTAGCGCTGTAAATGCAAATAATAAATTAATACTGCACTTTAAAAGAGGGGGAAAGCGATGAAAGAGATTATAATTAATTGCACAACAGTCTCAAGCTTGCAAATCTGCAATAGAATTTTTTTTTTTTATGTTTCATTTTTTTTGTCATATAAATCTTGGGAATCAAGGAGTTAATACATATCAGGCCACCCACATGGATTGAAACACTATCACCATTCATTTTTTATATTTTGTACATTGCCGAATTGTAAATCTGTTTGCATATGCAAACTCTAAACGCATATTAATTGACGTATAACCTCCATGTTTTCCTGACTTAATGACGATGGTCTCATTTACTATTGTCTGTTTCTAAATCAGTAGTTATGGCCTTGCTTAAAGGGTCATCTAAGTTTGCTGGATTAATACATTTCTGCACTCTATAGGCAAAAAGCAGCCTATATGTATGCAGCACATCTTATACACACCTTCCTGATCCCCACCCAATCAGCATGCAGCATCCGGTGAGCAATATTAACCCACCTGCTCGCTCAGCCAATAGTAGAGCAGTGCCAGCCTCCCAGTCACTGCTGGGATATGACTCATCCCTGCGTGGTGTTGTCACAGCAACTAACATAGTGCTATGTCTCAAATCTGTCATCTAACCGGAGTGGCCAAAACAAATTATGGAGGGGGTGTTAACTTTAATTTTAAACTGTCAGAAATTACAAAAGATTTTGCTAACTTCAAGGTAAGTGTTTAAATGTTTATTTTGGTATTTTTTCATGCAAACATTTTTTTCATATACTATTAATTCTCCTGTATCAGATGCATTCATAATCCAGGAAACTTACATATCCCTTAAATTGATCATGATCACACTCTGAAATGCTACATACGATTCCATGGTTTATGGTTTAGGCTTTTAGCATGTAAATCACGGGCTTGTTCAATTGAATCGCTCTGTAATTGTAGCAATTTTCAAGTCTACAGACATAAATCGGTGGGCTTGCAATTGTATAAGGCCCTTTGTCCTCAGTTACAGGGCCTGTGTGGGGGGGGGGGGGGGGGGGGGGAAGGGGGCATAAGAGAGTGTTGAATATAGCAAACAAATGTTTGGGGTTAGGTGACAGATTTTATATAAATGACTAGCTACTTGCCCGTCAAAAATGTCGGCAAGATGAGCACCATCGCCCTGCTGTCTCTCTCTCTTCCCCCTCTTCCCCTGCTGTCTCTCTCTTTATTCCCCTGCTGACTCTCTCCCCCCTCTTCCCCTGCTGTCTCTCTTTATTCCCCTGCTGTCTCTCTCTCCCCCTCTTCCCCTGCTGTCTCTCTCTTTATTCCCCTGCTGTCTCTCTCTCCCCCCTCTTCCCCTGCTGACTCTCTCTTTATTCCCCTGCTGTCTCTCTCTCCCCCCTCTTCCCCTGCTGTCTCTCTCTTTATTCCCCTGCTGACTCTCTCCCCCCTCTTCCCCTGCTGTCTCTCTTTATTCCCCTGCTGTCTCTCTCTCCCCCCTCTTCCCCTGCTGTCTCTCTCTTTATTCCCCTGCTGACTCTCTCCCCCCTCTTCCCCTGCTGTCTCTCTTTATTCCCCTGCTGTCTCTCTCTCCCCCTCTTCCCCTGCTGTCTCTCTCTTTATTCCCCTGCTGTCTCTCTCTCCCCCTGCTGACTCTCTCTTTATTCCCCTGCTGTCTCTCTCTCCCCCCTCTTCCCCTGCTGTCTCTCTCTTTATTCCCCTGCTGTCACTCTCTCCCCCCTCTTCCCCTGCTGTCTCTCTCTTTATTCCCCTGCTGTCACTCTCTCCCCCCCTCTTTCCCTGCTGTCTCTCTCTCCCCCCCTCTTTCCCTGCTGTCTCTCTCTCCGCCCTCTTTCCCTGCTGTCACTCTCTCCCCCCTCTTCCCCTGCTGTCACTCTCTCCCACCTCTTTCCCTGCTGTCACTCTCTTTATTCCCCTGCTGTCACTCTCTCCCCCCTCTTCCCCTGCTGTCTCTCTCTTTATTCCCCTGCTGTCACTCTCTCCCCCTCTTTCCCTGCTGTCACTCTTTCCCCCCTGCTGTCACTCTCCCCCTCTTTCCCTGCTGTCTCTCTCTTTTACAATCTCCCCCCTCTTCCCTGCTGTCACTCTCTCCCCCTCTTTCCCTGCTGTCACTCTCTTCCCCCTCTTCCCCTGCTGTCACTCTCTCCCCCCTCTTCCCCTGCTGTCCCTCTCTCACCCTCTTCCCCTGCTGTCACTCTCTCCCCCTCTTTCCCTGCTGTCACTCTCTCCCCCTCTTCCCCTGCTGTCACTCTCTCCCCCCTCTTCCCCTGCTGTCACTCTCTCCCCCTCTTCCCCTGCTGTCACTCTCTCCCCCCTCTTCCCCTGCTGTCACTCTCTCCCCCGCTTCCCCTGCTGTCACTCTCTCCCCCCATTTCCCTGCTGTCTCTCTCTTTCACAGTCCCCCCCCCCTCTTCCCTGCTGTCACTCTCTCCTCCTCTTTCCCTGCTGTCACTCTCTTTCTTCCCCCCTCTTCCCCTGCTGTCACTCTCTCCCCCCCTCTTTTCCTGCTGTCACTCTTTCTTCCCCCCTCTTCTCCTGCTGTCACTCTCTCCCCCCTCTTCCCCTGCTGTCACTCTCTCCCCCTCTTTCCCTGCTGTCACTCTCTCCCCCCTCTTCCCCTGCTGTCACTCTCTCCCCCCTCTTCCCCTGCTGTAACTCTCCCCCACTCTTTCCCTGCTGTCTCTCTCTTTCATCCCCCCTCTTCCCCTGCTGTCACTCTCTCCCCCATCTTCCCCTGCTGTCACTCTCTCCCCCTCTTTCCCATATGTCTCTCTCTTTCATCCCCCTTCTTCCCCTGCTGTCACTATCTCCCCACACTTCCCCTGCTGTCACTCTCTCCCCCCTCTTCCCCTGCTGTCACTCTCTCCCCCTCTTTCCCTGCTGTCTCTCTCTTTCACAATCTCCCCCCTCCTCCCTGCTGTCACTCTCTCACCCTCTTCCCCTGCTGTCACTCGCTCCCCCCTCTTCCCCTGCTGTCACTCTCTCTCCCCTCTTCCCCTGCTGTCATTCTCTCCTCCCTCTTCCCCTGCTGTCTCCCTCTTTCATCCCCCCTCTTCCGCTGCTGTCACTCTCTCGCCCTCTTTCCTTGCTGTCTCTCTTTCACAATCTCCCCCCTCTTCCCTGCTGTAACTCTCTCCCCCTCTTTCCCTGCTGTCACTCTCTCCCCCCTCTTCCCCTGCTGTCACTCTTTCCCCCCTCTTCCCCTGCGGTCTCTCTCTTTCATCCCCCCTCTTCCCCTGCTGTCACTCTCTCCCCCTCTTTCCCTGCTGTCTCTCTCTTTCACAATCTCCCCCCTCTTCCCTGCTGTCACTCTCTCCCCCTCTTTCCCTGCTGTCTCTCTCTTTCTTCCCCCCCCCCTTCCCCTGCTGTCACCCTCCCCTCTTTCCCTGCTGTCTCTCTCTCGTAGTAGTGTGTGCACTCTTGTATATGTTGCCATTGTGCTGCTGGATGGTGCTTGTGGCCTCCATGCTCAGTCCCTGGTATGTTCCTGCTCTGTGACAGCGCCCCATAGTGGTAGGAGGAGGGAGCGTACTGAGGGAGAGGAGTCCTGTGCCTAATGCGAGCCTCGCGATGAGGATGTGGTGCGCAGCCTGTGTGGATGGTGATCAATGTGGTATGTTTTGCGAGGCTTGCATTGCGTGGATGGGGGGTCAATGTGGTGCGAGCATGTGGCTTAAGTCCATCCATCCTAAATGCCCCTCAACTGTTCGCCTTGCATCCCGGGGGTGAGGGACAACAACTGACCGCCTGCTGCTCATCTCTCCCCAGCAGGCGGTCATCCGACACTGGAGGTTAGTGTAGAGGGGGAACGGGGGAGGAGGAGGATAAGGGGGAAGGATGAGGGGCAGGAGGGAGGATGAGAGGGAGGAAGGCTCGCAAGCGTGACGACAACTCGCAGTTTGACAATTATAATAGGTGATGAGAAATAGTGCTGTTTGGCAAGATTGTGTAAAGAAGCTGACCTCCCATTGGTCTTAACAAAGGCTTTACTTTCTCATCCTTCATTAAATTAAAACGATAATAAACATTTACAATATCTTTTGCAAACTCATTAGCACTAACCACTCATTGTCATCTATTGTTGTTGTTTAGCCGTTCAGTTACGTCCGACTCTCTGTGACTCTATGGACTGCAGCACGCCAGGTGCATCTGTCAGTCAATGCACCTCTGAGCTCCATCAAGTTCATGTTCATTGTTTCAATGACCTCATCTATCCATCTCCGCCTCTGTCACCGCCATCTTCGTGTGCCTTCGATCTTTCTCAGCATCAGAGTCTTTTATAGGGAATCCTGTCTTCTCATGATATGGACATAATATTTGAGCTTCAGCCTCATGTTCATACCTTCTAGTGAATAGTTTGTCTTGATTTCCTTAAGTATTGATTTATTGGATCTTCTTGCAGTCCAAGGGACTCTAAGCAATCTTCTCCAACACCATAATTCAAAGGCATAATTTCTATGGCTCTCAGACTTTAGGGTCCACCTCTCACATCCACATGTTACTACTGGGAATACCATAGTTCTAACTATGCAGACCTTTGTTAATAGTTTAATATCTTTACTTTTTACTAGCTTGCCCAAGTCCCCATCTGCAGAGATCTTGGATCCCAGGGAAATAAAATGTGTCTCTGCCTCCACTTCTTCGTCATCTATTTGCCAGGAAGTGAGATTACCGTTTGCCATGATCTTTGTTTTTTTAATGTTGAGCAGCAGGCCAGCTTTTGCACTCTCTTCTTTTACTCAATAGTTCCTCCTCACTTTCAGCCATCAAAGTAGTAGCCTCAGCGTATCTGAGGTTCTTGATATTCCTTCCAGCAATATTGATTCCGGCTTTAGATTCATCCAGTCCAGCCTTACGCATGATGTATTCTGCATATAAGTTGAATAAATAAGGTGAAAATATATAACCTTGTCACGCTCCTTTTCCTATCTTGAACCATTCTGTTGTTCGGTTCTGACCGTGGCTTCTTGGTCCACATACAGATTCTTTAGGAGGAGGATGAGATGATCTGGTACTCCCAACTCTTTAGGAACTTGTCAAATTTTGTTGTGATCCACACAGTCAAAGGCTTTAGAATAGTCTATGATGCAGAAGTAAATGTTTTTCTGGAACTTTCTTGCTTTCTCTATTATCCATTGGACATTGGCAATTTGATCTCTTGTGTCTCCTCCTCTGTGGAACCCGGCTTGCACATCTGGTAGTTACCGGTCCATATATTGTTGAAGTCGAGATTGTAGAATCTTAAGCATTACCTTGCTGGCATGTTAAATGAGTGAAAATTGTTTAATAATTGGAGCACTCTTTGGCTATGCCTTTTTGGGGATTGGGATGTAGACTGACTTTTCCAGTCTATTGGCCATTGTTAAGTTTTCAAAATTTGTTGGCATAAGGCAAGCAACACTTTCATAGCATCATCCTGTAGAATTTGTAATAGTTCAATTGGGATGCCATCATCTCCTGCAGCCTTATTATTAGCAAGACATCCTAGGGCCCATCTCACTTCGCTGTCTAAGATGTCTTGCTCCAGATCATTGGACAAACTATTGAGGTCATCTCTGAGTTCCCAATTTTCTTCAGTTTAATTCTGAACTTTGCAATAAGAAACCCATGGTATGAGCCACAGCCAGCTCCAGGTCTTGTTTTTGCTGATTGTATAGAGCTCCTCTATCTTTGGCTGCAAAGTATATAGTCAGTCTGATTTCTTTGTTGTGCATCTGGTTATGTCCATGTGTATAGTCATCTTGCAGGCTGTTATTTTCGTCTATGTCGACCATCACATATATAGTTGTGAGCGTACGAGTTGTTGCTAACGCTGCGGGCTCGCGTAGCGAGCCCGCGGCCCTCGCTTTGCGAGGGCCTTGGCTCGCGTAGCGAGCTGCGGCCCTCGCATAGCGAGGGCCTTGGCTCGCACAGCGAGCCAAGGCCCTCGCAAAGTGAGGGCAGTGGCCGAGGGTCTCAGTTGCTGGCATGGAGCCCGGTAGGCGCTCCATGCCAGCACCTGAGGACCTCGCAAAGCGAGGGCCGCAGTTGCTGGCATGGAGCGCCAAAGGCGCTCCATGCCAGCAACTGCGACCCTCGCAAACTTCACGTCGCAAACCAAACAGCACGACCCACACATTACGACACTCGCAAACAACATACGACACACGTTCACACACATTACGGCCTCGCAACACTCGGACGCAACTCGCGAACATTACAAAATGTAAAACACAATACATACACACAGCACATACATAAAAACCTTACCTACACCAAGAGGGAGCACCCAGGACCTCAAAAATACAACTTACACCTCGATTTTACTTGAAATAAAACAGTTTAGAGACTAAAAAAAAATCTAAGCGAGAGAAAAAATGGCCGCCGAACAAAACGAAAACGAGGCTACAGCACTCTAAACTCGCAAAACACCACAAGAAACTCGCAAAACACCACAACAAACTCGCAAAACGCAACAAACGACCTACGGATATTCATACCACACAGTGCACACATTCAGCATGCTTACACAGCAGCTCCACACCACTAATGCTGCAGCAACATCAACACAGATTGCCAGCTCTTCATCACAATGCTTCAAAATAGGTACAATATATTCATTTAGTAATGTATTACATATTTCATTATTATACACCAAACAGCATTAGCTACCTTACAATTTCATTGCCGTCATTATTTGACGGGCAATTCGCTAGTTACATATATAGTTGTGAGCGTACAAATTGTTGCTAACGCCTGCGGGCTCGCGAAGCGAGGGCCGCAGTTGTTGGCAAGAAGCGTTGAAGGCGCCAGCAACTGCGGCCCTCGCAAAATTTACGTTGTAACGCAAATAACACCACACAGCAACTGCGACCCTCGCAAACTTTACGACCTCGCACCGCAAACAACATACGAGACACGTTACCACTCATTACGAAGCGAGGGTCCCATTTGCTGGCAAGGAGCGCCGAAGGCGCTCCTTGCCAGCAACTGGGACCCTCGCAAACTTTACGATGTAACGCAAAAAACACCACACAGCAACTGCGACCCTCGCAATCTTTACGGCGCAACGCAAACAACATACGAGACACGTTACCACTCATTACGACCTCGCAAAAATCGGTCGTAACCGGCAAACATGAAAAACACAATAAATACACACAGCACATACATAAAAAGCTTACCTACAGCAAGAGGGAGCATCCAGGCGCCAGCAACTGCGGCCCTCGCAAAATTTACGTTGTAACGCAAAAAACACCACACAGCAACTGCGACCCTCGCAAACTTTACGACCTCGCAACGGAAACAACATACGAGACACGTTATCACTCATTATGAAGCGAGGGTCGCATTTGCTGGCAAGGAGCGCGGAAGGCGCTCCTTGCCAGCAACTGTGACCCTCGCAAACTTTGCGTTGTAACGCAAAAAACACCACACAGCAACTGCGACCCTCGCAAACTTTACGTCGCAACGCAAACAACATACGAGACACGTTACCACTCATTGTGACCTCGCAAAAATCGGCCGCAACCCGCAAACACGAAAAAATGAAAACCACAATAAATACACACAGCACATACATAAAAAGCTTACCTACAGCAAGAGGGAGCATTCAGGACCTCAGAAAAGCAACTTACACCTTCATTTAACTCAAAATAAAAGAGTTTAGACACTAAAAAATTCTCTAAGAGAGAGAAAAAATGTCAGCCGAACAAAACGAAAACGAGGCTACAGCACTCTAAACATGCAAAACACCACAAGAAACTCGCAAAACACCACAAAAGACATATGGATATTCCGCTAAGATGCATACCACACATTACCCGCCATTTTACGACAATGCGGAAGTACACAACTACGCTAAGGGTTTCGTCTCGCGCATGCACACTATTACACTGCACACATTCATAACGCTTACACAGCACCTCCACACCACTAATGCTGCAGCAACATCAAAACAGATTGTCAGCTCTTCAACACAATGCTTCAAAATAGGTCAAGTATATTCATTTATTAATGTATTATATATTTCATTATTATACACCAAACAGCATTAGCTACCTTACAATTTCATTGCCGTCATTTTTTGACAGGCAATTCGCTAGTTACAAAAGAATAGTGACACGTTACATGATAGGACACACTATCTTGTATCTAAGTAAGTGTTATCAAGACATCAATCAGACTTTGTCACTTTGTTGAATGAGTTGAAATGATTATACTATTTTTTTGTCCATGTAATTTTCATGAACACAAGAATCTGGATGTGTAACTAATGTAGATATGGGTAATAATGTTGATTTTAATGGATTCCAGGACAAGTTGCAAAAATGTATTTCTTACGAAAAACGAACAAACGCCTTCCCTCTAAATGAAACACACCATGCATGTGTCCCAAAGAGAGAATAAACGTTATTTCCTAGTAAACATTTTATACAGTTTTTCCACAATCAGCATGAGCCACTTTTTTAGATAAATATGGGTTTGATACTTTTAGACATGGGTCTCATACTTTTGTTCCACTTGTATCACCCCCACATGGGCTAGGACTGTCTCCAAGGAACCGAGGCCAACCAGTCTATTTCCCCTGCTAGATGACGGGGAGTGTTTTATGACTATATCCCTTCAGGTTTACCCAATTAAAGTCATTGTTTTTTTTGGGTGAATTCTTTTTTCGATTCTTTTGGTATAAATAGTTGAGTATTAGCTATTATATTAATTTCCTTATACCTTATTCACATGTGTTGAACCTCTGAATTACCTACACAATGGCACAAGCCTTGACAAGCTTTACCAGTGTGAATACTCATGCCTGGGGATATTGTTACAAACTTGTAGTGAACTAATTGCTTAATATTTCTCTATTTAATAGATTATAGTTTGCATGATAATCAGTATGGTCAAATTCGTTGGGGGCTTATTTAAAAAAAATCTTAAATAATATTGTCACAACACGGGGTTAACTCTAAATCTGTGCCTGGGGTTTATTTCTACACCTCACGAGGTGGAGCAGACAGCAGAATTTTGGTAGCCTTCCATCAGATCAAACAGTCCAAAGCAGGCTGGAAAACCCAGCATCCAACAAAAGGACCTAGTTTCTTAACCAGAAGATCTCTTGATTGAACAGGGTATACGTATTTTATTCAGAAAACTGTCCGAGAATAGGCTCAGAGAGAGCTACGGAGTCACACACAGCCATAAATCTATGCTTGATTCTCGCACCTCGGAAGAATCCCTACAGGCACAAAAAGTGCCGGCAAGGGTTCCTAAAGCCTCTACGTGCTGCCTCGGAGCAGCCTGAGACAGCCGTGTAATGCTCCCCCCTGCTCCCTATACACACCCCCATGCTGCAGGGGTCCCTATAGGGACCTCTGCAGCCCCCCCACATTAAACACTTGCAGCGGGGGTCCCGGATTTGCATAGATCAGGCCCCGCTGCACTTAAAAAATTTAAATTCCCGCCGCAGCTCCTTAAAGGGCCAGCGGCACACTATTAATAATCCCAGCCGCGGCACCTAAAATTAACCCCCCTCTATGCTGGACGTTCCCATCGTGACCCCCGAAGTGTACCCACATTAACCCCTTGCTGCAGGGGTCCATAGGGACCCCCGCAGCCCTCCCACATTAACCCTTTGCAGTGGGGGTCCCCGATCGGCACCAATCGTGACCCTGCTGCATTTAGATTTTTAACTTTCCCGCCTTGCGGGTCCTTAAAGGACCTTAAAGGTCCTGAAAGGACTCACACTAAAAAATATTAACCCCAGGCTACTAAAATTAACCCCATAACTCATGGGGGTCAATACAGACCCCCATAAGCCAATAATTAACCCTATAACTCATGGGGGTCAATACAGACCCCCATAAGCCAATAATTAACCCTATAACTCATGGGGGTCAATACAGACCCCCCATATGCCAATAATTAACCCCATAACTCAAGGGGGTCAATACAGACTCCCATAAGGCCTTAATTAACCCTGTCACTCATGGGGGTCAATACAGACCCCCATTAGGCCAATAATTAACCCTGTCACTCATGGGGATCAATAAAGACCCACATAAGGCCTTAATTAACCCTGTCACTCATGGGGGTCAATACATACCCCCATAAGGCCAATAATTAACCCTGTCACTCATGGGGATCAATACAGACCCCCATAAGGCCTTAATTAACCCTGTCACTCTTGGGGGTCAATACAGACCCCCATAAGCCAATAATTAACCCTATAACTCATGGGGGTCAATACAGACCCCCATAAGCACTTAATTAACCCTATAACTCATGGGGGTCAATACAGACCCCCATATACCAATAATTAACCCCATAACTCATGGGCATCGATACAGACCCCCATAAGCCTCTATTTAACCCCATCAGTCCCATAAGGGTATATTATGACCCTTATGGGGCTGTTAAAATCCTAACATTAACCACATAAGTGCCTTGACGGTCTTCAAGGACCATCATGACACTAACTACAAACACTACACTATAACCCCCAATAAACCATTAAATCTAAACTAGCCCCCTCTACACTAATCTATTAACACTTACACTACCTACCTACACTACCTACCCCCTAATAAACCCCCCACCACTCTAATGACAGAAAATAAAAAAAAACTAAGTCACCAAAAATAAAAAAACCTACATTACAGAAAATAAAAAAATACATTACAACCCCCCTCCCTACAGAAAAAAAAATTACACACCTGAAAAGGAAAGACAGAAATACACAATACAACACATACATACAATACATTACAATACATCTAACATACAAACTATTTAATATACAATAAATCCTAACTATATCGAATACATCCCCCTATCTATCTAATATACAATAAATACTAACTACATCCAGAAACCCTAATACTAAGCTAAAATAAAATAATTAAAATCCTAACTACATACACAAACCCTAATTCTAAGCTAAAATAAAAGAATTAAGACCACTTACCTTTGAGATGTTCCTTCAGATCACCAACCTAGGGGTAATAAATAAAATAAAAATAAATAAACATTATACACATTCTAAATATTCTACTCACCTTTCCAGCATGTCCCGTCCTTCTTTTTTTAGTGCAAGTCCTTTCAGGACCTTTATGGTCCTTTAAGGACCCGCAGTGCGGGAAATAAAAAAAATGTAAATACCCCCCACGGCATGGGCTTATGTGGGGACTGCCGCGGAGGTCCCGTTTAGGACCCCCGCAGCAATTTTGTTTTTTTTAGAGCGCGGATGGTTCCAGGGCCCAGCCGGGGCTGAAGAGGAGGAGGCCGGGGACATCGCGGGGAGGTAAGTTGAATGTATATTTATATGTTTAGATTTTTATTTTATTTTATTTTGTGTGTATATGTTGTAGTCATGTAATGTGTTTTTTTTAACAGGGCCGCGCCTGAGAAGAAAAGAAGGACGGGACATGCTGGAAAGGTGAGTAAAATATTTAGAATGTGTATAATGTTTATTTATTTTATGTCAATGTGTTGTACTCATTTTTTTTTTTTTTACCCCTAGTATGGTGATCTGAAGGGACATCTCAAAGGTAAGTGGTCTTAATTATTTTATTTTAGCTTACAATTAGAGTTTGTGTATGTAGTTATGATTTTAATTATTTTATTTTAGCTTAGAATTAAGGTTTGTGTATGTAGTTAGGATTTTTATTATTTTATTTTAGCTTAGTATTAGGGTTTCTGGATGTAGTTAGGATTTATTGTATATTAGATAGATAGGGGGATGTATTTGATTTAGTTACGATTTATTGTATATTAAATAGATTGTATGTTAGATAGATAGGGGGTATTGTATTTTATTTGTATTGTATGTAATGTATTGTATGTAATGTATTGTATGTATTGTAATGTACTGTATGTAATGTATTGTATGTATGTATATGTCTGTCTTTCCTTTTCAGGTGTTCAGGTGTGCACATTTTTTTTCCTGTAGTGGGGGGGGGGGGGTTAATGTGTTTTTTTATTTTCTGTAATGTAAGTTTTTTTTATTTTTGGTGACTTAGGTTTTTTATTTTCTGTCAATTGAGTGGTGGGGGGTGGGTTTATTAGGGGGTAGGTAGTGTAGGTAGGTATTGTAAGTGTTAATAGATTAGTGTAGAGGGGGGTTAGTTTAGATTTAATGGCTTATTGGGGGTTATAGTGTAGTGTTTGTAGTTAGTGTCATGATGGTCCTTGAGTACCGTCATGGCACTTATGTGGTCAATGTTAGGGTTTTAACAGCCCCATAAGGGTCATAATATACCCTTATGGGACTGATGGGGTTAAATAGAGGCTTATGGGGGTCTGTATTGACCCCCATGAGTTATAGGGTTAAGTGCTTATGGGGGTCTGCAAGGGGTTAATGTGTGGGGGCTGCGGGGGTCCCTATGGACCCCTGCAGCAAGGTGTTTATGTGGGGACCCTTCGGGGGTCCCGATGGGGACCCCTGCATAGAGAGGGGTTCATTTTAGGTGCTGGGGGGGGTAGATGGAGTACCCTCCACGACAGGGCTTATGTGGGGACTGCCGCGGAGGTCCCGTTTAGGACCTCCGCAGCAATTGATAAGGTGTCGGAGCCTGCAAGATCATCTCGTAGGCTGTCACTCCTCATGTACATTTTCACAGTGTTCATACAGACGGCCGCGCTGCGTAGCACACACGTTGCTCGCAGCAGGGCTAATTTAATAGCGTCGTAACTTTGAGAAATTTTGCAATACGTCGGATTTAAGTAGAAGCCTCTTATTTACGAGGCTGGAATTTAATAAGGCTGATGGTCTGGAACAAGAACATTGAATCCTTAGCACAGAGGGACTTAATGTTGCTGGGCTTTGTCTCCTCCTTCCCAGTCCATATGCAGGCCCTAGCTGTGCCAAAGTCAGATGGTGCTGCCTTGTTAGACCAGGAAGGACTCTGTCAGGGAATGGTTGTCAGCAGCAGGAAACGTCCCAGGAAACTGGACTGACAGGCAGCTGGAGACAGACAGGTAGCTCTAAATGGTGCCAGACAGGAAGGTAGCTGGAGATAGGCAGGTAGCTGTGCGTGGTGCCAGACACACAGGTAACTGGAGATAGGCAGGTAGCTGTGCGTGGTGCCAGACAGGCAAGTAGCTGGAGATAGGCAGGTAGCTGTGCGTGGTGCCAGACAGGCAGGTAGCTGGAGATAGGCAGGTAGCTGTGCGTGGTGCCAGACACACAGGTAGCTGGAGATAGGCAGGTAGCTGTGCGTGGTGCCAGACAGGCAGGTAGCTGGAGATAGGCAGGTAGCTGTGCGTGGTGCCAGACACACAGGTAGCTGGAGACAAGCAGGTGCTTTGCATGGTGCGAGACAAACAGGTAGCTGGAGATAGGCTTGTAGCTGTGGGTGGTACCAGACAGGCAGGTAGCTGGAGATAGGCAGGTAGCTGTGCGTGGTGCCAGACAGGCAGGTAGCTGGAGATAGGCAGGTAGCTGGAGATAGACAAGTAGCTTTGCAAGGTGCCAGACACACAGGGAGCTGGAGATAGGCAGGTAGCTGTGCGTGGTGCTAGACAGGCAGGTAGCTGGAGATAGGCAGGTAGCTGTGCGTGGTGCCAGACAGGCAGGTAGCTGGAGATAGGCAAGTAGCTGTGCGTGGTGCCAGACACACAGGAAGCTGGAAACAAGCAGGTACCAAAATATTCAAAGAATCAAAAGTAGCCTCAGAATTCCGAGCCAGGCAGTCCAGTGGTCCAACTGAATCCAACTGAAAATTGCTAATAGATCAAAATGCAGGAATCAACAAGCCCAGGAGCAAAACTCTAAGGACTGAGCACAGAGGCTCAGTCTGACTCACCATTAATAGGCCACTTGTATATCCACAGGTGCTTATAATCAGTAGCTAATGAATAGCATCCAAATCTAGGAAACACTCAGGAGACTGACCTAACTGACCCTTCAGCATGAATGCTCTTTGGTGGCTGGTCACGCAAGGATCCCTGAATGTGAGCACACTTTTCCAAAATCAATCAAATAGTTTTTATGTTTATTTACTAGGGTATATCGATCCTGGCAATCAATGTGTTAATACATATAATGGAATGTGCATGGACTAGAATATAATATTTATTCATATTGCATTATTTCTGGAATACGGGTGTGATCGGTACCCGTAACTGAACCCTGTAAGACTTTTTTTTTTTTTTACAGTGATGTCATGATGACGATCTGTTTTACCATTGGCTCCCTCAAAACCCGTATCTACGGGTTTGATTAATTAATCACGCGCAAGCCGCACATTCAACATGGGCAAAAATGATTTACGGGTTTGCTTCTCCGGCCCGTAGCTCGCAGCATGTTCTAATTTAATAGCTCTGTAACACGGCCAAATTTCAACCCCCCAGCCTATGCGGGTCCCACGTTGCCCTTACGGTCATCTAATTTAATGTGGCTGCAAGGCTTTGTGATATGTACAGCAGTGATACAATTAGGCACTTGGGAATTATACTGTAAACATGCAGCCTTATTAAATTGCGATTCGGCCAATTGAATAGGGCTATGTTTTTTTTACAGAGGGGTTTAGTTAGTGAACTTCTATCCAAAAACAACGTCTTAACTAATTAAAAACTTATGTAAAAAACATATGCTCTGTGCTCATATAGAGCCCTATTCAATTGGCCGAATCGCAATTTAATAAGGTTGATGATGTATATTTAGTTGCATTCTAGTCTATGCACATAAATGTTTTTTGTTTTTACTGTATTTGGTTGGACCAACCTTAAAATGATTATTTTATTATTTTACGAACCCTAGCCTTCCCCTCCAACTTGAATGGTTTATCAGTTTGCTTAACTTTAGAATTATGTGTGGATAGTATATCCTGATTATTGAATCCTAATGATGGAGCTTGGCGCCTTTCAATGTTTCTAGATAGAGGAAACTTTTAATGATGTTGGAAACCGCCACTGTTCATATAAACCCTGGTTTAAAAAGGAGCTTTATATCTGTTTTTCACCTAGGATATGCTGAAATCAACCTTTTTGTCTTGAAAATGTACCAAGATTTTCTTTAAAACATCTCACACTTAAAAAAACCAAGAAAGCAAGTGTTCTAAGATACATACATTAAAATGAGTTATTAGCAGAAATGCAGCAAGGTTTCAGTTCTTACATGAGTTTTAAAACTGTATTACAAGAACTGTTCACTGCGCCTTTAAGAAAAAGGTAGGTGAGAAAATATTTATACCTCCTTTGCCCTAATTCTCTCTGAATTAGCTTTGCAGGAGGGGTTGGGAAGCAGAAAAAAGATCAACATTAGGAGCAATCACAAGAAGTGACAAAAGCCGGCATCTCTACAGGTATGGCTCATTTTATTTATTATGGAAACCAAGAGAGTAAACTAATGGTGCTTAATTTAATCAGAAAACAAAAATATTACCATAACATTTTACTTAATGTTGTATTTTTGTTAGCAGGATTCATTAAGCAAAACTTTATTGTTCTTGTGTATGAGTTGGATATCCTGATCCTCACAATTTAATTTCATACTCTTCCTTTCGAGGAGTGTATATATATATCATTGTGACTTCTACTTAATATTCTGCAGAATCATCCTAATATGAGACTGTTAAACTATTCTGAACCTAAGAACAGTTTTAGTATAACCATCTTCAGACTCAAATGTATTTATTTATTTAACTTCTGTCTGTGGTTGTCATTCTCTTATTTATATTATATTGCCCAAAAGTAATCAAATAAGTACCATTATTATATTAATTAAGATCAGAGATCAGTTTGTTTGTGCAATATTCAACTGTGTTTTGTAGACAGTGTCCTTTACCTTTATCTTTTCCCCTTCTGGATTGCTACTTTGTCGTGGTGCAGGGGTTTGTGTACTTCAATGAAGCTGTGAGCTATACCATGTAGGGTCACCCAAGATGGGCAGGTCATAGCAGAGGTCATACAAATAGCGGACCACTGGAGAAGGAACTGGCAACCCACTCCAGTGTCTTTACCAAGAAAACCTTATGGATGAGCACAACCAGACCCAAAATGTGTCTATAGGGTCACAGAGAGTCGGGATTGACTGAATGACTAAACAACAACAATAATCCTTTAATTTTAGTAGATTAACAGCCCCATTAAATTCGAAGCCAGTAAAGGCAACGTGAGACCCGCAACAGCTGCGGGCTTGAAATTTGGCCGAGTTACAGAGCTATTAAATAAGACCATGCCGCGAGCTACTGGCTTGAGACGCAAACCCGTAAAAGATTCTTGCGCATGTTGAATGTGCAGCCTGAACGGGATCAATTAGTCAAACCCGTAGTTACGGGTGTAGAGGGAGCCAATGTTAAAACAGATCGTCATCATGACATCACTAAAAAATAGAGGTTGGATTTCAAAGTCTTACGGGGTTTCAATTACGAGTTATGATCGGACTCGCATTCCAGAAATAATTCAATATTGATAAATCGGTAAATATGATATTCTAGTCCATGCGAGTTCAGTTTATATTGCCGTTTTGCGAGCTTGAGAATGTTGTGCTATTAATTCTAATACCTAACATCACTTTCCCTTTAATATTAAGTACAGTAGTGTGTGTATTTGCATTTACAGTGCTATGTACAGGACTTAACCCCCTTTCCGGTTCTCTCCCGTACGTGTTTGGGCTCCATTTTCAGGTTACGGGTTTGAACGCCAGTGAATTTGTTGTAATTTAATAGCGAAATTGTAACTTAACAGTTACGGGCTTGACAGATCAAAGGATTTGCGGGCGTGCAGCTCAAATTTTCTCGTCCTGTGGAGTTTTCTCACTCATGACCCGCAGATCATCAGCGGGTTGTTTTACGGGCCAATTTAATAGCCGCAAGTCTTGCAGGCTAAGTTACGGGCTACAGTTTTACACATTGGGGGAATTTAATAGGGCTGTAAATATCTGGAAATTAAAACTAAAATTAACTGATATTTCCTAAATCAGCAGACTACATTTTTGTTTATTGTGTGATATTCTTTAAGTAAATATGTGACATAAACATTCTTGCTCTGGAGATGTACGCACTATTATTTAATAGACACGAGACACAAGTCTACATACAGTGGAAATAGCACATATCTCTAGAGTACAAGAACAGATTTAGATATTTTATCTTTCTGGGAACTTAGTCAAATTGCTTATAATAATGTTACTTTGAAACATGGGCGTATTTCGGTTTTATGCTGCTCTAGGCCGTTCAGATTTGTGCTCCACAGCGAATAATTCCTGACATATATGGCTGATGTGTAGCTCAGTATAACAATTTGCATCTCAGATTAATTGATATGGATGGGGAAGGCGATCTACATTGGGAGTCATTATTTTGGCCATCACAGAGACAAACAAACTGATTCTAATTTAGCACATAAAAGTGATTAATTAGTATTCGGGATCTGTTCATTTAACACTGCATTTATCAGGAATGATGCAGTCTAGAAGAAAATGCTAATACAATATATAGCCATATTTTTGTGCACTTTAAGAATATAATTTAAGAAAAACATCTTGACTTTGGGGTGCCAGAGCCCCTTTAAGAAATACTGTGGCCAATGAGCCAAAGCAGGTCTTAAACAAGCAAGTTTGCAGGCTATTAGACTGTCCCTTTAAAAAAAACACATACAATTTTTACTGACTCATACATTGGGGTATTGAACATTTCTATCTAGCTCTAAGACTGCTTATTGTGTACTCGTAAGTGACTACGAGTATGAAATACAGTGGTGCAACCTACCAACCTACTAACATGAACACACTAAAGATTAGCACAAACCTTCTCACACCCAAATCACTCTCTTTCACCATTAAACAATAAAATGAACATGGGGGTTATATGCTCTCCCCCTGTGCCCCACTCTTCTCTAATAATTAAAATAAAGTTTGTGGTCCCACCCCTATTGCTTAGGGGTGGTGGGTTATTAAAACCTAATTAATAAAATGTGCCCAGGTTGACCCTAGCCTGTGTGGGATATGGTGGCCATCACCCTCACCAACACTATCAAGCCCTTAAAACTCCTTAACTTCCCATTGGTATTCCAATGGACCATCATAGTCCCCATCCCTTTTGGTGGTCCATGGAGAACCCTCAGAGTACTATTGACCCACATATCTTCTCCCATGAACATACATGATACCTACACCTACTACAATGGTGATCCCTATGTACTCCCATGGATCCTATCCCCCATGGGTTTCAATAGGGCCCTTATAGTTTTTTTTTTAACACTAACCTACCAAGCCTGATTTACTTAATCTAAAATTATAGTTAAAAAATCCATTAGAAAAAATAAATGATTGAAAATAAAAAAATAAACTACATAATAATATAATAAAAACAATTACAATAAAATACTAAAAAAATATACTACAATTATTTTTTTATTTTTTTTAAACTGTAAAAAAGATTAACCCTCCTTATATACATTGTTGTCAAGTTAACCCCTGGATCCTTTCCTCAGCACTGATAATCGAGCACTCCAATAAAGACCATGTCTTGCTTTAAGCCAATATATCTGTTCTTTTGGCCCTCCTGGTAACAACTTTGTTGACTGAAGACCCTTGATTCTCCACTTTGGCCAGAAAAAGTCCAGTTCCAAAAATGTGTTAAACTAACACTAACAGAGCTTTCACAATAAATGGTGCCATTTGGTGTTTAGATCTGATCGATGGTTTAGGAAGGGTACAAATATAGTAATAGTTGGGGACTTTATGTACACCCACTAAGGCTGTTCAAGCTTTAGATTGTATTTTAGAATGCTCAATATTTATTGGACCAGACCAAGTGGTCGCAGTTTCTAGAGCGCACGTGTACAATTTTAGGAGGGAGCAAGTAGTAGCACTTTAGTTACTACAACTTAAACAGAACCGTTATTTATGTACTAAATCTATTTAAAGAAGCTAAATAGTGGAGACATGCTAAAAAACATTTTGAACAGTTCAGCCTAACACAATTTTTGTGCTTGTCGTTAGCCCCTTGTCTTATCATTATATGCTTGGGCTAACTGATCAATTATCAATAGCATGTGCTTTGTTTGTAATATAATGATATAACCATTGACAATGTGTATTGTGTAGTAGTGTTGGTACAGTCATCCATTGCAGTTGATTTTACTGGTCGTTGGGTTGATTTTGGATGGTTGGCCCTTCCAGCAGGTAGGAGCCTATAAAACTCCAGAGGGGAATGGAGCTGACATTGCCAGACAACAGGTACGCAAACAACGATGAAAAGAATCTCTGTTGCTAAACAATGTGAGACTTTGAGACTGAGTGAAGGAAAGGCCAGAAATCCACATCGTGGGAAAGAAGGAAGATGCGGAGAGCAGAAGAAAGAACAGCCGGGAAACAGGAAGATGGGCAGACAGCAGAGGACGCTGAGGTGCGGGAATGTAAGAAAAACGGCAGATAGAAAACGGGGACCTAGTAAGGAACCGGCAAGAGTAGGGGAAGCAGAGTAGGGGCTAGAGGGGCAGCAGGGAAGACGGAGGAGATGACAGGAAGCAAGGAAAAGGACGCAACATCGAGGGGGGAATCTGAAGGAGCAGGACCCGAAAGAGGGACCACATGAGCAAGGTAGAGGGAAGGGAGAGGGGATACGAAGTGGCACGGGCAAAGCACACGCTATTGATAATTGATCAATTAGCCCAAGCAAACATTGAGTAATTCAGGTAAAATCATATCCAATGTTTTGTTTTTAAAGTGATGATTTACAAACTTCACACATTTTTTGTATTCTCTGTCATGGGCACCAATAACAGCATATATATGGACAATTTCACACATATTAGCATGCTCTGTCACATATAATCATATGGGTGAGATTATCATTGTCACATGCTGAGGGTGAGAGATGTGAGTGGACCTGGGCGCAGATGTTGGGGCGCGGTATTGGCAGGCGCACTTTTGTGTGTGCGCGCATTTATCGGCGTGCATTTGGTTAGGCGCGCTAAAGTTGTGCTACACTGTTTGGGACACATATTAAAAAAAAAGCTTAAGGTTTGTGCTTTGTGGTTAGTCTAATATAAGTAGCCAACGGTGAATTCCAGCAGGTGTGTGTCAGTATAAAACTGCAGAGATTGAACTAGTACAGAGAGTGTATGCGCTTTGAACATGATGTAGGCTTTGTATTTACTTTCTCTCTGTAAAAGTTCAGTGTGCTGAAGTCTATAGGGGAGTCTATTGATTCTGTTTTTCTTTGTAGCAGATTTTGTTTTCCTGTCATATGAGCTCTCTAGCACAATATGTTGAGTTTTTTTTCAAGCTGAACTTTTCAATGAGTTTGTTATTAAGGAAAGTGGTCCGGCTTTTTCTGTCAGTCCAATTACCCTAAGGTTGTTTTGCCTTGACCTGTTGGTTGTTAAGTTTTACAGTGGGGTTTCTCATTCTTATCTCCAGTGTTCTCAATTCCTGACCAAGTGTATGAGACCAAAGATATTTGACTGCATACCACACAATACAATATTTTTACAGATATAATAACAACATTTTATAACCCAAAACATATCTGCAGATAGCTTAGGTCTGAGCACACATTATTACTGAATGGCGCTCAGACCACATACATACAGTTCAATGGCCATGGCTCTCACCATACCAGGGTCTCTAGTCTTGTCACCCACTCATCCAGGGGCTGCTCTCCCAATAGATACATCCGCATCGCCACACGCTTCTGTAGCCGCTGCTCATCACTGGGGAGACTCTCACCTCGCCGCCATTGGGCATCTTCCAGGGCATCATACCAGAGTTCCTTTCTGTCTGCATCCCTGTAGTCCGCGGCCGCCTCCTCCTCCTCATCATGGAACGCTGTCCAACCTGCTGTAGCCAGGGGCGCTGTACGGATACTAGCGTTGCCCTCAACTTGTAACTCCAAACGTTACCGGTGTCTCCGTGCTGCTTTTCCTCTTACTAGGACGCCATCCCACCACTGCCAGCCAGTGTAACGGATCTGCTGGCACCCCGACTGGGTACCTCCGTTGATGGACGCGTCCTAGTTTGCGCCGAGGACTACAAGCACCGCACCGGACACCACAACCACCACAGACTCCACAACCGCCGTAGCTTAACTGGAGCCTCACAAATAGCTGCTAGCAACTGAACAGGAAAAGCACCCCAAGATGCTTACACTCCTGGCAGTCAGTCTGCAACAGCATACCATGAATCCCCCCAAGAACTAGACATAAGCTCTGTGTTTGAGGGTCAAGCAGTGAACTCTCTTCTTTATTAATTACAAAACACATTTTTAAACACTTCACATACACAGTAGGGGCAGTGACTACCTTTGGTCAACCCCTAATTACCTCTGGCCAATCAGACAGGGTTAAGGTGTGGGAGCCAGGAGTCCCCTCCCCCAGGAGCCGCCCACTAGGCGTGGCTAACTGCTCATTCTACCTCTGGCGGTGGAGAGAGTAACATCTCTAAGCTCACTTATTCCCCTGCTGGGAGTATGGGGAAACCCCAGGTCATCTCATTATTCAAGAGTCCCTACCCCCATTGTTCATGGTGCCATCTTGTCTGCTAAAACCCTTTTGTTCTGCTATCTCTTGTGTGGTTTAGCAGATACTATTAAGAGGCAGATGGGCAACTCCTGACCAAGTGTAGGAGACCAAAGACATTTGACTGCATACCACACAATACAATATTTTTACAGATATAATAAAAACATTTTATAACCCAGAACATATCTGCAGATAGCTTAGGTCTGAGCACACATTATTACTGAATGGCGCTCAGACCACATACATACAGTTCAATGGCCATGGAACCAAAGTCTTTCTGCATAGGAAAATAAAGTATTTAAATGCCGGTCCATAGTCAAAAGGCAGGAGGCTGGCAAACAGTCCTCTCCAAGACAAAGTGGCGAAGGGCACTTCGTCACAGTGGGTTTCTGTGTAATGATATTTTTTGTGATGGCTATGGCTTAAAGGGATATGGAAGATGTCTAGATTTTACTATGTACATAATATACCTGTCATAACCTGCTTCTACAATGGGGCTTGATATGAATTTAGTTCATACCTACCCCTGCAGGACCGTATAGTTCTTGTTACCTCTGGCACAAAAAGATGGCTTCAGGATAGAGACAACACCCAAGAATATGTTAAGATGATAATACAGACAGGATATCAGTGGTCTCCGTACAGGACCACTCCCCACTCAAGATACAGTCTCACCGTAAATAGTCTCACACCTTGCTCATTTGAAAACCAGAACTGACATTTATCAATACAATTCCCACATATTTATACCCTGTCCCTAGTGATGAGCAACCAATTCCAACAATGTGCATTCTAGTTACTCCAGTCATTACATTCCCACATCTCACATCCCATCCCTGTGTACTTAGCATACGTGTGTGTGATGTGCGGACTGACAACAACCAATCCAGCTAAAGTGCATTCATGGTTGTTACAGAAACCTGCGAATGCAGCTGTCCAACCTATGTGACAATTGTCACTACTTGCCTTACAGTAACATGGCTCTAATCTGAAGTGTTTGTTCAAGGATTAGCTATGATAATGTCATGTGCCTTGGGAGTTAGCAAAGGGGGAATATACGTGAAAAAGGGCAATCTTCTGTAGTCAGTCCAGCTGCAGAGCATCTCTCATTAATTGTTATTATGTCTCCTTATTGGGCTTTATACCCAAAACTGGGTTTTATGTGTGTGTAAAAGGGGTTCCCATGCGCAAAAAACCCTCTCTAGAATAACCACATACATGATACAGTTGGACAGTATATACAGTCCATATATCTTTATAATAACAGTGCACCCTGATTTCAATATCAAGATGTCTGGTTTAACTCAACATCAACTTATTGAGCTCAGGTCTAGATACGTTGATTTTCTCAGTCTCTATGAGCTCTGGTAATGACAAAACCTTTGTATCTTTTTACTTTTATGTGTTTTGTTTTAGTAAGAAATGCCTTTAAGCTCTATTTTTACTGCCTAAAATCAGACAAATAGTCTCTATCTAGATCTGCCCTTTGCAGTTTATGCAGACGCAAACTCTAGTACTTGATGTTATATGTCCCAAACTAACCAATCAGTGACCATCTCCCAGCAACATACTAATTTGCTGCTGAGATGTGGTCCCTGATAGGTTAGGACACTACACTGCACAGTCCTACAGAGTCTGTGTCTGCATACGTTGCAGTGCACAGACCCATACAGGCATTATTTTTTGATTTTAGGCAGGTTAGGCACTTCTTAATAAAATAAAGAATATACAAGTAAATAGATACATAGGTATATTATATACTTAGCAAAATCCAGAAATCTTCCATATCCCTTAAAAGGACCACTGTACTGTAAACACAAAAACACTTTTACAATTGTAAGTGCATGTGTCAGTATGCTTGATGTATAATGTTTAAACATTGTAATACTAGTAATTATAATTTAGGTTTCTGCCTATTGCGCTGTGCTGCTTAGCTCTTAGTCACAAACTGCTCTTTCTTGGGCTTGTATGGGTTCCTTTATCACTACACACAAGATAACTAACTGGAGTCTAGGACAAGTTGCACATTCTCCAGAGCAAGCTGCGGTTGCAGGGATAAGTTGGAGAGTTTTAGGACAAATTATTTTCAGCACACATTTTTATACATTGTTTGCACCAATCACCAATGTGCCACTTCCTTTGGTGTACACTAGTTTTGAACCCTTTGCCCGTGTTGAACTACCCTGCAGGGATCAGGTTTGTCTCCACGGATTGGTGCCAGTCTGTCTCCATAACCCCCTAGGTGCCTAGGACTCTACGTCTTTCATTATCAACTACCTCCGGCAAGATCTGGGCACAGCAGGGGATGTAGCTGCAGGAGATACAGTGACTGCATGAGAGGTCTGGGTCTACCGAGCGTGAGGAACCATAAACCTGGGGTTTGAGAGTCTTAGATTATTGGGTTCAGGCTCTCTGCTATGCAGGGACTTAGCGCAAGGCAGTGGGGTTAGTTAGTGGGCTGGGGTACTTCTTGAGCGGGAAGGGAATCGTGGTAAGGCCGCGTGAATTTATGACGACTATGCTGTTGGATTTACTGCTCCCTTACTAACCTCCTCTAAGACGGAAATACCTTTATAGAGATGGAGGAGAACCAGCTAAGGGAATTGAGGCGACTCTGGCATGTACTCACTTTTCGGGGGAGACCAGGTCTTCCATAATAATTTTAACAGATTGAACAATGACTAAGGTCAAGTATTTCCTAATTTGTGGTTAACCACAAGACAAAGGATCAAAAGAGCTATCACTTGCAGAACACTTGACAACACTTAACCTTTTTTGACACCCTTTTTAACTCTCATTGATGGCTTAATCATGTTCTTATATCTCAAATATAAGTTCATGAAGCCTAATTCACTGCTTAAAGCAAGTTTGAATCCTAGCAGGGCCATACTGGAAGGGCTACTGGAAGCATCTACTGGTCGCCCTTAAAATTATACTAACCCCAAAATACTTTTATTAGCCCAATGTAATAGTTAAACCCTTAAACACATTCTGCACATGGAATAAATGTTCAAAAATGAAAACATAACCCAGAGACCTCTTGGCTCAAATGACTTGGTGGAAAGGATATAGTCCTTTTAAAAAGCTGTCACGGTCATCAGAATAGTTGTTTAGGTAGACATCTTTTTCTGTTCCCACACATTTTTTGATATATAACAGTGCCCCAAAACCAAATCAAGAGACTATTTAGCACTGCCTCCCCACCCTGTCTGATCCCACAACCATGCCGCCTGATCACCTCATAGAGGGTGGAGACAAGCTGCTTGGTTGGGGTCACAAATTGATGGTTGCAATTCCTAAACACATTAGCAATCCTTGATACACTGTCAATTCCTAAACAGGTTAAATAATAGAATAATATTTCTAGAAGACAGTAAACTTCTTTATCGACAAACAATACCCACTTACTAAGCTCTTCTTAGTATTTTTATTGTGTTACACACATAATAATTTTGCATTTCAAGTAACATATTTCACTCTATCTACAGTAATCATTAGAAATTCATTTGTATATATGTATATCAGGACATTGTCTTCTACTAGAAATTCATTTGTATATATTGTGACAGATTCACTGTCACGCTCAGGATACGTGCCTTGTTTTCCAGCACCACAGCGGAGTACTCTGGAGCCTTTTTTTATGGTTTAACAGAACTTGCGGTTTATTTGACAGCATATAAGAAAATAATTAAAGCAGAAAATAAATCCTAGCTTCTCTTTGAAGTACTACCTATACTTTTATCTGCAGTTCCCTCACTGCTCTGCTCTACTGTAATTCATAATACAGTCCAAAACCCAGGCCTGCACACTTGCCTGTTTTAGAGTGCACTCCCTTCAGGATCTGCACTCCATCTGCAGAGGAGCTGTGTCTCTTTGACCTCTCCGATCACTCTGGACACTTTTCTCAATGTCTCTCAACTGTGCTGTCTGTGCACTTCAGCCACACTGGCTTTCCAGGTCTCCCTGACCCCTCTCTCGCCACAGAGCTGTCTCGGTTTTCTCTCCCTCTTCACATGCAGCCACACCCTTGCCTTTTGAGCAGGTTGCTAAATATCTCACTCCTGGGGAGAAGTCTTGAAGAGCTCTCTTCTGAACCCTGGTGGCACTTCACCACAATATGTATATAGGGCTCATGTTTACTACATGTGTACAGCTTATCGTTTGATTGGGACAAAGATTGACCATCAGATAGAGTGCATTATCATTTACATGGATGAAACTTGTAGGCATTTTTTTGAGTAATACAATAAAAATAAATATATATTTTGGTAAGAATTTGGCTGAGAACATCACATCTCTATTATTATTTTACTAGCTACTTGACGACAATAAAATTTGAAGCCTGGCAATGCTGTTTGCCACACAATGGGAGCCTCTCCCCCTCAACTCTACTCGCCTCGCGATGATCGTCTTCAGGGCTCATCACAGGCCTCGCACTGAACGCCTTCGGTGCTCATTGCGAGCCTCTCCCCCCTCTACTTGACGGGATACGCTCATTGCGAGTGTCTCCTTTCCCCCCTGTGTTTTACCCCCTCTCCCTCCCCTGTGTCTTTCCACCCTGTCCCCCCATGTCTCTTTCCCTCCTCCCCAGTGTCTCTTTTCTTGTGTCTCTTTCCCCCGTGTCTCTTCCCCCCCTTGTGTCTCTTCCCCGCCATTTCCCTCCCCTGGGTCTTTCCCTTCTCCCCTGTGTCTATTCTCCCTCCTCTCCCTCCTCTGTGTGTCTACCCCCCTCCTCTCCCACCCCTGTGTCTCTACCCCCTCGTGTGTCCACCCCCCCTCCTCTCCTACCCGTGTCTCTACCCCCTCCTCTCCCTCCCCTGTGTCTCTCCCCCTTCCTCTCCATCTCCCCGCTCTCCCTCCCCTGTGTGTCTCCCCCTCCTCCCCTGTGTCTCTTCGCCACTCGTCTCGCTCCCCTGTGTGTCTACCCCCCTCCTCTCCAACCGTGTCTCTCCCCCCCTCCTCTCCCTACCCTGTGTCTCTCCCTCCCGTGTGTGTCTCCCCTCCTCCCCTGTCTCTCTTTCCCCTCATCTTCCTCCCCTGTGTCTCTACCCCCTCGTGTGTCCACCCCCCTCCTCTCCTACCCGTGTCTCTACCCCCTCCTCTCCCTCCACTGTGTCTCTCCCCCTTCCTCTCCATCTCCCCACTCTCCCTCCCCTGTGTGTCTCCCCCTCCTCCCCTGTGTCTCTTCGCCACTCGTCTCGCTCCCCTGTGTGTCTACCCCCCTCCTCTCCAACCGTGTCTCTCCCCCCCTCCTCTCCCTACCCTGTGTCTCTCCCTCCCGTGTGTGTCTCCCCCTCCTCCCCTGTCTCTCTTCCCCCTCATCTCCCTCCCCTGTGTATTTCCCCCCTCCTCTCCATCCCCTGTGTCTCTTCCCTCTCCTCTCACTCCCCTGTGTCTCTCCCCCTCCTCCTCTGTGTCTCCCCCCCTATTCTGTGTCTCCACCTCCTTCCCTGTATGTCTACCCTCTCCTCTGTGTCTCCCCACTCCTTCCCTGTGTGTCTCTTCCTCACGTCTATTTTCCTCTTCTGGTGCCCGCGCACAGGAGGCTGCTCATGCTCTTACCCCGCCTCAATGCGCATGAACGGCTTACGCCGCTCTCTCTCTCTGTGTGCTCTCTCTCTGTCTGTGCACTCTCGCTCTCTGTGTTTTGCTCTCTCTGTATGTGCGATCTCTCTCGCTGTGTGCACTCTCTCGCTCTCTGTACGCTCTTGCTCTGTACCACTCTCTCTTTACCCCTTTCTCTCTCTCTTTGTCTGTGCACTCTCTTTCACTGTGCACTGTCTATGCACTCTCTCTCTCTCTGCACTCTCTGTCTGTGCACTCTCTCTCTCTTTATGTGTGCACCCTGTCTGTGCACTATGTCTCTCTCTCTGTGCACTGTCTGTGTGTGTTTTCTCTGACTGCGTGCGCGCTCACTCTGTACCTCTCTCTTTACCCTACCCTCCCAGCGGTCTCTCTCTGTGCTCTCTGTGGCTGTATCTCTCCGTGCTCTCTCTCTTTGTGCGCTGTCTGTGTCTCTTTCTCTCCGTGCTCTCTGTCTGTTCAACTCTCTGTGCGCTTTCTCTCTGTGCTCTCTTTCTGTATGCTCTCCGTCTCTGCTCTCTCTCTGTATGTGCTTTCTCTCGCTCTCTGTATGTGCTGTCTGTCTGCACTCTCACTCTGTATGCTCTCTGTTAATTTTATCTCTGCACTCTCTGTATGTGCACTGTCTCTCTTTATGTCTGTGCACTCTCTCTCTACACTCTCTGTCTGTGCACTCTCTGTTTCTGTGCGCTCTTTGTCTGTACCCTCTCTCTCTCTCTCTCTGTGCACTCTGTCTGTGTGCGCTCTCTCTGTCTGTGTGTACTCTTGCTCTGTATCTCTATCTCTGTACCCCTCCCTCTCTGTGTCTTTGTGGTCTTTCTGTCTGTGCGCTCTCTCTCTCTCTGTGAGCTCTGTCTGTGCACACTGTCTCTGTGCGCTCTCTGTCTGTGCACTCTCTCTCTGCACTCTCTCTCTCTCTGTGAGCTCTCTGTCTGTGCTCTCTGTCTGTGCATTCTCTCTCTCTCTGCACTCTCCCTCTCTTTTTGCGCTTTCTCTTGCTCTGTCTGTGTGCTGTCTGTGTGCGCTCTCTGACTGTGCACTCTTTCTCTCTGTGTGCTCTCGATCTGTGCATTCTCTGTCTGTGCTTTCTCTGTGCACTGTCTGTGTGCACCCTCTCTATCTGCCTGCTCTCTCGCTTTCTGTGTGCGTTGTATGTGTGCACTCTCACTCTGTACCTCTCTCTCTGTACCCCTCTCTCTCTCTATCTCTCAGTCTGTGCCCTCTCTCTCTCTCTCTCTCTGTGCACTGTCTGTGGCCCTCTCTCTCTGCGCTCTCTCTCTGTGCTTTCTGTCTCTGTGCACTTTCTCTCTGCTTCTTCTGTTCACTCTCTCTGCAATCTATGTCTGTGCACTCTCTCTCCCTCTCTCTCTCTGTGCTCTCTGTCTATGTGCACTCTTTCTCTCTGTATGTTCTCTGTCTTTGTGCACTCTTTCTGTCTGTGTGCTCTCTCTCTCTGCTCTCTCTCTCTGTGCATTCTTTCTCTCTGTGTGCACTTGGTCTGTTCACTCTCTCTCTGTGCGCTGCCTGTGTTTGTTCTCTTTGTGTGCGGTCTCTCTCTGTACCTTTCTCTCTCCGTGTCTTTCTCTGTCTGTACCTCTCTCACACTCAGTTTGCTGTCTGTCTCTCTGTCTTGCGTCCCTCTGTGCTGTCTCTGAATTGCATAAAGCTGTCGGCGTCAGCGTTTCTCACATCTATTATAGCTGATGTAGCACTGTGTGCATGAAACTCATAACATACATTATCTGATATTTCAGCATCATTGGCCGCAGTGTGTTGTTTTACAATTAAAGTGCTCTGAACCCCCTCCTGTGGTCCCACTAACAGAGACACCAGAATAAAGGACACACATGTATTACTCTGTATGAACAGCAGAAATAACTTCTGGAATATCTGGCCTTTGTACATTAACTGAATGTGAGTAATGTTGTTATACAGGACTGAAAGTCGCCGCAGCAGTTTGAGGACAGATATAGATCTTTCTGCAAACAAATCCAAGTGAGGATATGTCGAATTATATAGGTTCATCTCAGGTGAGTTATCATACCACAACTCTTACTATGTTGTGTTGTCCATTTATAAGTCTATTTATCTAAGTATTCTCACTAAACCACAATCCCCACACAGTATTGAGGTCATTTTTATCTCTTTTTTCCATTTATTGTTTGTTTTCTCAATTTCAGCACAATGACTTGGCAGAGGATTTTTTTATAATATAAATAAAAAGGCATTAATGCACAGAGTAAAAATTTTGGTAAATAGGAGATGTGACATTTAACTTATTAAAGCTTCTACATTGTATACTCAATGCTTTTTACTATCATCACATATCATCACATATAATAGTTGTCAAACTGTGATTCGTTGCAACGCTTGCGCCAAATCAGAGTTTGCCAACTACGGTCGATCGCAAAGCCCTGTGCATGCGCATTGCGCGGCGTTGGCGCGCACGACCATTACATTGGGGTCGCACGCACGGGTGGGTCGTGTGCGCGCCAAAGGACACGGGAGGCAGAGAAGGGAGGAAGAGACACACAGGGGAGGGAAGAGACACACAAAGGAGGAGGGGAGAGACACACAGGGGAGGAGAGGGAGGGGGGAGAGACACAGGGGAGTAAAAGAAAGGGGGAAGAGACACAGGGGAGTTAGAGGAGGGGGAAGAGACACAGGGGAGGGAGAAGAGGGGGGGAAAGTCACAGGGGAGGGAGAGGAGGGGGGAAGAGACACAGGGAAGGGAGGTACGACACAGGGGAGGGAAATGGGGAAGAAGAGACACGAGGGAGGGGGGAAGAGACACGGGGGAGGGGGAAGAGACACTTCATCGCAATTCCAGTAAAGTAAAAGGTGGGAGAGATAGAGGGGGGGGGGGGGGGCTCACAATGGAACTCATTGCGAGGCCTGTGATGTGCACCAAAGGCGCTCATCGCAAGGCCAGTAAAGTTGAGGGGGGAGAGACTCCCATTGTGTAGCAAACAGCATTGCCAGGCTTCACTTTTTATTGCCGTCATTTTTGATGGGCAAGTCGCTAGTACATATATAAAACATGAAAAACATACTAAAAGCAGCATTAATATTAAATCCACCCACAATTACCAGGGTCCCATCAAACCTGATTGAAAAATATACAATGCGTATCGGTCATTGTCTATTTAAAAATCCCACACAAACTTAAGAAAAGGAGAGTTGCCTTATTTTAATTTTCTAACAAAAAAAAAATACAAACATAAAACAATATAAAACAATACATTCAGCACAAGAAGAGGACAGGCAGAGCGAAGGGACAGATTTCCTCTATGAGGTTATGTTGATCGCGACACGTTTACTATGATATAGAATTGATGATTTTAAAATATGTTTCCCTATGTGGTACATTCTTAATATATTTAGCAGTTATGTAGAAGGCTGAGTGCCACTTTTCAATAGGCCAGGAGGCTTCAATGTATATTTTTCCCACAATCTCCAATTAAAGGGTTTCACATCTTGGAAACTTTTCTTAAAGATCTTATAACACTTGATGGCCAGATGCGTCCTATCTCTGAATACTAACAAATTTTCGAAATCCGTTAGCTTTCTTACCACTTCCATATGAAAGGGAGAGGAGATCAAAGCTTTCCGTAACGTAATATATTCAAACCAGTAATGCTTGGGAATCAAAAAATTACTACATGACTCTTGAAAGTCCATAATTTTATTTCCACAATATAAGTCTTTAAGGGGCACAAGACCTTTTCTTACCAATAAGTTAAACATTTTGGCCAACGAGGTCAGGGGGTAATGGGACTAGGAAGGAGCATTAAGGAAAATAAAGCGTTTATCTAACACCACCACTTATCATTCTTTACGATGGAAAATTCACCAAGCTTCCTATTCTTAAATTCTGCTTTTTTTTTTTTAACAGTAATAATACTATGTCCCATCTCTCCAACCCAAAATTTTCTATTTGCGTCCATTGGTATAAGTCAGAAGTTTGTGACCACATTACCAAATGGGCGATTTGAATGGCCTGCTGATAATTTTTAATCATAGGATAAGCGATAGCTCCACGGTCAAAATTACACATCATATATGACCCCCCTCCTTATCCTCAACCCCCCTCCTCAACCTCTCTCCTCAACCCCCCTCCTCAACCGCCCTCCTCATCCTCTGTCCGCTTCCTCCCTCCTCAACCCCCCTTCTCATCCCCCCTCCTCAACCCTCCTCCTCATCCTCACCCCCCTCCTCAACCTCTCTCCTCAACCCCCCTCCTCATCCTCCCCCCCTCCTCATCCTCACCTCCCTCCTCAACTCCCCTCCTCAACCTCCCGCCTCAACCCTCCTCCTCAACCCCCCCTCCTCAACCCCCCTCCTCAACCGCCCTCCTCATCTTACCTCCTCAAACCCCTCCTCATCCTCCCTCCGCATCCTCCCTCCTTTTTAACCCCCCTTCTAAGCCCTCCTCCTCAACCCTCCTCCTCATCCTCACCCCCTCCTCAACCTGTTTCCTCAAGCCCCCTCCTCATCCTTCCTCCCTACCTCCTCAACCTCCCTCCTCAACTTCCCTCCTCAACCTCTCTCCTCAACCCCCCTCCTCAACCCCCTACTCATCCTCCCTCCTCAATACCCCTCCTTAATCCCCCTCCTCATCCTCCCACCTCATCCTCCCTCCTCAACCCCCCTTCTCATCCCCCCTCCTCAACCCCCCTCCTCAAACTCAACCTCCCTCCTCATCCTTCCTCCTCAACCCCCCTCCTCACTTTACCCCTTTCTAATTACCTCCCCCTCTCCCTTTCCCCTCACTTACCTTCCATCAGCAGCTGCTCCTCCGCTCGTCTTCCAGCTGCATCGGGACCTGGCCAATGCTAATGATGTGACGTGCATGTGACGTCACGTCATTAGCATATGCCGGTCCCTACGCAGTCGGAAGACGCGCAGAGGATCGGAGGAGCAACGGCTAATGGAAAGGGAAAGGGAGAGGGGGAGGTAATTAGAAAGGGGTAAAGTGAGGAGGGGGGTTGAGGGAGGGGGTTGAGGTTGAGGAGGGGGGTTGAGGATGAGGAGGGGGGTTGAGGATGAGGAGGGGGATTGAGGATGAGGAGGGGGTTTTAGGATGAGGAGGGGGTTGAGGATTGGGAAGGGGGTTGAGGATGAGGAGGGGGGTTGAGGAGGGGGGTTGAAGATAAGAAGCGAGGTAGAGGTGGGGGGTTAAGGAGGGAGATGAGGAGGATTATAAGGGAGGGGGAGGGAAAGAGACACGAGGGAGAGGGGGGAAAGAGACACAGGAGAGGGAGAGGGGGAAGAGACACGGGGGTGGAGTGACATGGGGGGAAAGAGACACAGGGTGATTCGAGTATAGGCAGAGGGGGCCTTTTTCAGCCTTAAAAAAGGGCTGAAAAACTCGGCTTATACTCGGGTAAATACAGGAATTCTAATTTGATTAAGTGTATTTATATCCGGGTTATGCTTATGGCTTCTGTCTAATTTTGCCAAATTTATATGCAGTTCTCGTAATGATCTGCCCTTTTCCTTAAACAATTGAGATTTTGCCTTTATAAAACACCCTCAAATATATGCTTTATGAGCTAGCCAGAGGTTTGCACTGATCCTCTATTCTCTTCAAAAGAATTTGATATTTATTTTTTAATGTTATTTCTAATTTGTTCTTCTTTTAGGATCGAGAGCCCCAATTTCCATGGAGGATGCTTACCAAGGTCAATATCTGAATTCAACGTTATCGAGACCATACCGTGATCCGATCTAAGAATCGGCTTGATGTCTGCTTTAATAACCTTTTTGAAACCTAATTCATTAGACAAGATGTATTCTAGTCTGATCAATTACAGAGTTATTGGCTAATTTCTTATCCTCAAAGTGATTTAAACACTTATTGAAATCAACACAAATAATTAAGTGGCCTGAAAAATATTTTTTAAGCTTTTTCAATGTCAACCTTAAAAATTTCACCTGGGCCTCATTTGGTTCATATATATTTACAATTGTGTGTTTAATATTGTTGATCCAACCAGACCATAGTACGAATCTCTCCTCACTGTCTGTTTCAATAAATTATTCTTTAAGGTCAAACTTTTTGTTAAAAAAGATTGCGATTCCTCTGGTTTTCCTATTAAACATTAGGGTCCCACCCTTCATATAAAATGCATAATTAAATATTGGGGCTTTATCCCTGGCCCAATGAGTCTCCTGCAAGCATTTAATAGCAGCCTTTTCTCCTTTTGAGAAATGCACGTCTATTCCCTGAGAGATTTAAACCTCAGACTTTTTGGCTTACAAGTTTCACAGATGCCATGTTATGACAAGCATAACTATACCTCCTGAGGTGTCTCCCCCCTCCCATCCGCCCACCTCTCCTCGAACTGGATGTTTACATACATAAACAAAAAATGGAAACCAGACACATACACCTCCAAAAAAAAGAAGAAAAAAAATGCCCACCCCCCTGCTCAACCAATCCGTCCCCATAAAGTAAGGGACTGGCGAGTTGAACATGAAGAGAACGATAAGTTCAACATAGATCATATCTAGTGTATTAAAGCATATTCATGTTGTCTGCTCAACTTATTGTAATTTTATTGTTTATGTTCTTAATTTCAGCACAATGACTTGCAAAGGAATTTTAAACTCATTTCACGTGTGGTGTCTTATGAGCCATTCACACAAAAGACTCCAGGAGCCAGAATCATCCACCCAAAGTATGAAACATTGCAGGTCAACAACCAGGACAATATTACTACAATAATCATGAACCGACCAAGGATGAAAAATGCTATCAGTACTCAGGTACACAGTTTCGATGAATGGCAGTTTTGACCTGGGCTTGGAGATAGGACATTGTAGAAGTGTTTTGATTGGCTCAGGTGTAATGTGAGAGTATTTGCCCAGGTAAAAATTCTATATGTGGAATGTTCAATATTCAAACACATGACAGTTGGTAACTGACAGTTCAGCAACCTTCCCTTCCTGCCCCAGGTATTTGTTGGAGAAAAAAATAATACCCACAAACCACTTTTTACTCTGAAACCTGGTCATGATACCCAAAACACAGAGGCCTCTGATTTTGTTTGGTTTATTTGGAAAAAAATGAATTAGCAACAGAAGACCAGTTACAATTGTCCCACTGGACCACTAGGCACAAATATACACAAAACACCGCTTTTATAATGTTTACATAAAGATAATTGGATAATCCATTCTCACCTTTTAGAAACATGGTATAACCTACCAACAGCTAATAAACAATTATTTACATTAGGTGAACCAATAAAATATAGCACATGTGATCAGCACTTATCAAGCATGTCTTGGTACGTCACACTAGATGCGCAAAAACATTTTTATTTCTTATCTTCTGCTCATAGGGCAAGAGCTGGTCTTGTAGATTTACTATAAGACACATTTGTTTAGACTAAATAGTTGTTTACTGTCTCTTGAGAACAATTTATTATGAGAAGAAAGCCTTTATATTTAGAAAAAACAATGATTTTATGTACAAACAGAATTAACTGTTTCATACCTATATCTTACAATGACAAATTACTGCTTTTAGGTAATAAAAGTATAATATGTGTATATATGTGCTAAATAAATGTATGCATATTTGTAATTCTCCACAACACTCCCCTCTATGACAATGAAAATTGTCATCAAAGGAAGAATGCAAATATGATAGGGTGCAATCGTAACATAAATTTCACACATATAGCTAAAAAATATAAAAAGATACACTTATTAGTAGAGGTAAGATCTTCAGACTGGCATTTAAAGAGACTTAAGGTTCCTAAAAAATTCAGTAAGATGAGCTTCCTACAACATGGGGATATGACATTACATCTCACGGAGTCCTTTGCACCTTTAACTTAACACCTTCCTAACAAGAGCTTTGCAAAAGAAAACACAATATACATAGAAACAATAAAATACATAATAAAAAAACACAATTTTAATAATCCAATGTAATCCGTGGAATAAAATAAAAAGCCTTTCAATAATGGAATCCATAGCACAAAGTTCACAGTCCAGATATTATAGTCTGTTGAATGAAAGCCACGAAAATAAGTGGGCACCTGTTTGACGAAATCCATATAACAAGGAAAGAGTCCAATAGGGTGGATGAAAACATCCACATATGCTGTTATATGTTACCAAGAAATAGTCCAGATTGCGGTGTAGTAGATATAAAAGTCCAGATATGTAAAATAAAATACAATTGTTAATGCAGACAAAATGGCCTCACTTAATCCTCCAACCGATTACCAATAATTAGGCCATAGAATCAATTTCCCTTTATACTCATTGTCTTATGAGGCATTTAGATGATAGATGTAATTTAATAACCAATACAGTTTGCACTGATATGACTAATAATACAGAGTGTATGCATGATAACTTCTTCTTTCCTTAATTAATATTTCTTATCAGATGTTAGCACGTACTAGATCCCAGCAAGTTGATAGAACAATGTGCAGAAATGTTAGAAGCCAAGCAAAAGGAAAGACAGGTATAGGAAAGAGTAGAAAAAGTAAAAATTACAAAACAATGAAAACATATGCTCAGACAAACTTCATACAACCCTAGTCTTACATATCACACTTAGCCAGGCCCCTCTTTGTCCATACAGTAAACAGGTTGGCCAAAGCAAATACGCCATCATGTGAAGATATTCAGGCATAGGACAAGGAATATGTGACTTTCTTACAGATCTTTACATCTTTCTCTTTGCCGGCAGATATATATATTAGCGTATGGTCATGACAATGAGCAAGAGTTTGACCTTTCCCCTTTTTCTTGGGTGCAGACAAGACTTCTGTCTTTAGTCAGCAAACTCTGCATCTGTTTCTTCATCTGTTATTATCTGCTGCCATCAGGATAGGTACTTTTTGGAGAATTTCTCTCATCATTCTTTGTCTTTACATGCACACACTCGCTGTCATCTTCTTCTGGAGTATGCAAGTGTGACAAAAATCCAAACATACAAGATCTATCATACAAGAAACTTCCCATACATCTTTCAACTAGATATCCTCACATCATATACACCTACCATATTTTTTTTCCTAATTGTAACATAAATGTAACATGCATAACTATATAATAAACAAGAGGTGGTATAAACTAAAATCAAATAAGTGATAATGTAAATCATGCAAAGCTAATAAATACATTGAATACTTGTAAAAGATATAAGCAACCATTATTTTCTACTCCTGCTAAAGCAGCAAAAACATCATTAGGACTGTTACAATACTACTAATTATGTCTCTATAAGTGATAAGACATTACTTGATTTATCTTGTAACAGGTTGTATATTTAAAAGGAAATTGTAAATTTTATTACTGTCAATATACATTTACTAATAAAGCTCTAGAATCTTTTCTTAACTCATAATGAAATCCACCTCTTATCATGTTCCTTTCTTAGAGGCCTAGAAATGCCTTGAAAATATTTTCCCAATTCTCTACTCATTTGCACCATGGCCATCATCTGAGTTGGGGACGGGCCTGGAAGAACAACTGTTACAATATTACAGTATTTATCCAACATAGATAAACAAAACATAACACAATAAAATAAAACAGAATTGGTATGATAAGGTTCTTTAACCAGATAAGATATCATCCACTGATTCCTAGTGTTGTGTGTATTTTCCCTGTGCAGTAGTTAGTAGCCAGGGACAGTACACAAACCATATTTATTCCAACAGATAGAAATGTCAACACAAGGCTTCACTGAGCATAAAAAATGACAATTAATAAAAAAACAAACTAGCAAAATCTAAAAAAAATAGAAAAAAGGAAAAACAACACCTTAAAAGAAAAAAATTAAAACTAATAAAAAATATATATTCTTAGTTGACATTTCTGACTATCCTGTAAGCTTATCATAACCCATAAAATAATTTCACTTTGTTAATTGTTATCTTAAAACCTTAATAATTTGTATCATGTCTTTGAAATAGGTACTTATGCACCTAAATGTTACTCTAAAATATTGTACTTTACTACATCCATAATTCCACAAGGGGATTATATTACAAGCTGTTCTGATCCCTTTAAGCAGAAATTGAAACAGTTTATTTTCTTTAGCAAAAACATTTCCGTGCATGACCTTGGACATGAGTTTTCAAAAACATTGGATCTTGGCCAGTATCCAGTATAATGTTTAAAGAACAATTATAGCATGTAGCTGCAATGAATTTAATAATTTTACATATTATATAATTTTTAAACCGTTTTAATTGTAATAAAATGTTAAATAATCTCTCCCTTTGTATTTATTTTAAATAACCCAGTTCTATCAATTACTGTATTTACTTGTAACTAATTTTCTCAAATATCAACCTTTTTAAAACAAATATTTAACATAAAGCACAAGCAGATCTAAATAAAACCTTTATTATGATTATCCAAAATGGCAGACGGCATATAAGCACAAATAATAATCAAAATTGATCAGATTTCAGACTGTATTTTCCATAACAACTATATTACACTGTCCGTCAGATATAATGGACAATCTTTAAACAAAAATGCAGTGATATAATCTGGACACTGGTACTTTATGTGACGACCAATATTCAGTATATACCATTCCAGGAGATCAACAGCAAATCTTCCTTTCAAGCATCACAAATTCACATGACAATCAGAACATACATGACATCCTCACACATAGACAGCTCCCCCTGAACAGTCAAATAGCAAAGCCAAGCAAAACAGAGAGAGGCAAACAAATCCAAATGGTGTCATCTACAAGGAACATTTCCTCATCAGATAACATCACTGTTATGTTAATTTCCACTCCATGTTCACTCAACCACAGTACCTAATTATACAGAACAAAATCCATATACAGAGACACACATAAACATGTCCAAACTCTATACTCTACATACTTAACCAAAGACCCCCCTTTCTCCACTTGGAAAACATGATTTCTAAAGAAAAATATTCTTACCAGCACAAAAATTTAGTATAAGCACAGGATCTAGACAATAAAGACAAGATAATATATAAGTAATTGTGAGCTCACGAAAATGTACACGGGCATAGATCTCCTCAAATCACCTTGTAATAATAGAAAAAATAAATAAAAGAGGGGGGGGGGGGGGTAATCACCGACAGCTTCAAGGCTTTCTATCTCTACTTGCTTGAAAGACATGCAGAAATGACAGCATGCACTATACAAAGAAAAATAAGATACTTTGCAGTGTTTGAACAGTCAATTCACATACTCACAGACAGCTCTGTAGTCTAGCTCACACACTTCCAAACATTGTAAATTCAAACACACTCAACAATAACACAGAACAGAGGACCAATCCTTATTTTCTGTCTCAATTTCTCACACAGAACTCACTGCACATGGTACTGACACTCAGTACTCACACTCAATACTCACACTCAGTACATACGTGGGCCCAATTCATACCTGGTTTGTATCCAATAGCCTGTTTTGTTACTTCAACGCCATTCGAAGGTTGATAGCAAATATGACCCTCTATCTTTTCATCTAACAGCACTACTTCTCAAAAACCTGTTTATACATCTTTTGCCTTTTATAGGCAGGCTTACCTATCACCTTTCTATGGAGGCGTACCTATTTCTCGCCACTTAGTAGGAATGCATACCTTTTCTCTTGCCTTTTAGTAGGTAGGCTTACCTCTGTTAATCTATATCTACAGCGCTTATTAAAATAACATCTATACAGGTAAAATATTTCCTAATATATCCTAATTCTACTATCAGTAATAATACCTCAACAGGTAATATATCTTAATCAATTACACGATTTTAATTATTATCACTAATTAGCATTCTTAGGTTATCAACAACAACCAACAAAAAAATGGGCATGATTAGCTGCCAAACGTCTCCTCCACAAATCCTGAAGCTCGGGGTATTATCTATGGACAAATTAGTGCTCTCCTGGCTCAGTTCGTCAAATGTTGGAGAAAAAATCACAGTGAATAAGTGAATTAATTGCATATTACACATTTCTAGATGTAAATTCACAATTCAGCTACTAAATTGCCATTTGTTTGTTTTTTATGCAGATGTACAATGAAATAATGCAAGCCCTTGATGAAGCTGGAAGAGATGAATCCATTTTTACCGTAATAACAGGTGGGTTTGAAAGCTATGGGGCTTGCCTAGATTTCTAGTTACTCCATATTTAAGGAAGGAATTACTTTCCTTTTTCAAACGGCAAATACAAATTATGTATGCACATGGACAGATTACCCATTAGGCAAACTAGGCTGCCTAGGGGCACTTTCCTGCTTAAAATCCCTTGAAAATACTTGTTTGGGCTTAAAAATAAAATACTGTAGTTTAGTTCACAGACATAGAAAATTCTAAATTATTTGTCCCACCATCAAATGTGTTAAATAAACAATTAATTGCTTGGTGTGTGTATAGGTAGTTATGTTGTTAAAATTACTGTTTGGGGGAAATGTCTGTTATTTGTTCATACAGCAAGAGAGCGATATACATGCGCAGAAAAGGGAAAATGGGTGCATGCACTCGCAAGGGTTTTTCCACTTTTACTGCCCAGGGGCTCCAAAAAGGTAGATCCAGCCCTGTGCATGCATAAGAAAATAAAGTGTTACAAGTAATTTAAGATGTAAGTTAAAGTACAGTTTACCACTGAATACATATCTTTGTATGTTGCAATAACACATGAATTTTCAGAGTAGATGTTTTCTCAAGAAAACAGAACAGTATATAGTGATACATTTTTATTGCACCTCTCTTTATTAATTCAGAAGCAATACTGCAATTTTTCTTCTGACTTGATAAAGAGAGGTACAACTCTTGAAAGCTTGTCACTCTAACTAAAATGTTTATCCAATAAAAAAAGGTATCACTATATACTGTACAGCAACACTCTGATTATTCATCTAAATTACTGGACACTCATGACTACCTCACTCTACATAACTGTTTATATGTAATAAAATTACAAATATGATACTACTCTGTTGATGAAATTACATTTACTCCATACTGATGTTAAAGATTATTCTTGCTTACATATAGGAACCGGGGGTTATTTCAGCAGCGGTACTGATCTAAATAATTTTATTAATGCTTTCAATGAAACCAATGAAGAAGTGGTAAAAGAATCGGTTACGTTGATAAGGTAATTTTCATCTATGCCCTATACAGTGGTTGGGTAGCAAACAAAATAGATCTTCTTATATTGTTTATTTCTGATTGTGGTTTTATGTACATGACTTTGACCTTAAAGAGGAGAAAGATATAAAAGTTTTTTGTTAAATTAAATATGGTGGGTTATATATAACAATCAACCAGATAGTTAGAACTATTGTCAAAATTGAAGTCGGCCTCTGATGTTTTGGTCTGTGTTGTCTATATTTCATATACATATTTTCTTTATTGTACACAGGAGGTTTGTATGTGCATTCATTGATTTTCCCAAGCCTCTGATTGCTGTGGTAAATGGACCAGCCATTGGTATCGGTGTGACAATTCTAGGGCTGTGTGACCTTGTGTATGCCACTGAGGAGGTAAGGGTCTCACATTATTTATTTTTATTGTGTATGCCTAAGTGGTTGGCAATGTCTTGTGGTGTTAAACTCTGCATTGAAGGTGGAGGTGAGGGTCGGAGAAAGGATTTTAAACTAGGTGCTTATGAGTAGATGACAGTGTTGAGGGATGAAAAGTAGGTTTTCTAAATTTAGTGCAAGAAGTCTGATTAAGTACAGGACTTCCTCCAGGCATGCTCATAAATTTGGGAGCATTTATGAAGATATCTTGGTTGCTTTAAGAGCCATGGCAGAGGATGAGTGTGAGGACTTGTCTAGTGTTGTAGGCAGTGAGTGAATATAGTATGTAGCAGCAAGGTCTGGGCCGTAGAATGCAGTGTGGTTATGGAGGAGTGGTTGTAGTGAGAGGGCAATTTCCTTTGAGTCAATATTGTTGCGCTATCTGCAGAGGAGGGGGAGATGTGCAGTGTATGGTAAGGCTGCAGGTTAAGAGATGCTCTTTGAGAGCAGAGAGACTGAACAGAGATGTGAGAAAAACTAAGTCAATGGAATGGTCCTCAGAGGTAAAGTCAACTGTGACAGGCCAAATGGCTAGATTAGTGAGAGAAGCTTGGTAGAGATAGGCGCATCTGGTTTGTCAAGAAGTATGTTAAAGTCACCCAGAATCAGCGTGGACATGCTAGAGGAGAGGAAATAGCAAAGCCAAGAGGCAAAGTGATCCAGGAAGTTAGAGGTTGGTTGAGGGGGTGGCAGAAGACAGCAACACGAGAGTGAGAGTGGGCAGAGTCTAACAGAGTGAACTATAAAGGAGGGTAATGGTCTGGAAGGTACAGTTTGGGGACAGTAGAATTTGTATCCTGCGTATATATACTGCATATATTTAACACGTTTGATATAGCCATTTCAACCCTCACCTGAGGATCTCTCTAACCAGTTACCCTATATTAACTACTAAATGGCATTGAGATCAAGTCAATAGAGTACATAGAAACATACACTGCAACATTTTTACAGGTGTGCTATCTCAATACACACTCTTCGTGCAATATGATGCTCCTCTCTCTGTTCTTCCTCTCTTTATCACCGTACAGTTTTATATACTCATACCAAGGAAAATTATATTAATATTATTCTGATACTTGTTCACTACCGTCCATGTAAGAAAAAATAGGTGATGTTCTTGTTGCATTAATAGCAAATATAAATACTACTTAAACAGTATTAATGCATTACTTCTTTTATTTTTTTCGCATTACAGGCCACATTTAATACTCCATTTACCAAAGTAGGACAGAGTCCAGAGGGATGCTCCTCCTATACATTCCCTAAGATAATGGGTTTTGCCAAGGTAAGACAAACTCACTTTAATATGCTTCAACAGGTATCTCCACCACTATTCCTGTTGTATTAAATGCAATGTGTATTTGTGCAGTGAAGTCATTCTGATGTGTCTGAATAAAAATGTAAATCATGACAAATTAGTGGTGTGTTTCTGTCTAGGACAACAAAGGTCAGACCATTGGCAGAGCAAGAGAGGGCAATGGTGCAAAAATACATTTTGGGCCCACCTGTCTGAGGGGGGGGGGGTGTGTAAAACTTTTTTGCACTTGTCCCCTCCAAGTACCAATTCCATCTGCTGCTTGGTTTTAAAGGGAGGCAGACTCTTGAAAACGGAATGGCTTAAAGGATCACACTGGTCACATTGTTTTCAAATTTGCTCTTTTTAAGAAATACACATTAAAAATAGACATCATATTATTAGAAATGTATTACCCTCTAATTGCAATTAGGCTGCTGTGGAATCCCGTTTTGTTTAGTGTTCTCAGAAATGCTCTCAAAAGGACTAAAGGAAAGCTCTTTAGTATAGGACATTCCTGATAATGTAGCATGTAGTAGCAGGAAAGAGGACAAAATAAAGCCCAGCAGTGAAGAATAATAGTGTTTATAGAAGTTATAAAATGTGAAGGCCTCATGTATTACATTTTTGCTTTCCAAAATTTGTTTTTGCTGATTATCATGGGAAAATGTATCCTTCTTGCTTTTATGAACTGAAACTTTTTGGTTCTAAGCAATTTGAATATCTCAGTGAGACATGAGGCAGAGTTAAATGAAAATAGGTACTTGTTTTTTAGTTGTCCTAGTAAGAAAAGTACAAAGCACAGAGAGTAGGTTTAACTCATCAGTGTATTTGTGTCCCCTCCATAGGGCTGTTTCTCCTACTCTCCTTAATGGAAACATCATATGTTTCTTTGGAATGCCCCTAATTTACACAGATGTAATTATTTAATAATGTAAAATCCTTCCCAATAACATGCACATATTAAACTGACAAACAGAAACTCAGAAAAACAAAGTTATGTAAAAATCACTATAGACACTTATTTTATTTTTTATTTATTATTTTCACAGAATATTTAGTTAGAAATGATTATTAAAGAACATTACAAATAATATAAAGTAATAGATATAGAGTGGATAGTATTGCAAGTTGTTAGACACAATAAACACATAAAGATTAGTAGGAAAAGCAAAAAGATGTATGACATTGCACACAAATTAAGTAACTAACAGTAGAGATAAGATTGAGTGGAATAAAAAAAGAGGGATATAGCACCAGAAATGTAAACTAATGGAAATAGGAAAACTATTTCAATTCAATATTTTAAGGATAACGTAAAATTTCCTGATTTTCTGTTTATACAAAGGTAATTACCACCATATTTTCAATCTTCAAACCAAGAATGTGTGATTAATCTTCTGACATTTCCTTAGATCGGTTTATCAGCCCTGTAAAACCAAGAAAGCCTGTAAAACCAAGAAACCAAGAAAATAAGTCCTTCATGGAATTCATGTGTATGTTTGAATGATGAGAGAATGGAAGGTATCTATATACAAAATATGTCAATGAAGGGAAAGAAAAGGGGAAGAACCTGTTTAGTCACGTTAGATGAGACCCTAGGGAAATATTATGCAGGATATATAAAAGTATCAGATAGATATCAAAGGTAAAATCCCATGGGATTTAAAATTATTTCATTATTTTATTATTCATAACGTCAAAGGATTAAGTTCCTCGACCAAAAGAAAAATAGCCTTTACAAAGTATATCAAATGTAAAGCAGATATTCTCTGCCTACAAGAGACACATTTAAAAAGGGAAACACTTTATTATATGAGCAACAGATATTTTAATATAAGGTTAGATGCAACATTTAATAATAAATCAAGGGGAGTTTCAATCTTTTTAATAATATCACATATATAGTTGTGAGCAGGCGAGCCAGCCAGAGCTGTTGCTCACGCTTGCGGGCTTGCACAGCGAGCCGCTGCCCTCGCGTAGCAAACTATACGTTGTAACGCCAACAACACGACACACCAACTTCGACCCTCGCAAACTTTACGTCGCAACGCAAACGGCACAGCAACTGCGACCCTCGCAAACTTTACGTTGCAACGCAAACAACATACGAGACACGTTACCACTCATTATGACCTCGCAAAAGAGAAAAAATGGCAAAACAAAACGAAAACGAGGCTACAGCACTCTAAACACGCAAAACACCACAAGAAACTTGCAAAACACCACAAAAGACCTACGGATATTCCGCTAAGACGCATACCGCACATTACCCGCCATTTTACGACAATGCGGAAGTACACAACTACGCTAACGGTTTGGTCTCGCGAGCGCACACTATTACACTGCACACATTCAGCACGCTTACACAGCAGCTCCACACCACTAATGCTGCAGCAACATCAAAACAGATTCCCAGCTCTTCAACACAATGCTTCAAAATACGTAAAGTATATTCATTTATTAATGTATTATATATTTCATTATTACACACCAAACAGCATTAGCTCACTTACAATTTCATTGCCGTCATTTTTTGACGGGCAATTCGAATATAGCAAGATTGATCCCCAAGTGAGATACAGTATATGAATAGGAGTTATAAACGGGATGATAATAACCTTAGTTAATTTGTATCTCCCCAATAAAAATCAAATTAGTTTTCTTAAGAGACTATTGAGAGAAGTCCAAAAAGTGAAGAAGGGTTTTTTGTTCATATGTGAGGATTTCAATATGGTCTTAGATCCATCAATAGATAGACTAGGTAGAGTAAAAATAAAATCTGAAATGCAAAATGTTGAAATATTCCATGATTTTGCAAAAGAACTAAACAGTCTAAATCTATTAGATTCTTGTAGACTTCTACGCCACATTGAAAAATACTTAACATTTTTCTCCAATCGCTTTGGATCTTATTCCAAATTGGATTATGCTCTAGTAGATCTACAAACCTTGAGAATAGTTAAAGAAACCCCATAGTCAGATCATTCTATGATCAGTGTTAAAGTGGCTGGCACATTCAAAGTATATATAAAAAAAATAGAGTAGACTCCGTTGTTATTTAAAAACCTATAATCAGTCAATTTTTTTTTAAATTAACAAAGATTTGGTTGGTTTAGCAACAGTACTATGGTGTTCTCACAAAGCCTATGTTCGTGGTTTAATGACTTCCTGAATGACAGAAATTAACAAACAAAGGGGCAAACCACTCAGACAACTCTACATGGATCTAAAGAAATGTCAATGCCAAATTTAGGCAGATAGGTTGATCTCGAAATTCCAGCAATCTCACTTTCTATTAGGTAATAAAACTGGCAAGTTTTGGCTAATAAATTAAAGAAACAACAAAATCTAAATATAATACTGAGAATAAAATGCCAAGATAAAGGGTTATATTCATATCCAGACAAAATTAGTGAGATATTCAAGCAGTTTTGTATGGCTTTATACAATCTGGAACAAGATCATATGTAAAACCAGATAAGTAGGAGATTACAAAATGTTTAGATATCAGATGATGACTTAAAATTATTGAATGAGGATTTTACAAAAGAAGAAATAATTGAAGTTATAAAAAAGGGAAAGGAAAATAAAACCCAAGGTGTAGATGGATATGATCAACTGCACTACCAGTATTTTTCAAACAAACTAAGCAAACATCTTTGTAATATGTATAACGAGATTAAATATACAGGGAAGTTAACTCCAGGACTTTCAGGAGCAAAAATAATGAATATTTGAAAACAAGGAAAAGATCCAGAGGACTGTAGGGACTATCGCCCCATTTCGCTAATAAATAAAGAAAAAATGTATGCAAAGATACTGGCAAACAGACTAAATATCATAATTCCCAAGTTAGTCCACCTTGATCAATCTGGCTTCGTAAAATGGCGACAGGCCTCTGACAATACAAGGCTTCTGGTAGGCATCATGTCTTACATGAGAAAGATGGACTTATTCACACTGATCCTGTCTCTTGATGCCGAAAAAGCATTTGATAGGGTCAGTTGAGGCAGTTGTCCAGAAATATGACCTGGGAGATTTTGCAGCAAAAACATTAAAAGCCCTTTATACCAATTCAAAAGCATATATAGTTGAACCTGGGTTTGAGTCTCAGAAATTTTCCATTAGCAATGGTACTCAGCAAGGCTGCCCCTATCCCCTCTGCTATTTATATTATTAATTGAACCCCTAACAATAACTATAAGATATTCTGAGGAGATTAACAGGGTGCGGATAGGGAAGGATAATTACAAGATGATGCTCTTTGCTGAAGACATTATATTAACATTAACTAATCCTGAAACCACATGTGCCAGGCTACATCAAATTTTGATAGAGTATGGCAGGGTTACTTATTTTAAGATCAACTACTCTAAGATTGATATATTAGCTAGAGGAATAAATATGGATTTAAAAGGGTCATTGGCTAGGACCTATTCATATAACTGGATGTCAAAAATTATTAGGGATTAAATTCACCTTTCAAACAAATAACTTATCTAGAGATAACCTGAAAGAACTACTAAAACAGATTAGATTACCGTTTTATGAGTGGAGATCTTTAAATCTGTCCTGGACTGGAAAGATTCCAAAAATAACTTATCTCTTTAGATGCCTTCCCGAAAGAGTTCCTAATAGAACTCTTAAAATAATACACAATTTATTGGGCAGCTACTGTACATTTAATTGGGAAAAAAATTGAGAATAAAAAAACTATCTTAAATAGAAAATTTGAAAAGGGAGGTATAGGGTCACAATCAATAAAATAATTACATGACAATATTGTAATTTCCCATTTAATGAGTTGGAATTTCCAACATAAAAAAGCAATCTGGAAAAACACAGAAGATGACTTATTGGGAGATTTACCAATTCAAACCATTTATGATTCTCTAATCTTGATCCTGTACTATTTAAAAATCTCCCAAGAACATAAAATCTTTGATGAGATTTTGGTTTAAAAATAAAGTCAATATGCAATTATCACAGGCTCCATCTTTAGCAGCTCCTATAGAAATATTATCAGTCAAAGGAAAATACTTGGATATAGCTACCTGGAAAAAAAAGGGGATTTGCCATATTGCAAAGGGGATTTGCCATATTGCAGGTCTATATTCTGGGGGTACTCTATTGGATCTGTCAGAGATCCATAACAAATTTGGTTTAAAAAACTTGACATAGTTGAGTTATAGAGCCCTAGAAAAATACTTGTACCACTGGGGATATACAAGATCCAATATGGAACAAGTCTTGGAAATGGAAACATGTATAAAAGAATGGGAATCAGATTTAAACTTAGTCTTTGATGAACACACCTGGCTAAAGATTCTTAGACTAGTTAAACAATCTGCAACTAATAGTTCCTATATGGAGTTATTCTTTAAAGTAATCCAGAGGTGGTACCTAGTTCTACTAACTATGAATAAAATTGACTCATAGCATGATGACTTATGTTGGAAAGGATACGGGAAGCAAGGCACGGCTCTGCATGTTTGGTGGGATTGTGATAAAGTACAGCCTCTATGGGTAAAGTGCTGTACTCACTTATCAAGGATGCTTGGGAAGAGGATTCCCTGTATTCCTCAAGTGGTCCTATTACATGTAGATCTTAACTTGATAGCACCTAAAGGAAAATATATAATCTCTCCTATTCTTTTGATTGTGAAATGGCTTCTGGTTAAATACTGGAATCAACCCCAATTTCCATCTTGGAGCGGTGTGGAAAGTGTAATAACCCATAATAGATATTTGATGAGGGAGGGCCATTTAATCATAATCAAATATCTGTCCAACAAAATGAACAGATTACCATTCTAAACATGGTTATGATTCATTTTACCTAGTTATTTTTCAGGGTCATAAATATAAAATTAATACTCTTGATATCTTCAACAGGCCACTGAGATTCTTCTTTTCAACAAGATCTTGACAGCACGGGAAGCCTGTGACCTGGGACTTGTAACAGAGGTCTTTCCTGACAGCACATTCCATCAAGAAGTTTGGGCAAAGTTGAAAGCTTATTCTACCCTCCCCAAGAATGTAAGTATGACAAATGTTTCAATCCCTCACGATTGTATTCTCCTTGGCATTTTGCTCTGTAATTTGATTACAACAGAAGTTATTACAAGTTACAGTTACACCAAATTTGTCAATAATTTAAGACTAAAAGTAGTCTCCAAGTGGCAACATTTAGAGCAAGTAAATACCTGTCTAGAACAAGCTAGAAATACTTGCTTCTGTCCAGTGTCGGAGCTAGAGAATTGAAGGCCCTGGTGCAAAAATCATTTGCCACCCTCCAGGTGAGGTTGTAAAACTTTGTTTGCCCTGGACCTGGTAACAATGCACTCAGTGCTCCTCCCCAAGACCCCTTCCCATAAAAGCTCCCTTGCCTAAGACCCCTTACCATAACAGCACTTCTTCCCAAGAACCTTTCCCATTGCTCCCTCCCCCAAGAGCCCTTTTTATATTTGCTTACCTCTGCTGCAGCACAACACAGCTCTCCACCCATCCCCTCTTGGCATTCATTGCCACATTATAGAGCACCCATACTTTGCAGCCTTTGCTTTCTCATCTACTTTCCAGATACACATCACCAGGGTGCTAAACTGCTCCACACAACCACTTCTTGGAGCTTCAGTTGAAATGCTCTCTTTGAAACAGTCACATTCTAAATTTTTAGCTGGTGGGTCCCAGGGGAGGTCAAGGAGGGTGTCTAGAAGGTTGAGCTGGGTGAGGAAGCCTCAAGGGAGCCCCTACACTTTAGAAAAACAATAAAATGCGAAATAAAAAAAATACCCAGCACTACTGGATCCCCCAGAGAAGGGCCCTGGTGCACTGCACTACTTGCACAACTGGTAAATCTGCCCTTGCTTCTATCTCAACATCACTGGAAAGAAAAGTTTCCACAGCAGACAAGTAATTGTTTTGGATGTCGCTAATGTAACCCCACAATGTCTTCAAATTTACATCCAATATACTGTTATATGTTTCCATGTACATCTTGTTATAAGAGAGGTTTTAATTACAGAGCAAGATGGATGTATATAAGCTACCCACAAAAGACCATTTTGTTCTTCTGGGAATCATCATTGTGGTGCTGGTCTCTAGCTCGTGAAAATAATCAGTTTCTAAGGTTCCAAGAAAAAAAATGCTTGGATTGCACTGAAAACATTTTGTTCCCTGAGATCTTGAGCTAGAATGAAGTTTTCTTACCTGTTTAATACACGTACACATTTTCTTGCTACATGCTGTAACTTGGTGAGCTTCTGTTATTCTTTTGCCCTACCCTAGTAGTTCAGAATTTGAGCTGGCAATGCCAGGAAGTAATTAGTAAGTGATTAAACAAAGCTAAGAAGCAACGTTGAAAAGATCAGAAAGGATGCTTGGAAATCAAAAGTACTCCAAATAAATGTCATACTCTGATTAATGAAGGTTATTTTTGTTAAGCATGCTTGAGCAGAGTATGTACAGTGCCTTCCAAAAGTATTTACCCCCTTGGCATTTATCGTGTTTTGTTGACTGGAATTAACATGGGTTGTTTGAGGATTTGCAACAGTTAATTTACAGAACATGCCCACAACTTTGAAGATGTTTTTTTGTTTATTGTGAAGCAAACAAGAAATAGGGCAAAATAACAGAAAATGTCAATGTGCATAACTATTTACCCCCCTAAAGTCAATACTTTGTAGAGCCACCTTTTGCGGCAATCACAGCTCCAAGTCACTTTGGATAGGTCTCTATGAGCTTGCCACATCTTACCACAAGGATTCCTCCTTGGAAAACTGCTCCAGCTCCTTCAAGTTGGATGGTTTGCATGTGTGAACAGCAATCTTTAAGTCTGACCACAGATTTTCTATTGGATTGAGGTCTGGGCTGTGACTAGGCCATTCCAACACATTTACATGTTTCCCCTTAAACCACTCAAGTGTCGCTTTAGCAGTGTGTTTGGGGTCATTGTCCTTCTGGAAAGTGAACCTCCATCCTACCCTTAAATCACGCACAGAGTGGTACAGGTTTTGCTGAAGAATATCCCTTTATTTAGCACCATCCATCTTTCCCTCAACTCTGACCAGTTTCCCAGTCCCAGCTGCTGAAAAACACCACCATGTTTCACTGTGGGGATGGTGTTCTTTGGGTGATGTGATGTGTTGAGTTTGCGCAAGACATAGCATTTTCTTTGAAGGCCGAAAAGTTCAATTTAAGTCTCATCAGACTAGAGCACCTTCCTCCATACATTTTAGGAGTCTACCACATGCCTTTTCACAAAGTCAAAATGTGCCATTTTGTTTTTTTTGCTGAAAGTAATGGCTTTCTTCTGGCCACTCTGCCAATAAAGCCAAACTCTATGGAGCGTACGGCTTATTGTCATCCTATGTACAGATACTCCAGTCTCTGCTGTGGAACTCTGCAGCTCCTCCAGGGTTACCTTAGGTCTCTGTGCTGCCTGTCTGATTAATGCCCTCCTTGCCAGGTCCGTTAGTTTTGGTGTGTGGCCGTCTCTTGGCAGGTTTGCTGTTGTGCCATGTTCTTTCCATTTGGTTATGATAGATTTGATGGTGCTCCTGTGGATCATCAAAGATTTGGATATTTTTTTATAACCTAACCCTGACTTGTACTTCTCAACAACATTGTCCCTTACTTGTTTGGAGAGTTCCTTGGTCTTCATGTTTGGTTAGTGGTGCCTCTTGCTTAGGTGTTGCAGCCTCTGGGGCCTTTCAAAAGATGTGTGTATATGTAATGACAGATCATGTGACAGTTAGATTGCACACAAGTGGATATCATTTCACTAATTATGTGACTTCTGAAGGTAATTGGTTGGTTTTATGAGCTTCATAACAAAGGGGGTGAATACATATGCACATGCCAATTTTCTGTTTTCTATTTCTAAAAAATAGTTTTATGTATATATTTTTCTCATTTCACTTTACTAACTTAGAGTATTGTGTTCAGATCCATCACATAAAATTCAGATTAACAAAATATTGAACTTGAGCTGTAATGTAGCAAAATAGGTAAAGTCAAGGGGGTGAATACTTTTGCAAGGCACTGTATCCTCTGTATAAACTAACTAAACAGAAAAAAGTATGTGTATCAGAATGTTAGTAACACCAAGTTCATTAAAATGTGAAGGCCTTATCTTTATTTCACTCAGTTACTGACGTTCTCCAAGCAGCTGATTCGTGCAGCAGAAAAGGAGAAGCTTCACGAGGTCTGTAAGCGGGAGTTTGATCTCTTCACTAAAATAGCTTATTCCGATGAAGTCGTCAGTGCTGTTCTTAATTTCTTACAGAAGAAGGCAAAACTGTAATAAAAAAAAAAAAAATTTGTAATGAAAAATTTGCTTACACTGGTAGTTATATTTTGAATAATTAAAAGTAATTTTATAATAATCAGTTTTCTATTCTTTCCATAGTGTTTGCTTGGGCTTTGTTGCTACCAAGTCTACAATTAATCATATAATATATGTATCACATATGTTCACGTATAGCATATAATGTGATATGAGCTTATCCTGCCATGCTCGTATCACGTATGTTCACGTATTGCATATAATGTGATATGAGCTTGACGTGCCATGCTCGTATCACGTATGTTCACATATTGCATATAATGTGATATGAGCTTAGCCTGCCATGCTCGTATCACGTATGTTTATGTATTCCATATAATGTGATATGAGCTTAGCCTGCCATGCTTGTATAGCGTATGTTCACATATTGCATATAATGTGATATGAGCTTATCCTACCATGCTCGTATCACGTATGTTCACGTATTGCATATATTGTGATATGAGCTTGTCGTGCCATGTTCGTATCCCATATGTTCACGTATTGCATATAAACTGATATGAGCTTGTCCTGCCATGTTCATATCACTTATATTCACGTATTGTATATAATGTGTTGTGAGCTTGTCGTACCATGCTCATATCACATATGTTCACTTACAGCATATAATGTGATATGAGCTTGTCCTGCCATGTTCGTATCACGTATGTTAACGTATTGCATATAATGTCATATGAGCTTGTCCTGTCATGCTCATATCACATATGTTCACATATAGCATATAATGTGATATGAGCTTGTCCTGCCATGTTCGTATCACGTATGTTAACGTATTGCATATAATGTCATATGAGCTTGTCGTGCCATGCTCGTATCACGTATGTTCACGTATTGCATATAATCTGATATGAGCGTGTCCTGCCATGTTCATATCACTTATATTCACGTATTGTATATAATGTGTTGTGAGCTTGTCGTACCATGCTCATATCACATATGTTCACTTACAGCATATAATGTGATATGAGCTTGTCCTGCCATGTTCGTATCACGTATGTTAACGTATTGCATATAATGTCATATGAGCTTGTCCTGTCATGCTCATATCACATATGTTCACATATAGCATATAATGTGATATGAGCTTGTCCTGCCATGTTCGTATCACGTATGTTAACGTATTGCATATAATGTCATATGAGCTTGTCGTGCCATGCTCGTATCACGTATGTTCACGTATTGCATATAATGTGATATGAGCTTTTCCTGCCATGCTCGTATCCCATATGTTCACGTATTGCTTATAATGTGATATGAGCTTGTTCTGCTATGCGTATATCCCATATGTTCACGTATTCCATATTATGTGATATGAGCTTGTCGTGCCATGCTCGTATCACGTATATTCACGTATTGCATATAATGTGATATGAGCTTGTCCTGCTATGCTTATATCACATATGTTCACGTATTGCATATAATGTGGTATGAGCTTGTCCTACCATGCTCGTATTACATATGTTCATGTATTGCATATAACGTGATATGAGCTTGTCATGTCATGCTCGTATTATGTATGTTCACGTATTGCATATAATGTGATATGAGCTGGTCCTGCCATGTTCATATCACGTATGTTCACGTATTGCATATAATGTGATATGAGCTTGTCCTGCCATGTTCATATCACGTATGTTCATGTATTGCATATAATGGGATATGAGCTTTTCCTGCCATGCTCGTATCACGTAAGTTCACGTATTGCAGATAATGTGATATGAGCTTGTCCTGCCATGCTCGTATCGCATATGTTAACGTATTGCAGATAATGTGATATGAGCTTGTTCTGCTATGCTTGTATCATATATGTTCACATATTGCATATAATGTGATATGAGCTTGTCCTGCCATGCTCGTATCACATATGTTCACGTATTGCATATAATGTGATATGAGCTTGTCCTGCCATGCTCGTATCACATATGTTCACGTATTGCATATAATGTGATATGAGCTTGTCCTGCCATGCTCGTATCCCATATGTTCACGTATTGCATATAATGTGATATGAGCTTGTCCTGCCATGCTCGTATCACATATGTTCACGTATTGCATATAATGTGATATGAGCTTGTCCTGCCATGCTCGTATCCCATATGTTCACGTATTGCATATAATGTGATATGAGCTTGTCCTGCCATGCTCGTATCACATATGTTCACGTATTGCATATAATGTGATATGAGCTTGTCCTGCCATGCTCGTATCCCATATGTTCACGTATTGCATATAATGTGATATGAGCTTGTCCTGCCATGCTCGTATCCCAAAAGTTCACGTATTGCATATAATGTGATATGAGCTTGTCCTGCCATGCTCGTATCACATATGTTCACGTATTGCATATAATGTGATATGAGCTTGTCCTGCCATGCTTGTATCACGTATGTTCTTAATAACAGCCAGGACACATTAATGTCCAAGTTTAGTCACCAACTAAGTTATACAATAGGTAGACGACTGATCTCTGACATTGTTTATATGAGCCAAAATGATCTTTTTTGTATTCATTTCCACCTAAATAAAAGGAATATACAATTCAATATCAATGTCAATAATTAATTATGCTAATGAAATACAGTATGCTTTGTATTGGTTTTGAAATGTTTTTTCTGATTTGTTATTTGTTGCAGCAAAATAAACCACTTAGTGTATGAACCTTGCAACCCCCGGAAGTAAAAAAAGGACTTTAAATAACATTTCCACTCTAACATGTCTCCTATCTTTCACTCTCCTAACTCTCTCTGTTTTCAGCCCCCCCCCCCCCATTTCCCTTTTCTTTCTTCTCTGACTCCTCTTTCTCCCAGTTTCCCATCTCTCTCTGTTTTACATTTTCTTTCCTCTCTTTCCATTCTTCTCAATCTCCTCTTTCCCTTCTCTGTCTCTCTGCTTTTCTTCTCTTTCCTCTCACTCCTGTTCTTCTCTTTCCTTTCTTCTCTGTCTCCCCATACTTTGCTTTCTTCTTCTCTCTCTCTCTCTCTCTCTCTCTCTCTCTCTCTCTCTCTCTCTCTCTCTCTCTCTCTCTCGCTCTCGCTCTCGCTCTCGCTCTCGCTCTCTCGCTCTCTCGCTCTCTCGCTCTCTCTCGCTCTCTCTCTCGCTCTCTCTCGCCAAGCATGCAACCACAAACAGTGATTAGTCAGTTACCACATGTGCAGTCACCCAAAAACATGGCACACTCCTTTAGCCATATGAATTATAACTAAGGTAACTATCTGAATGTGAATGCAGAACTAGAAGAACTCAAATATTCATATTTTGGATGGCACTTAAATGATACTTTAATTACTATACTATCCTACCATAATTGGGACCTCGGCTGTGTCCCTTTAATAAAATACCAGTAATTATACATAGGTCTCAAAGCAGCCTTTATTTTGTTTTACTCCATGGATACCAGTTCATTGGTCTGTATATTGGTTATATATCAGTTTTATTGATTGCTTTAATAATTAATAGAGGTTAGCTTCCTCAGTCATTGTACTTACTTTTATTTATATATCAGGTCTGAGTAACATATAATCTTTCAAATAAATGCCACTACATAAATACAAGATATATTCCAGAATGCTCACAAAAGCAGTGAATTAGCACTTGAAGGAAACCTGCTGTCGAAACATTGCTATATTTAAAATTCACCACACCACAAATTTACACAAACTCCACATCAAACAATCTCAATCAGCGCCACATGCATATCAATAGCCTCATTAAATTGGAGCTAAGCTGAAACTCAAACACAAAAGACACCGACTCCGGTCCCCGAACCTCCTTCCGGCCCCCGAACCTCCTTCCGGCCCCTAAACCACCCCCCTGCTCCCCAAATACATCCCCACATGCTGCAGGTGTCCTGATCGTATTGTAGGGACACTGCGGGGTCCAGCATTGGGGGGGGGGTTAATTTTAAGTGCCCCCGCGGACGGCCTTGACTAATTGTGTGCAGCTGGCCCTTTAAAGAGCCGGGGGAGAAAATATAAAACATTTAAATGCAGCGGGGGTCCCCCGCTGCACAGGTTGATATGGGGACACTGCAGGGGTCCAGATGGGTACCCCCAGCATGAGGGGGGGTAAATGTTAGGTACCCCCAGGGGCAGGGTTTGTGTTTTTAACTGCTGTGGAGGTCCCGATCGGGACCACCGCGGCATGGGATGTCATCGGGAGCCTGCGTGTGATCATGCAGGCTTTCATTATCCATGATGGCGATTAACTAATCCTAACCCAGTGCTTCTTGCTTGCTTAATTGATCTTAGCACAATTGCACATCCTCTCTCGCTCGCAGCCTGCAGCCCCGTCTAATTTAATATCAGTGTAACTGGGTAGAATTTGAAGCACGTAGGCTTTAGGAGCTACACATTGGACATACAAGGCTGGAATTTAATATGGCTCCAAGTTGGCTATCACATATTATAATTGTCTAACTACAATTCGTCGTCACGCTGTGTTGCGCGCAGCGAGGCGAGCCGTTAAATCGTAGCACTTTGGTCATAGCACTTTGGCAATGAGCGCTGCAGGTGCTCATTGCAGGCGAGCCTATCGTAGCGAGGCGAGCCGTTAAACCGTAGCACTTAGAAAAAAAATACGAGATAAAAAAAATTACGAGATAAGCGGCAGAACCAAAACAATAAAAAAAAACACTAAATACACACTAAAAAATAAAAAAAAAGGTCACTTACAGCATGGGGAACCAGGCAGGACGTCTGGGAGTGAGTTGGAACTCCAATTTACATCGATTTAGCCGAGTTACAAAGATTGAAAATCGGCTAAGCGAGAAAAAAATGGCCACCGAAAAAAATGAAAACGAGGCTATACTACTACGAACTGCGTAAAACACAGCCACAGACGTATGTGTTTGAAAAACAACGGGATAAAGCATGCGGATTACCCGCGCATTGAGTTAAAACACAGTAGTGAGTACACTTTACGAAACGCAATTACAGATTTACGCATTAACACAGATTTAACGCCTTTGTCTCGCGCAACATCGGATTTCCCGCCTAAACCAACGCATTTGATGAAATATAAGTTGAAAGTTACAAAAATAAAAAGTAAAAAAAAAAAAATGTGTAGTCATGTTGTGTGGCAAACAAATTTCACAACATTTAATTTTTATTGACCGTCATTTGACCGTTTGACCATATTTACTGTTAAACCGTAGTACTTTAGCGGGCTTAGCGATGAGCGAGGCGAGCCGTTAAACCGTAGTACTTTGGCAATGAGCGCCGCAGAAAAAATGGTGGACGAACAAAGCGAAAACGAGGCTACAGCACTATAACCACAGAAAACACGTACCGATAATCTGCTAAGACGCATACCACTCATTACCCACCATTAAACGACCGACGGATCATCCTCTAAGACGCATACCACACATTACACTGCACACGTTCATCACGCTTACACAGCACCTGCACACCACTAATGCTGCAGCAACATCAACACAAATTGCCAGCTCTTCAACACAATGCATAAAAATACGTATATTCATTTATTAATTTTAATTCTATATTTCAGTAGTACACAAAAAACAACATTAGCTACCTCACAATTCTATATGTATATTAATAACTAAACAACTTTAAAAACATACACATCTCATTGCCGTCATTTTTTGACGGGCAATATGCTAGTTTATTAATATTCCTACTGGGGAAAATATACAATACGGAATACAATATTTGCATAACTTTACAAAAGTAGTACTTTTCAAAGCAATGTTAATACATTTTCTTGTGCCCTTCCAGTATTTGCATCATCATACAAGTGCATAGTTTAATGTTTTAAGTTTAAAAGACTTGTCTCATTCACATTTGGAACATGTGTCATAGAAATATATAATTTTACATGGGTAAAATACTGTGTAAAATCAAATAAACTACTATGTTCTGCCTGTCTAAATTAAATCTATCAAACACACACACTCCTTTCTGTGTATTGGTGTTACGCATTTTCCTGGAAGTCGTCTTGTTTCAGAATCTGTGGAGTGTCACAAGGAGGGACCAGCTGGACTGGCCAATGAATGGATCCCATGGGTTAAGTCCTCTTCTCTGTAGATTTCTGTGTTTCAGTGTTAGGGATTCCCCTGGAAGGAGGCTTGCTTTAGGATTTGTGACAGGTAGGAATGCAGTTCTGGAAAGTAGATGCTGGATTCATATTATATGTCATGTCATGAGTGATGTGTGATGCCATGAATGATGTCACCTAATGTTATAGATGATGTCATGAATTATGTAATCAGAAAAACCTTTGCAGGGGGAGGGAGGGACGTTTATGTTCTGTGTCCTTAACTACCCAATGTCCTGTGTTTTCTCACCCCTAAATTGCCTCATCCTGTACTACAACTTTAACAATACATCAATGCAGTATTTTGACAATAAATATAAAGTGTTTTTCTCAATTGTATTATAATTAAAACGTTCTTTAATTAACTAAATTATTCTCTTTACTTGTAATATAAAATTGACATTATTTTTTATTAATGTATTATTATACTATAGTATAGCATTAGTCCATAACAAAGAGGTTGTAATTTTAGAGGCTTTGATGCAGTCATTCACTAGAGCTTTAAATCGCACTATTGACGTAACACGGTTCCATTCATAGATTTGTACAGCTAGCACACTTAGCCAATCAGCAGTCTCTTTCTCTACCATAAGTAGAGTATTTAAACCTGTAATGCGCGCAGCATTCTTTTTTACGATAGCATTTAGTCTTTAATAGAGCCACTAGCATAGGCAAAACAGTTACTATTATGATCCACCAAGTGTTAGTTTATTTCCACTATTAGTGCTATATTATATATATCTTTTGTGGAAGATGTTTACCTGTTGAACTGTAGGCCACTCTTTGATATATTTGAAGCTTTCAATGATATGAGCTCAATCCTTTCTGTCCTGTAAGATACAAACATTGCTATCATAAAAAAAAATTATTTAGATATTTCTCCCTGTATAATGGAAAATTGGATATTTAGTTATAAAGGTAAAAGGTTTAATAATGTATAACTCCACATGCTTGTGATAGCAAACAATCGGCAGAGGCTGTAAGAGAATATTAATTTCAAATGCATTCACTTTCCCATATATATATATATATATTAGGATATAAATGGAATATTTTGTGTTCAATTGTGTTTTTTACTATCCTAGAAGTCCTACATATTCTTCATCTGGACTCTGTCTCTCTTGTTCAATCGTCTATCCCAATTTGTCTCCACCATCCTGGGTATTCCTGCATCTGTATAGCGTATAAATCTATTTCAATATTTTGATTGCTTTTCAGTGTCCCCTTTAACGAGAATCTGTATTCTTAGCTGCAAAGTGATCAGCATAGAGATGCACACTAGATAATCTTCTCCCTTTGCAGCCGTAATTCAGCTACTTGTCAGGCTGTAGCACATGTAGGCATGTAGGACCGTTTTTTGTCCCTCTACTTCCACATCAAGACTCGGGCCCTCTCACATTCCACCTCACCATCAATCTAAATCCTTCTCAACTAGCACACTTTATAACATCTCCACATAAAGAAAATGGTATATTCCATTACTACCCTCTAGTAAATTATAAATTCCCCCAACACCCATTTCTAAGCCAAAAAAAATTATATTAGTAAGCCAATTAATAATCACGTACGTTGTCTAAATCATTGCGCAAATCACCTCTATGTTGTATGACTCTGCACAGACAATAACTTGTTTTTTAGCCTTGACTTTGGCCTTGCTAGGGTTCACACAGAGCATTTTGTTATGGGTTAGAGGTGTATTGTCTCCTAGTAAAAACTTCTAAATTAGAGAAAAGCATAATTAACTGTTCACTACATGGCCTCGGGTTTCCTTTAGCTGAGAAGATACCTGAGGTTGTGGAAACACTCCTAGAATCGGAACAGAAGAATCACTTTCTTTCTTCTGGATCCCTTCACGACACCTCTCTTTTCAATCTTGCCTATAAATCTCATAGGCGTAGCTACCAAAACATATTCATTGAAAAACACCTGGTCATCAAACTGTCAGCTCGCTACAACAGTGACACACCTAACCATAAACTCCAGTATTCCAGGGTGGATGATGCCATCTACCGCAACCCTCAACTAGGCCCAAATCAGACAACCAAAATGTGTTTAAGTTACTAACGAGTGACCCTTAATTGTGGCACCTCCATGGCATCAGCTGGAAAGATAAATTCTACTTCACAAATAGACCTCCTTTCAGTTTTAAAAGTAGCTCAAAACTGTTCAACATATTTGCAGAGGCTTTGTGTTGGATCCTACTCTGATTTCTTGTATCTCAACAGCCCCCGAGAAGCTTGAAGAAAGGCATCCTTTCATATTCAATCTCCTCACGGAACTCAAATAACATCCTCAAACACTTCCACTCATTCTCCTCAATAAAGAAGCCATCACAGACCTACAACTATGGTCTATCTTTACCTCTTGCTGAAATGGCCTATCCCCTTTCTTAACAAGACCGAATACCTTGTCACAAACCATCCAAATCCACCCAGTTCTACCTAATTCAAAATGTCCTACAAATCCAAGATTATCACTTCTTCCTGGTCTCAGATCAGTCCTAATGCTTGCACACTTTAGTTATTTTGACCCTTTTACGAATTATATCTTGGACCTAAGGTGCTATATACAAATGTAATTCTATTTGTCTCTCTGATTGACCACAAGAGGGCCATCCACAAGTAAAAAACAACACCTTTTTGTGCTCTCTGTATTTAAACCACAAACTAATGTGTTTTCAATGATTAAAATACTGTCTTTATTATTTTGACTATATTTAAAAAAAAAAAAAAAAATTGCGAACAATTATAATAGGGTTCTTTTATTAACCCAAATTGGAAGTAACTTATTATGACTAGAACTTACTTAATTTCCAATTTTTACTAAAGAAAATTGGTTTACAATGGAACTTATTTATTAAAGCCCTTCTAATTTGATTTTCATTTATTTGTCCAATTTGTTACTTTATATTTCCGACTTTTTAAGATGATACAATAACCATCTATTATTACTTCAATTTCCAATGCTTGAATGTTACTTTTCCTTAATGACTCGCATTGACTCGCTCCTTAAATGATTGCGAGGTCCCATACCAAACATGTCTATATATGTTTTCTATAATATGTTGTGTTGATTCCCCCTATATGCATCTACCTGATGATGTCAGATGCTGCCTCCACTCTCTCTGCATCGCTGTTTACGTTCAAACTGAGGGTTTCATCTCCTATAAGTATTTTGTGGTCTTTGTGCCGTATCCGTTTTCTGTCATTTAGGGATTATTTCAACTAACTTTTCTCAGTATAGATGTATACTTTTGGTGGTGGGAGTGTCATGGTCTGGGCCTGCATGAGTGCTGCCAGCACTGGGGAGCTACAGTTCATTGAGGGAACCATGAATGCCAACATGTACTGTGACATACTGAAGCAGAGCATGATCCTCTCCCGTTGGAGACTGGGCCGCAGGGCAGTATTCCAACATGATAACAACCCCAAACACACCTCCAAGATGACCACTGCCTTGCTAAAGAAGCTGAAGGTAAAGGTGATAGACTGGCCAAGCATGTCTCCAGACCTAAACACTATTGAGCATCTGTGGGGCATCCTCAAAGGAAGGTGGAGGAGCGCAACATTTCTAACATCCACCAGCTCTGTGATGTCATCATGGAGGAGTGCAAGAGGACTCCGGTGGCAACCTGTGAAGCTCTGGTGAACTCCATGCCCATGAGGGTTAAGGCAGTGCTAGAAAATAATGATGGCCACACAAAATATTGACACTTTTAGCCCAATTTGGACATTTCCACTTAGGGGTGTACTCACTTTTGTTGCCAACGGTTTAGACATTAATGGCTGTGTGTTGAGTTATTTTGAGGGGACAGCAAATTTACACTGTTATACAGGCTGTACACTTACTACTCGACCCCAGCAGGATCCATTCTGCGCATTAGTACAATAACTGACACTGAGAAACCAGTATGGGTAAACCAACGGGCCACAGACAATTTATTAAAACCAACATATATATTTACCAACATGGAACAGCCCGACCAGGGGCAGCTACCTCTTGACCCTGGGCGCGCGCCCATGGGTCCACCTACTTTTGCGCTGCACCCGCCCAAGAGGTAGGGGCAAGCCCCTTTTTAATTATACCCCTGGCCCGGGCAACTTCCCATCTCGCCACTAAGCCTTCCAGCGCCTGTAACAGATATGACAGTTAGCCAATAACAGCTGAAGGTCTTACATAACTCCGCCAACTCCTCGATTCCCACATTCCAATTCTCCTGATCACCACCACCATAAGCCCAACATTAGCCGCCACTGTGGCTGCCCCAATCCGGAAGGAGTGGGTACCAAAATCTGCCACCTCCAAACCCAGGTGGTGCAAGCAGATTTTAAGCACCTTGGAATATTGGAAGCAAGAAAGCGCTAATCCATTTGCATGTATTAAGAGTGGCCCCGGATAGTCAGGTCTAACTTGCAGAAAACTAGTCATACACCCCACAGGACAACACTCAGTCCCTGTCCTACCCAACACAATCTCCCTCCCTTTTCCCGCCTGGCCAGTTTTGGACCTCCTCACCCACATTGACACCTTGCCCTCCTGTAATCTAATGTCTACCTATTGTAGGCCCCCTGAGACCTCGCCTGCTAGTTGCAACCAGCTCCCTGACTCTAAATGCTCTGAAAAAAGCCAGGGCAAAGGCTGTACGGAAAAGCGAAGTCTTGTAAGGGGAGCAATACACCTCTGATATGCGGCATCACCTCCGATATGCGCAGCAGTAAAGAGAACGTAATACGTTGTCTCCTATCCTGGCTCTGCCTGCCTTTGAACATGCCACATACAACCCGCTTGACGATAAAGACCTTAGTCTGGTCCCGCTGTCCGGCTAGCTTAAACATAAATGCCAAAGCTGCTGTTCGTTGCACCACCGTCGCTTTAGAGAACCCTTCGCTCTTACACCGCAACAAAAACCACAACAGGAACCCGGTCCTCCTTTCTTTGGAGTCAGCACCTCCGGCCAACTCCACCAATTCCTGCCACCTCTGCCAGACTTTCCTGTAAGCCAACCATGTATTTGGCGCCAATGAGTACTTCACCAGTCGCGCTACCTCAGCGCTCCATACTCCCAAACTTCTTCCGGGAAGCTGCCGCCCTGTTGCTTCGCCCCTCTCGCCAGCAGTCTGAAGCCTTCCCACTGGAAATGAAAAGGACATAAGCAATACCGCTACGAGTTCCGGGCACGTGCCTGGCCAGGAACCATATGTTCCAATGCAAGCACCAACTGTCGAATCAAACGTATACCCGGCACTGCCGTTGCCTTGGTACCATTAATAGCACGTACCACCGCTATATTTTCTGACTGGTACACCACCTGCTGATCCCTCAGCCCTAAACCCCATATCCAAACAGCTACAACTATGGCAAAGAGTTCGTGAAACAGTGCATCCTCCTTTAAACCCATCTCCGTCCATTCCACGGGCCACTTGCCGGCGAAGAAAACTCCCAAACCTACACCTCCTGACGCATCCGTTAACAGCTGGATATCACTGTTAGATACCACCCGTGGATGGATAAGCCTTATCCCATTGAACATGACTAGAAAGAGTACCCAGACTCTCACATCCTCCCTCATAGCCACCGACATACTGATGAAACGGTGAGGACGTTTTACGCCCACCATGGCTAGGGAAAGCCGTCTACAGAATATCCTACTCATGGGTAGGAGCCGACATGAAAAGGCTAACTTCCCCAATATAGACTGCAGTCGGCTTAGAAAAACCCTCTTGGCTGGATGGATGCACCGGCAGAAGGCGAAAAGCCGATTCCACATCGACCTTCGACAACGTCCCACTGCCCGCGTCCCGCACTAACCGCAACGCGGCGTCAAAAGACGCATACGAGGTGGATGACAAATAGTTGTCAATCGCGTCATTCACAGAAGCGCCCTCCGGGTACGATAAGTGGTGGATAAGCCTAAACTTGCCCAGCTCTTTCTTTGGAACTACCTCCAGTGGTGACAGATGCAAACGCTCCATTGGCGGTACCATGAGTGGCCCGCCATTCTACCCAAACTCACTTCCTTTGCAATTTTTACCCGCAACACTCCGGGGTACTCGTCCGCCGATTTTAAATTATCCGGAAAGCTGCTGGTCAATTCCATCTCACATGGAATGACAAAGGAACCCCTCATGCTGCAGACGCCCTACCTCCCACCTTACTGTAACGTACGAGCCACTGGAGCATTGCGTCCAGCAATACTGGTGTCCAGCCCCTTTTTTGGTGGCTGGCCAATGCAGCTCCCCCGCTCTTACTTACGCATTGTGTTGTTGCATGTTCCCCGCCGCAACTGGAGCAGGCGTGCTTGAAGCAGCAATTGAGGGACCATTTGCAAATGCCGTCATTGAAGGCGTAGCAAACATTGAGCACTCTACCAGCTGTGGGGGCAGGGGATCTGCCTCCAACCCCCCCCCCCCCCCCACTCCCGGTCCGAAAGGACGATGTGGCATGCATAGGGGTCATCACATTAAGCCAATATGCAATCGCTTTCTCGCTTCATGCCATGTGAGGCCTGGTCGCCATGGATTGGCAGAAGTCCTCGTCATACTTCAACCATGCCCTTCCCCCGTATGTCCGATAAGCGCTTCTGATCTCCTCCAGAACTTCTGCACTGTGACGCAGGCCAGGATAGAAAAGGCTTGCAGCCAGTTATCAAATGTCCGCGGGACGTGCCTAGAAGATCGCCTTCTATCTCCCCCTTCACCTCTGGTACTACCCTCCCTTAAATCCAATGACCGTGAAACTGGCAAAAGAGAGAAAATATCAATAATTTCCCTTCTCCATATACTCTCCTTGACCTCTAGGGTTTGATGTGCCCCAGGTTGTCCAACGCACACACTGTCGTAGCTCTCAGTAACTCATCTGAGACCCTAAGACCCTCCTGTGGCGCAGGTGCGCCCAACTGCTCAACTGCGCACGGAACCGCTACCGTAGCCCGACGCTCACATGGAGCAGCCCTCGACTCACTAGCTATGGGAGGCAAAGCCCTCGCTGCCAACCCCGCTACCCATTTCCCTAAATCCTTTTCTGACAGAGCTACCCCATGACCCCCCAACAAAGCTTTTAGCCCGTTACTAGTTGTCCCTGCTCCTGACCCCCACAAGGTGTATGTGTTGGTTTTAAGCGCTCACCTTGCGACTGTGTCGATGGTTCTGGGGGACCTTGTCCCTGCCCCTGCTCAGGAGCCGCTAGGCCTCCCCTTCCGTGGCTCATGATCAGAGCTAGAACCATTACAGCTGCAGTTGCTGGATCTTCTAGACCGCGACAGCTCCCTGGAATTTCTGAAGAGGCAAAAGGAATTTTGACTATCCTGTCTGTGCCTGTAAGATGAGCTCATGACAGCCTCTGTGTCATCCAGGGAAGACTCACTCTCCACCCCCACTGACCCTAATGGGTTGCTTAGGTTCCCCAGACCCTGTCACTGTGTGACACCGTCATTGAGTCCGGAACCGTCAGCAGGAGGCAGAGGAGCAAGTCCCGTACTACTACCCTGTCTGTCGCTGTCAACTACAGACTTGGTGTTTGTAAAGGGCAACAGGGAAGCCTGTACCGCCCATGCTGTCATTCTAGGAGTAGTCAAGGCAAAAGAAAGAGGATTGTACCTTGTAGTCGCCTTGCTGGCTCTCACCGGGCGAGCCACCATGGTCCCCTTGACCACCTCGCTGTTGTCTTGCATCATGTCTTTTACAATGCCCGTGCGTTCCTTCCTCATAGCAGATACTCTGACCCGAAGGCCGCCGTCACTCTGTGGTAAACTTCGAAAGGCAGAATCAGACGAAACAGTGGCAACGGGGACTGGCCCTGACACTAAATCCCCGTAGGGACTGCTGGCTTCCTAATTGCTACTTTAGCACTGGCAGGACCCTTACCACCCTTTTTGCGAGGGTTCGGGGCTGGTGGAGTGGGGGTGTCGGAGATAATGAGTTGACTCAGTGGTGTCTCCGAAGCTGCAGCACGAGTTACCGGGTCTACACCGGCAACACCCGTGTCACTCTCTCTCACATTGCTATAAGGCAAGGGCTGGTGAACACCTAACCAAGCTGCCCCCATCCGGGATCAGTTGTTCAGCCTGCCTGCCAGAGGGGCCTCGGTCTTCAAAGTTGCCCAAACCGCCAGCCACCACAGACTGCGCTTGGGGAACTGCAGGTGAAGGGGCTGAGGCACCCGCGGGAGTGTCTATGCGGTCCTATAGACACCTAACTCTGTGGCAAAGGACCTGAGAGCGAATCACCCCTAGTAGGCGATGCAGCTCTGTAACAGCCTGGGCACCCATCTAAGGATGGGGGTGGGGGATGGCGGGGGGATTGACCAGGGACAAATTTAAGTAATGGTCCTGCAGCAGGCAATAAAAAAAGAACTGCAGGATGATACAGGGATAAATAAAACTATACAGGGCAAAACTTCTACCTATACCCCAGACCAAAAATTCCAGGAAAATCCAAACAGGGGTGGCAGGAAAATAAAAATACCCCTATAACAGGCTCCTATAAACAATAACATACACCCCAGGAGAGCTAAGATAATAATGCTGTAGTAGCCAGAACTGCCTGATGATGCACAGCAAGGGAAATATGGCCCACTAATATTAATGTGGGAATCACTCCAGATAGCAAGCAATGAGATATATATATATATATATATATATATATATGTGTGTGTGTGTGTGTAGCTACCAATAAGGGGCCCAGCAGCGCCCACCCCAGGGCAAAGGCCCTACCAAAAATGCCAGACCCCACCCAAGCCCCCCAAAAAATGGACAAAGACAAGCGGAAAACACAAAACAGACAGCAGACACACCCAGCCACCCCACACACACAATGCAGGACAAATATGCTACTTCACAAAAGATTCGCCAGTACCGCAGCACAGCACCAGGAGGAAATGATCCGATCGCTGGCCGGCAGCAGAGTAAGCCAAAATGTCGCTAGCCGTGTGCCAACACCCCTGCCGGCTTCTCCCCGCGGCCAGCCAGCCCGCCGACCAATCAGCGTGCGCAGGGCTCCGCCGGGTCACGAGATCCTCCATGCTACGGGAGCCCTGCGCATTACGGTCCTCCATTACATTGTAGCAGAGGGTCATTTATTCAGTGTTGTCACATGAAAAGATATAATAAAATATTTACAAAAATGTGAAGGGTGCACTCACTTTTGTGAGATACTGTATATACAGGTATCAGGGTATTCATTAAACCTGATGACATGTAAATGTTTGATATAAATATATATTATTTTTGTGGCACCTATTTATACCATACTATGTGTTGACATTTGCTATACTAGAGGATTATTTATTGATTTGTGGATTAGGCAATATGTGAATATACACTGTGGACTTTTTTAGACTTAAAACAATAATTTATAAGAGGTCTAAATATCACTTTACATTACATATATTGGTGCATATATTTATTTTTTTGTTCTTTATAAATGTATTAAATTCCAAAATTTAGTGTCCAACTATTGAGACTTGTCCCCTTATTCCCTATATTAATATGTCAAAACTCAGAAAGAGAACAGATCACATTGATAGGGTGGGAATATATCATGGTAATGTATTATGAATATTCATATTATAAAGGAAAGCATGATACATATACAAGTCATATTAAAACATACTAAATAATTAGTTCAAGGCAGAAAAGTCATAAGTTAAAAACATAGCTTTATTACAACGATTAAAAAACATAATATAAAACAAAATCTTGAGGTCCCCTTCCTGATATAGATATGTGAGAAAAATATTGTGAACAAAATATTATCTGGGGTAGAATCTGCTATAGAAAAGTGGAATATATGCCTGGTGCTATGTAGCAGATTTTGGACTAGGAACCCCTACTCGCCCTCTAACTAGTCCAAAAAAAGGTCCTAGCTATACTAATCTAAATGGGTGGGTCATAATACAAATAAATCCAATATATTATCAATGGATTAATTATCCAATGTATGCTGAATCCCATGTGATGGAACAGGACTATAACCTCCTATTCATAAATATACAAATTAAGTATGTACATATAATTCTAATAATTATCCCCAGTAAATCAACAAAACATATATATACATATATAGCAGCAACGATACATAGTACAAATATATGCAGCAAGGTGCTTAATATAATGCAAATTCATCGACACAGACCAGTGTTCCCACAGAATGACGTCATCAGGACGGGTCCAGCTAAGGCCAGCACGCACGTTTCGTGGAAGGGCTTCACCGGTCATAAAAGGATTCACATTTTGCATTTTCTAAGCTGGCTTGTTCTAATAAAAAGAGTTTGATTTGAGAACTTAGAAACATTTTTTTTTGGGTATTTCTGTGCTAGTGGAGAGTATCTATGTATTGAACTTTTTTCCCCAACAATCTGTAAAAAAGTAAAATGCCCCTGCAAACTCTTGTATTATTTACAGAATTACTTAAAAGTATTAAAAGGCCTTGCAATTTAACTTCATTGCCTGTGACTCTTTCTGCAGCCTTTATTTAGTTATGGACCTCTAAAGGGTTTCCAAAATAGCAGACTTTTTTGGGATTTCCCTATTCTGAATTGGCATGATTAACATGGACCCAGAGAATTGATTGGTTCACTTATGGTTATGTTAAACATTGTATTCAACAAATTACCCTGACTGCTTTTTGTGTGCTCTGTAAATTATGGTGTTCCCATAAGGCAGTATTTCAGCAATCTACTGTTTGATCAAGCCCATCAAGCCCATTTGTCAAGCCCAGCTCATTGCAGGCCGCAAATGTGGACCCTCGCAAGCGGTTTGTAACCTCACAAGCGGTTACAAACACCCACAGAAGAGACAAAATACGAACCGCGGCTCTTACAATGCAAAATTTATGGACATACCCGAAATAAAACGAGACGCGGGACTTAGAAAACAAACTATTACAAATAAGCAAAATTATGACCTTAACGGCCGAACCGCCTGCACCTGAAAACATTACAAACACAATAAATACACACAAAAAAGACATGAAAAGCTTACCCACAGCGAGGGCGGGGGCACCCAGGACCTCTGCAAGTGAAGTTACTCCTCAATTTAAGTCCAAATTCCCGAGTTTACCCACACAAAAATCCCCTAAGCGAGAGAAAAAATGTCAGCTGAAAAAAAAGGAAAACGAGGCTACACGACCCTAAAGCCGCAAAACACCACCAAGCACAGACGGATTTTCAAAAAAGCCGTACGAGGTAAAGATACACTTTTAGGAAGGACGCAAAATCATCCACACACACGTACCACATACACATTCACCGCCATTTTACAACACGAACTTACACAATGCGGAAGTACACAACTACACTAACGGCTTCCTCTCGCTCACGCAGCCTATTTACACCACACGCTGCACACATTGCTGACACTTACACCTCGGCTCCACAACACTGCACATCTACATTGTATGCTGCAGGAACATGAAAACAGATTGTCAGCTCTTCAACACAATGCTTCCTGCATATATTAGAAATAGGTAAAGTATATTAATTTATTAATTTATTCATTATTTCATTGGCATACAAAAATACATATACACAAAAAACAAAAAAAAATATTGCAATAAACACAAAACACATTCACGGCGCGCCTCACAACGAGCGCCAACGCTGCTTATACCACACAAAATACACCAGGGGACAGCCTTGCAATAAGCTCAAAAAGCAGATCAGCGCCAACCTTACAATGACAGCAAAAGCCCCTCTAATAACCAAAAAAACAACAGCCTCGCAATGAGTGCCAAAGGCGCTCATTGAGAGGCATGTGATGAGCGCTGAAGGTGCTCAGCGCAAGCCTTGCAATGAGTGCCAAAGGTCCTCATGGTAAAAAACGGTTTACATTATGTCTCAAACAGCATTCCCTGGCTAACAATTTCATGCCCGTCATTTTTTGACGGTAATTAGCTAGTATATATATATCATACAATTTGATATGACACAAATATTACAATGTATAGATTTGATAAGTTTCTTGAGTTCCAATATCAATTTATAGACATATATATCCTCTATGATAGAATAGCTTTTATTGGGACAATAGTAAAATTAGGCAATAAACAATTGAATGTAATTAATTGTAAGCTTTGATGTTTAGATACATTACAATATAAAATATATATTATGTTTATTACAATCTCTTGTGAATGATTGGAAAACAATTAACCTTAACGCATTTTATATTCTGTTAGTACAATATAGAAATGAATAGGAAGTATATACAATCTTATCAAATCTGGATAACAATCAATCTTAAAACAATCTATATTTTTGAGTTCAATGTATGGATCAATAAACATTGTATTGACTCTTATTAAGCTTGGATTAACAACTTTTTTTTCACACTTGGTTAAACAATCAGATGTCTATTCTATACAATATACTTGGTATTAATACGGATCGTTATAGCTGTAAGTAGCAAAATTACACTCTATATGGCAGCCAGAGTATATACTTTGGTTATAATGTATCTATATGCAAGCTAATTAACCTTTGTATTTGCGCATTTGATTACTTGATAATGAGTTTTAAAGCAGAATTGATTACCTTTTAATATATGAATCAGTCGATTTAATCAATAATGATGTAAAACAGTTTTGTCGATTGTGTTATAAAAGAAGATATGTTTTGAGAAATGCTAAGTAGGCTAAATTGTTATGTTATTTAATAAAGTCAATCATGCCGTTTTAGGGGATATGGTCACAGATAGAAATATATTGATTAGCAGCTACAATCCGGAATGCAGGTGCTAATTAGTCTTTGTTCTGTAGTAACTTCAAAAAGATCACAGAATTATTGTGGATATTGGACTATTTTATCTCAATTACAAACTATCAAGTAAAGCAATTTTATATGTTACCAGGTATAGGATTTCAGGGTAATACCCTGTCTGAATATAGGACCCCTTCTAACGATCGTTTGAAGTTATCCTTTTTAGTACTTTTCTTTGTAGGAAAGATAGGATAGGACTTGGATATAGACATATATAGTAAAAAATCTTAAATATAAGGGGGCAAAGGTTTATGCCAGAGAGTCACAGACAGAAATTAGTACAGAGAGATGACAGACAGAAAACCCAGAAAAGACCCAGAACCTTCTCTCTGGCTATTAGATAAACTATTTCTTCCTGATTGTCACAAGGTTGCTTTCCACCAATTACAATACGTTACTCCCTGTTTGTGTGTATATGTATATTTATAATGTGTTAGTAAACACGTTGTATACATCTGTTTCTATCTGCTTGGGAGCACTCAGATTACATGTATTAAAATTAATGTATTATGGAATATATGTGACCTTTGTACCATTTAATGCCTGCCAACTTATTTTGGGTCATAGAATAGTCCATTGTGTCTAACCAAATACCTGCTTGATAACAGCCTCAATTAGAACAATGGAGGATTAAGGATGAATGCGTAGCCTTAGCACACACTATCATGAGACAGTTGTAATGTTTAATTTTCAAGGCCTTCTGAGCCACTAAAATATTTTGAATTAGCACAAGTCTCATCTGAAACACTTGTTTACAAAACTCCAAAATTTAATTTGTACAAAGTAAAATTATTTAACTCCTCGAGTGTTAAAAGAGTATAACATAAGTACCTGTATGTTTACAGTGGTAACAGCAAAACCAATAGACAACCACATAATGTAGATAATATCTGTATATGGCCTTTTTTACCCAAAAATACCATGACATATATATAATGATCGCCTTCTGGATCGCTACCTTGTCATGGTGAAAGGGCTTGTGTACTTTAATGAAGTTTTGAGCTATACCATGTTTTAATGATTTAATAAAGTGGTTGGGCCAAAGCCAAAGTGCATCCAGCTGGGGATGTGTCTGTGCTCCTACCATGGATGTTGAAGAGGCTGAAGTTGTCCAGTTCTATGAAGATAGTCAACACGTAATACATATAGTCCTCACTGATGTCATTGAAGGTCTCTTCCTCCACCCAGCCACCAAGGGTCCCTGAAAGGTGACAACAAGCCCCCTGGGACGCCTGCTGTGTTTGGTCTTCCACCTCCTCAAAGCCACCTTCCTCCTCTGACTCTTCTTCTTCAGACTCCTCTCTCTGCGTTGCCTCTGTCTGCGTTATTATAAGGTGTGTGCTGTTAAGTATTACTATTCCTATCGGTTTAATCCCTGTTACGTCCACTATTAGGGGACGTGTATATGGCATTGATTTTTGGAACAGGGAGATGGAAAAAGATGCTTGGTCGGACCTCCTACTTCAAATTTGTGGCACTGCTCGTGCAATCTAAGGTGCCACCAGATATGAGTGTCACTGTGCACTGGCAAAAGTTGGCAGAGTAGGCGCTGTAGGCCTCACACACACGCCTGTAGGCAGGCAATTGCTATTCAATCTATTACAGCCAAAAAAGTGTTGTTTTATGTCACTGTACACTACGGTTGCACCAGATATGACGTATCACTGTGCACTGGCAAAAGTTGGCAGAGTAGGTGCAATAGGCTTCACACACACGCCTGTAGGCAGGCAATTGCTATTCAATCTATTACAGTCAAAAAAGTGTTGTTTTATGTCACTGTACACTACGGTTGCACCAGATATGACGTATCACTGTGCACTGGCAAAAGTTGGCAGAGGAGATGCAATAGGCTTCACACACACGCCTGTAGGCAGGCAATTGCTATTCAATCTATTACAGTCAAAAAAGTTTTTATTTTGTATTTCAATGAGCACAATATAAGCTGCGAGCCTGACACAGGCAGGCAACTGAAATTAGATTAAAGGAAAAAAGGGTTGTTTTTTTTCAATGTATGGTACACCAACTATGACTGGTGAAACAGAGCAGAATATTAGCCTGTCCTTCAGATGGAATGCTCTGGAAGGGAGTGTATGCTGCTGATTGGCTGGAATGTGTCTGCTGACTGTGAGGTGCAGGGTCAAAGTTTCCTCAATGATAAAGTATAGGGGGCAAACCGAAAAGCGCATGTGTTTGCCGTCCGCTGAGAACGCGAACATGCCAAAATCGCTGCGAATAGTCCGCGGGCGAACTGTTCGCGACATTTCTAGTAGGGAACCAAAAGACACCTGGAATAACTGGCAAGTTTGGCCTTGGAGTACAAAATTAAGCAGGTCAGAGATTAGTAGAATCCGGTCAAGATAATTCTCTGGTCATAGCAAACAACCTCTTCCAACAGCCTCAGAGACAACTCTACACATGGACATCACCAGATGAACAATATAGAAATTAGATTGACTATATACTTTGCAGCCAAAGATGGAGGAGCTCTATACAATCAGCAAAACAAAACCTGGAGCTGACTACGTCTCAGTTATGAACATCTTATTGCAAAGTTCAGAATTAAACTTAAGAAAAGAGGGGAAATCATCAGACCAAGCAGATACAAGTTAAATAATATTCCTTGTGAATATGCAGTGAAAGGAAAGAATAGATATAAGAGACTAGACATGCTCAGAACCGAACATGGGACAATACAATGGTTCAAGATTGGTTCAAGATTGGAAAAGGTGTGCGACAAGGTTGCATATTGTCACCTTATTTAATCATCTTATACCCAGAGTACATCATGTGTAATAACGGTCTGGAATAATATAAAGCCGGAATCAAGATTTTTTAGATTTTTTCTATAGTTCCACTGATATCTGACTGTTCTTGTATATGTATTTTTCTTTTCACGTCTTCTCTTGTTCAAATATAGGAATGCTTGTTTCCCAGTTATTTGCTATGACACTTCTGGAGGCCAGGGAAATCTGATTTGTTAGGAATTGTGATTCCTTCAGGAGTTTTGGAATGGGACGTCCTAGTAATGCTTCCTCTGTTTTTGGGAATATCAAATCCCCACAGTTTTTCTAAGGTAGAGTAGGTTTCTTCCCATATATGAGCGATATTAGGGCATTCCCATAATGCACGTCTCAATATACCTATTTTGTTGTAGCCTCTAAAATATTTACCATCCAGGGATGGATTTGAATTTCGAGTCTCTCTGGAGTGAGTTACCATCTTAAACGAGTTTTAAAAGCATTATCTCCTAAAACTATATTTAGTGAGGAGCTTCCTGTGTTTTTAAAAATGTTACCCCATTGTGCTTCGTCAGGGGTTATATTCATTTCTTTTTCCCAGGATATTTTGTAGAAAAATACATATATAATTTTGAAGATCAGGCACACAAATAGAATGAATAGATGGGTGTCCAAGACGTAAATCTAGCTTTGAATGTATTCTTTCAGTTTGTCTGTATTTTGTTTTCACTTTTCTTGACACTATTGAATATGGTGGCTCCAAAATAAATGTTAGAAATTATAGTAATAATTATAAATGTTTTGGCAACATCAAAGTCCATAGAGATTTATCCACCTGAAAGCAAGGTGCCACAGGATGATATATAAATATCTGCACCCCAATAATGTTCTTATTTATGTTAATTTAGCTCATTCATATGTGCGGCTTGCAGGAGAGGAGAAAGGTCATTGGATCTTTCACCCATCAACGGATATAATGCATTGAATTAAAGAAAAAGAAAATGTATATACTGGACATACATAGAGAGACAGAAAGAATAAATAATGGGAAACTGGTTCTATTAGTAGTGCTCATGAGAAGACAGGAGAAGACTCTGATGCTGGTAAAGATCGAAGGTACATGAAGAAGAGGACGACAGAGGAAGAGATGGATAGATGAGGTCATTGAAGCAATGGACATGAATTTGAAGGAGCTGCTGACAGATGTGCCTGGGGTGTTGAGGTTCATAGGGTCAAAGAGAGTCAGACACAACTGAACGACTAAATAACAAGAACAAAACTTAGTAGTGGTATATATAGCAATGAACTCATCCCCAGTGAATTTTGAGAAACATTTCACAATAAATACTCCTTGACTGTGATACATGGGGTTGAAACCACTGATAAACGTGAAATAAAAGGTTGTAATCAGGTGATATATATGAGCCACATCCAGATATCAGCCACAATAGAAAATAATGCTATTAATTCAATGTTTCCCAGACTAGTTTAGTCATGCACAAAAGTATTTATACAATCCCATGAACCTAATATGACTCCTACTGTAATGAAATCTCTTGCACCAGATGACTATTGTCTGCCTTGTACGTGACTAATTCTAAGACATATATCCACATGGTATTATTGCATGATGTAATATTAATTGATACTTTTGTCTATGTCATCTAACCCCTCCCTAAAACGTCACAGATTTCATAAACTGCCAAGCTCAAAAATGGAGGAATTCCCGTGTTAAGAAACAATATATTGAGTAAGATGTTGTTGTGCAACTTAGGATTCAGAGCCAGAATTCATAATCTTCAGAAATAATACACTGTGTTATTTGTCCTCTGGAGGAAGTAAAAATCCCTTCCGGTTTACCATTTTTGTAAATATCAGAAGGCTAACCTATGCTGACCTGCGCTGCTAATAAAACGGTCAGCACTGAAAGGATTGTACTGACTGTACAGGAGTCTTGGCCACGAAAGGATGGATCGTTGGGTCAGATGTGTCCTGATATTTAGTCTCCTTCTGGAAGTTATGGCCGCACCTCTAGCTTTGGACTCAGAGAAGACTGAAAAAAACACCACATCTGCTAATAAAATAACCTCATATCCAGAAAACAATTTGGTAAGTTGAACAATGTATATTTATTATAGGATGATACAGAAAGGTTTGTAGCCTTTTCCACCTTGACCATTAGAGCATATACCCAACAGAGGGCTTGTGGGTAATATATATATAAATACAATGTATATGTCTTACAAGGGTTCCCTGGTGGTCCAGTCATTAGGATTCAGTACTTTCCCCGCTGCGACCTTTCAGGGTTGGGCCTAGTCAGTACTTGGGTTGGAGACCACTTAGGAATATCAGGAACTGTATGCTGTGGCCACTAGAGAAGGAACTAACAACCCACTCCAGTATTTCTGCCATGAATACTAAGTGGATCAGCATGGTATGTTGCAGTCGGTGAGGTCATGGAGAGTTGGACACGACTAAACAATGCAAACACAAGCTCAATGTGTCTTATAGAGGGTTGTGTTATTAGAATTATTGTTGTTGTTGTTGCCCACATATTCAAAAGTTGAAGCCCAATTCATTTAAATCAGCTTACATATTTTCAGTCTAAAGCTATATGAAATTGACAATAATGATTGTGTGTAGTCTATAGGGAGTAACTTTCCTAATTAGACTATGCTTGGTCGGTGGATCAGAAAGGCTGATTTGCCGTTAAAAGGTTAACATTGAATGTAATGTAATTCAATGTAAGTTTGCTTTAAAAATGTGCTACCTATGTTTAACGATACCTCCGCTATGTCACTTTAATCCAGAAACTAATAGACATTCTTAGATTCACTATGGTTCTTATATACAAAAAGTTTCTCTAATTCTGCTGTGATTCTTTTCTGAGGGAAAAATGAATAAAAAAAGCCATCACAGCTTCAGAAAAGCACACACCGAGAATATTAGTGAATCTGGCCCCATCGTTTGTTTCTTCTATGCAAAAGCCATGTATAACAATCCTGGGCTTGGGATTCTCTATGTAATACTCTCATTGCTTAGCAAACAAACAATTTGAATTATTAAAAATGTCATTTACTAGTTAGAAACAACTTGCCATGTCCTTATGGAGCCCCATAACATTGTAATAAACCTTTCCCATAGAGAAACAAGGTATGGGCCAATTATATTTTCCTTTGCACATTTTTCTATATTTAGATGATTTTGTCACTTTCATAAAGAAAAAAAATCTGTAGTTGCTGAATTCACCACTGCAATTTAAGAACAAAAAACACTTGTTTGTTAAGTATGTTCCAAACTAATTATAAGCCCTATTAAATTGGGGCTACGTGTTAAATTGCATTGTGGTCACTCGCGAGCAAGCCCATAACACGCAAATGGAGCCCAAAGCTCTACGAGTGCTCAAAAGGACCCGCAAGGGGGGTAAGGTCCAATACGTAGCACTTGTAATGCAAATAACAACTCACTACTGTACTAATATTAAAAGGAAAGGTGATGTTAGTTCTTAGAATTTATAGCACAACATTCTCAAGCCCGCAAATCGGCCCAGAAAAAATACTTTATTTAATTTTTATATTTTATCGATCCTGGCAATCAATGTGTTAAGACATATACTGTAACTCGCATGTGATAGAATATCATATTTACGGCTTTATTAATATTGCGTTATATCTGGAATGTGGGTCCGATCGCAAACTGTATTTGAAACACGTTGAACTTGGGAATCTACCCTCCCCTTTTTCAGTAACAATCTCTTTTCCATTGGCTCCATAACTACGAGCTTAATTAATTGTTTGCGTGCGAGCACGGCCACAAACGAAATAGCATCTCTCACTCGTAGCTCGCATCCCTTTCTAATTTAATAGCAACGTAAGTATGCCAAATTTCGAGCCCGCAGCCGATGCAAGGCTCATGTTGGACTTCCGAGGCTGGAATTTAATATGGCTACTAATTAGCAGCTGTCTAAGCCATGGACATAAAATATTTTTGGGGGGAAATCTGAATTTTTGAAGACTCTGTTTATGAGTTAAGGAATCCATTTTGTGTTTCTTATATCACTTCCTGAGAGTTGGATAATGGGGTTGTGTTTGTAATTATCAGTGTGGAAAAGATTGTGTGGAGGGAAGAGGCAGAAGTAACAGCCGTGGTTTAATAACTGTATAAAATTAAAATTGACCTCACACCCCTTTCCCCTTAGGAGCCCAGAAGCAGAATTCAACCAAAGCTCTCCATAAATATAAATACCCATCTCACACACAACTTCCACCAATGCATCATGGATCCCTCCAGGGCCTGCAGAGCCATCACAATTTATTTTTCTAATCAAAAACTAGCTGTATGATTTGTTTTGCTTAATTATTCTCTTAGTCTGAAAGTAAAAAAAAAAAAAAAATATATATATATATATATATATATATATTGTGCACAGGCCCTTCAATCTGGATTTTAATTATACTTATTATTTCTACCTCTCTGCATTGAGAATGACATAGCAATTTATTGTTTATATTTTTAAATTAAATGTTTTTTCCATTTTTTTCCAGCTGACCGTGCCATCTATTCCTGAAGACCAGCAACCAATGCGAACAAACCCAACTCCATACAAGCAAAATGTTCACCCACCACATGCATTTCATAGCAAAAATGTGGTCTGCCTGCCGTGTATTTTTACTTTAATCCCAGGAAATCGTGAATAATGTCTTGATTTAATTCATTAAAGTAACTGGAAGAAGGAAAAAATACTGTGTGTAAGTGAGTTAATAAAATCAGTACACACTGTGTCACGTTCTATCTATATGACCATTAGATAGTATTGGGACAACATAATGTTTAGATTGAGTATTCTAAAGGAAGCCTCAGCTTTGTATTATATATTTATATAATATTATATACAATATATTTAATCCTTGGGTATATAGTGTATTTCAGTGTGTGTATATTATATATTGATGTATAAATACTTTGTGTAAGGGGGCATGGATATATCAATGTATGGGTACTATATTTCAGTGTGCCATCTCTCTCTCTCTCTCTCTTACACTCTCTCTCTCTCTCTCTCTCATTCTGTCTATTTGGCTTTCTCTTTCCCCTCTCTAATACTCTCTTACTTCTTGTAGTCTCTTTCTCCTTCTTACTCTAACTATATATTCCTTTCTCTTTTACTTCCTCTATTTCTGTTTCTCTCTCTCTTACTCACTTTCTCACTCTTCTCTTACTTCTCTTTTTACATCCGATTTCACCCTCATGTCTCTCTCACTCTTTCCCTGTCTGTCTCTTAATCTCTCTCTTTCTCTCCTACTCTCTCACTCTCCTGTTCTCCACTTCATTATCTTTTGCTGCCTCACTGTCTTCTCTCTCCCTCTCTTTACCCTTTCATCAGTCTCTCTCCCTTTCTCTCTCTCTGTTTATCTCTCACTCTCTATGTCCCGCTCTCTTTTTTTCATTGTCTTCCATCTCTCTCTTTTTTACTCGGTTACTATCTCAGTTCCTTTTTATTTGTCTCTATTTCTCTCTCTCTTACCCTCTTAATCTTTACGTCCCCTTCATTCTTGCTCCCTATCTTCTCTATCCCTCTTTCTCTATTCTCTCACTGCTTTTACTTTTTATCTTTCTCTCGCTGTCTCCCACCTCTCCTCTTTCTCCCTCTCTCCATCTCTGCCCACTCATTTCTCCCCTCTCCCTGTCCTCTCTCTCTTGCCCTCTATTTCTCTCTTTCATTTTCTACTTAGGGGGCAATGAACGTAAGTTACTTTTGTGCTCATGTCATGTTTCTGTGGTTTCCTTATCCATGTCTCTGACAGTCTCTATCCCCCAGCCATATTTGCGCATACTATCAGTAGTTATCTTTACTGTTTGATAGTCTATTGCTATGTAGTTCCTACATATATTTATATATATACACCTATATAAATACTTTCTTACCTGCCCGATACTACACTCCACTTCCTGGAGTTGAGAAGGGGCCACGGCAGGCCAGAGGACTGAGGGGGCCACAGATGTCTAAGCGGGCCGCAGAGGTCTGAGGGGGCCAAAGGGGCCTGCAAGGACAGAGGGAGCCACAAGGGGGCGAGGGAGGCCACAGGGGGGGCTGTCCACAGAAGCAATCAATCAGATTCCAAACTCTCCACCATGGCCAAGACCAAAGAGCTGTCCAAGGATACAGGGACAAGATTGTAGACCTACACAAGGCTGGAATGGGCTACAAGACCATTGCCAAGAAGCTTGGTGAGAAGGTAACAATAGTTGGTGCGATTATTCGCAAATGGAAGTAACACAAAATAACTGCCAGTCTCCCTCGGTCTGATGCTCCATGCAAGATCTCATCTTGTGGAGTTTCAATGTTCATGAGAATGGTGAGGAATCAGCCCAGAACTACACGGGAGGATCTTGTTAATGATCTCAAGGCAGATGGGACTATAGTTACCAAGAAAACAATTGGTAACACACTACGCTGTGAAGGACCTAAATCCTGCAGCGCCCGCAAGGTCCTCCTGCTCAACAAAGCACATGTATAGGCCCGTCTGAAGTCTGCCAATGAACATCTAAATGATTCAGAGGAGAACTGGGTGAAAGTGTTATGGTCAGATGAGGCCAAAATCGAGCTCTTTGGCATTAACTCAACTCGCCGTGTTTGGAGGAGGAGGAATGGTGCCTATAACCCCAAGAACACCCCACCGTCATACATGGAGCTGGAAACATTATGGAAAGTTTCCTTTGACAAAGACGTGGTACGTCGAAACGCGTCAGGCTCCTAGCAACGACGCTGCGCACGTCATCACGTTAGACGTACGCATGTGCGCTGCAAACCTGGCGGTCAAGTTCCTTTAGGAAGCGCGATTTTGCTCCTAATACGGCCTAGTTTAAAGCCCCTTATACCACACTAATGACTTAGCATGCCTGCAAGTATCAGATACTACCCATTGTAACCCCTAGAAACGGGGCACAGCCTCAATCCTCTTTATACAGCCTTAGGCACTTGTTTGTGCCATACCACAGTTAGAAACCAACTAGTCTATACAGACATGGTTTGGATCACACGCTGGGTAGCGTATACTAGTTAAGACCACCTTGTCTGCACTTTAGGCTGAGCCTCTTTGCAATTTTGACTTTTATAGGTACAATCCTTTAAATGCAATAGGTGTATCAGTAAGGCATTTAGTGACCCATACTTCATGTCTATGCATATATATTGCCTTCTTTAATATACCCTCTGGACACTTGGAGGACATATTTTTAGGCATAAGGGTGCTTTAAAAATATACTATTTAGGATACTATAGGGCTTTTATGCCCTGATACTTATTTACCATTTCCATTTCTCGCCCGCCAGGTGTGAATAGTTATACCCACTTACTTAAGGATTATATTTTGCACAATACCAGTGCCTTAGGGTATTTTACTATTCCTTACATCTGCCCTTTTTTATTCCCCCTACCAGTGTTTTTACACTCACTGTTTTTAATATACGCCGCTGTCATTTACTTAATAAAATAATATTTCCTGTATATATTTATCCCACCTTTTTTTGTATATTGTATATTGGGGTGGAAGACACCCAGGGACATCCTAATCCTCACTTTTCTTTTTTGACAGTGGACAAACATTCAAAATCAGTAAGGGATTGAATACATTTTCCCCCAACTGCATATATATATATATATATATATTATTATATATATATTATTATATATACCAAATACACGTATATACATTTACATATGCATCTATATACTTCCTGGGGTAAGGAGGGGCCCACGGCAAGCCAGAGGGCCAAGGGGGCTGCAGAGGATCGTAGCCTGCAACCCTTTGATCTCTCAAGCCCATACCCGCTACGTTCCCATTTAGCTATTAAATTGCTACAAAGCCCCCTTGAGCTAGACCGTAACACTCAAATGGAGCCGAAAGCCCAAAGAGTGCTGGGCAGGTTCACAAAGGCTTTAAAAGCCCTTATGTTAGCAGCATGGGCGGCATAAGAGACCCCCCGCTCCAGGCCCCCAAACTTCCCTCTGCCACCTAAAGCTCCACCCTGCTCCCCAGACTAAACCCCATGCTGCAGGGGTCCCAATTGGGACCCCCGCGGCAGTTAAAAATTCAAATTTGCCACCTTGCGGGTTCTGAAAGGACCATAAAGGTCCATAAAGGACCCGCGTTAACTAAAAAATTAACCCCTGTCGCGGGGGTACTATAAGTACCGCCCGGCATGAGCCTCTAATTAACCCTATCAGTCCCATAAGGGTCTATACAGACTCTTATGGGACAATAATTAACTCTCCCAATTAACATTATAAGTGCCATGAGTGTTCTACAGGACCCTCATGACACAAAGTCTCAACACTACACTATCAACCCTTTCCTACTATATCCCATTCTATTAACTCCCCCTCTACCCTATTAAACTCTGTGGGATGTATCCCATTCTGATTGGATAAAGGCAATAGCTCCTTCTAACATCATCTCTTGATTTACTATTCACTATTTTCTATGGAGAAAAAGAGTTTGTCTCATCCCAATTGTATTATACCATTTTATACTGAGAATATGTAACAAAAATAGAACACATCTATATAACTATTATATAGGGATACATTAGACATTAAATTATATCAGAGATTACCGAATATTTCTATTTAATTTGAAATTGAACAAATCTACAGATTTTCTAAAATGTCACGTACAATATAGCAAATCTATACGGTAGCTAATAAATGATCAAGTTCACTGATCAAGAGGGAAGAGGGGGTAAGTTCAACGCAACAACATATTCTGTAGCAGTATACAAGGGTTAAGTACAATAAAAATGTTCATATTAAACACATGGTAAAAGGTTCAAGGTCTTGTCTTTTAGTTTAAAATCTTACGTACATGGTGCTTTTTTCAAAGTCATTGGCTGAGTCTCTGTAGAATTGACTGCTCAGTACTTATGGGAAATGGAGCTGGGAAAAGGTCAGTTGGTGAGTGCTTGTGCTCATGTGAATGGTCTGAGGCCCAGCATCATTGGCAGAGCCCCTGTAGAAGTGACTGTTCAGTCCTGATGGTAAATGAAAATGGGAAAAAGATCAGTTCCTGAGACCATCTGCTCGGCTGCATGGCTTAAGGCTCAGGGTCATTGGCTGAGCCCCTGTAGAAGTTACGGTTTAGCCCTGATGGTAAATTGAGCTGGGAAAACATTCAGTTTGTCAGAGCTTCTGCTTAGGGGATGGTCTAAGACCCAGAGTCACTGGCTGAGCCCCTGCAGAAGTGACTGCTCAGTCCCAATAGTAAATGGAGCTGAGAAAAAGTCCAGTTAGTGAATGCTTGTGCTCAGGTTAATGAAATAAGCCACAGGGTCATTGGCTGAGCTCCTTGCAGAAGTGACTTCTCAGTCCTGATGGCAAATGGATCTGGAAAGAAGGTTACTTGGTTAGCATTTGTGCTCAGGTGGATGGCATGAAGCCTGACATTATTGGCTGAGTCCCGTGCAGCTAATGGCAAATGGAGCTGGAAGAAGGTCACTTGGTGACTACTTGTGCTCAGGTGGATGGTATGATGCCCAGTGTCATTTGCTGAGCCCCTTGTAGAAGTGACTGCTCAGTCCCAATGGCAAATGGATCTGGGAAAAAGGTATGAGAACCAACGTCATTGGCTGAGCCACTTGCAGAATTACTACTTAGTCCAAAGGGCATATGGGAATGAGAAAACGGTCTGTTGGTGACTGCTTCTGCTCAGGGGGATGACATAAGGCCCAGTTATTGGCTGAGCCCCTGCATAAGTAACTGCTCAGTCCCGATGGCAAATGGAACTGGGAAGAAGGTCCATTGTGTATGCTTCTGCTCAGGATGATGGTATGATGTCACAACCCGCTCTTTGTTGGGCTTGAAAAGTTTAAGGAATCCATCTGTACCCTATGTTGTATAGATTCTGTATCCACACACAAGGTAGCTCAGCCGGTTTCTAAGCTGCAGATTCTCGGGCCAAGTTACCTGGTTCCAGGACAAGTTGCAGAAATTAATTTTCTATTAAAAAAGATAAAAAATGTAATTTCCTATAAATGAAACACATCATGCATAATGTGTTCCAAACAGACAATAAACATTATTTTTCTATACACCTCTTTATACAGTTTTTGCCCCAATCAGCAGTGGGGCACTTCCCTAGAAAAACACAAGTTTCACACCTTCCGTCCCTTTTGAACTATCCCCACCTGGCTATGACTATCTCAGAGGACCGGCATCAGCCTGCATCTCTCGCCAGGTAGGTACCAAGGAGTCTACAGGCCCAGTTATCCTCTAACTCTGGTCAGGATGTAGGCACAGCAGGGGTTGATACAATACAGTGAGAATCAGGGGTGGATTCCGGGGGGTTGGAGAGGGGATCCTCCACTGATCGGGGGACCCTATTAAAGGGTGGTAGACTGGCTAGTCGGCCCAGGGTGCCCTGTACACAGGCTTGATGTGCTTAGGGGAATTGTCAGCTGGATAACCCCATTGCGTAGCCAATCTCCTCCTGGGTAGCGATACCTTTATTGAGTCGGAAGAGAGTCAGCTTAGGGGTGACAAGGGGTTTCCAGGGTGTATTCACGTCTAGTGGCCAACCATGGCTTCCCCAACATTTCTAACATTTCAGGTTCCCTATAGATTGAAGAGAGGATCAGTAAAAATGACAGGTACATTCTAATTTGGGATTAACCACAAGACAAGGTATGGAAGTGGTATCACTTGGCAAAACTCTTGACACCACTTGACTCTTGTCTACTGAAACAAAGTGGTTCAATTGTTGTTTGACAGCTTTGTTAATTATACTTGATGGCTCAATCAGTGCCGTGGATCTTCCATAAAAGTCTATCGAGCCTATTTTTCCAATTGCTCCGTACTGGGTATCATGGTTGACTAGTTGCCTTTAAAGAGGTTCAACCATCAAAATATTTTTAATTCACTTAATGCAACAGTTGCACCACAAAACACACATAATAATGGTCCTAACAATGGTCCTAAAATGGACCAAGAGCCCTCTAGGGCATGCAACCAGAGTTTGGGGGGGGGAAACATCACACAACATAACAAATCACCAAGTGGCAAAGTCTTTATAATATCCCTTTGATTCAACTGGCTATGTGGCTAATGTCCATCAGTGTCTAGTGGCTAGCCACAAAATTCTGAATATCCTGGGTTGTCACACCCAGGGGGACCCAATAGACTTTTTGGGACTAAGGACTACTATGTGGCTTGCTTGAGCTTTGTCAGGGTGATAGTGTTCAACAATCTTTTGTAATTCAGCCCATTTAGCACACCTTTCTTCGATGAGTTTGATTCCGCTCTGTAAATCAGTGCACAGTTTTCTGTCTGTTGCAGTAATCAGTGATACAGGTGAGAGTGGGTGTGGCTTGGCATGTGAAGTTATATCTGTGTGCATTTTGTCGTGTTCTGCTGAATCCGTTCTGTGAGGCAGTGCAGTGTTTTCTGTCTTGTGCTCATTTATCATTGTACAGGCGAGTAGGCGGGGTCTATTTTAACAAGGGAAGTGCGAGCTTGGGAGCTTGCAATCATTTCTAGTGTAAGTGTAGTTAGTGTGTAGGAGATTAAATAAAAGGAAATCCAAAGAAAAGGGGTATTATAAGAAAAAAACAGAAAACAAACGTATATATTTTTTTTCTGTTTTGTTTGGATTAAGGTGTAGAAAAGCAATCTTTATACAAATACATTAATTTGTTTTCTCACTGTATTTTTGTAACTGATAATCATGAGTCAGTCCAGTGGTAACCTCACTCAGTGTACATCCTGCCAAATGTATGCACTACTGGAACAGATGAGGGTCCATACCTCTGTGAGAGGTGTGAGCATGTTGCCTCTCTGGAAGATCAAATTGAAGATCTGGAGAGAAGAATTGCAGCACTTAGTGATACTGCTCCACTGGAAAGGGAGGTGGTGCTCACGGAGCACAGTTTAGCTGGGCCTAGTATGGAGGGAGTAGCTGGAGCTAGTGAAGATGTCCAGGGAGGTAGCTGGGTTACAGTTAGAAGGGGAATCAGGGGGAACAGGAGGAGGCAGGCCAGTTCTGAGTTGGCAAACACCAGTAGATTTGCCAGATTGAGTGAAACTGTTGGGGATGTCCATTCAGGAATGGCAATGCCAGATAGAGCTGTTCCCTCTAACAGCCGGTAGAACAGTTCTACTGGAGGAGAAGGAGGCCAGAATAGGCAGAGCAACAGACATGTTTTGGTGGTAGGGGACTCACTTATTAGGAAGGTAGACAGGGTAATTTGTCACCCAGATCCCAGCAATCGAACAGTTTGCTGTCTCCCTGGTGCTTGGGTTCGGCATGTTGTGGATCGGGTGGATAAATTATTGGGAGGGGCTGGTAATGAACCGGCGGTCTTGGTACACATTGGTACCAATGACAAAGTTAGTGGAAGATGGAGGGTCCTAAAGAATGATTTTAGAGAACTAGGGAATAAGCTTAAAGCAAGGACCTCCAAGGTAGTATTTTCTGATATATTACCAGTGCCACGTGCTAGCCCAGGGAGGCAGAAGGAGCTTAGGGAGGTTAATGCGTGGCTAAAAAAGTGGTGCAGTGCAGAGGGTTTTGGGTTTTTGGAGCTTTTGCGCTAGGGGATAGGATGGTAGAACGGCTGGGGGAGTTTTGTAACTTGTAGGTGGGGGGAGGGACTATATAGAAGTATTGGGGTAAATAGGGTAGAGAGGGAAAGGGATGAATTAGTTACCCATGGGGGAGGAGAAGGGGGAGGGTTACAATAGACAGAAGGGAGGTATTAATAGGGGCCTCAAATACAGTGTCAAGCACTTCACAACGGCAGAGCCATAGCAACATAAAGTGTATGCAGTACAAGAAAAATGGGGCTTAATAGGCATTACTGAAACATGGTGGGATGAATCTCATGACTGGACTGTTAATCTGGATGGTTATAACCTATTTAGGAAATATAGGGGAAATGGTAAAAGAGGAGGAGGGATCTGTCTGTATGTTACGCCTGAACTTAAGCCTATAGTCAGAGAAGATATTTATGCTGGCACTAACGGCATCATTGAATCTTTGTGGGTTGAGCTAAATAGTGGAGGAGCTAATTCTAAACGCATATTGGTGGGAGTATGCTATAAACCCCCAAATATAGCTGAAAGTGAGGAAATAAAATTATTGTTACAGATTGGAAATGCAGCTAAGCATGGGCAAGTTCTAATAATGGGAGACTTTAATTACCCTGAAATAAACTGGATAAATGAGACCAGCAGCTGAGCTAAGGGGAGCAGGTTCTTGAGTACACTCGGGGATCATTATCTGGCCCAGGTGATACAAGAACCTACTAGAAATGGGGCCATCTTGGATTTAGTCATTACAAGTAATATTGATATAATATCAAATGTTAAAATAGGGGAACCCTTTGGGAACAGTATCATTTGAGATTGAAAACAAAAAACAGAGTTGTAAGGGGCCAACAAAAACTCTAAATTTTAAAAGGGCTAACTTTAATGGGCTACGGGCAGCAATGCTACATATAGACTGGGACAAAGTACTTACAGGGGAAAATACTGAAAATAAATGGACAACATTCAAATCTTTACTAAATAAACTTACTCATCGGCATGTACCATGTGGAAATAAAATGAATAGGAGTAAATCATAGCCCATGTGGTTTAACAATGACTTAAAGATCATGATGAGGAAAAAGAAACATGCATTTAAATTATACAAGAAGAAGGGAACAGAGGCAGCTTTATGTGACTATAAGGTAATCAACAATGCTTGCAAAAGGGCTATTAGACTGGCTAAAATAGAAAATGAGAAGTCAGTTGCAATGGAAAGAAAGACTAACCCTAAAATATTTTTTAAATATATTAATGGGAAGAAGGCCAGGAAGGAAGCTATAGGAACATTACAATGTGACACAGGCCATCTGATAATTAGTGACCAGGAAAAGGCAGATGAGCTAAATAGGTTCTTTTCGTCGGTATACACAAGGGAGGTACCAGTGGTTGGGACACCTCAAAATAATGGGGCTACACTACCATCACTAAATAATTGGTTAACGCAGGAAGAAATCCAAAAGAGATTGGAGAAAATAAATGTTAATAAAGCCCCAGGTCCTGATGGAATACATCCAAAGGTACTGAGGGAGCTGGGTTCTGTAATAGCCAAACCATTATATCATATCTTTCAAGACTCACTCACTACAGGGTCTCTACCGGATGACTGGAGAAAAGCAGAGGTGATACCTATATTTAAGAAGGGATCAAGAGCAAATACGGGGAATTATAGACCAGTGAGCCTCACATCTGTAGTTGGGAAGCTTTAAGAAGGGTTAATAAAGGACAGAATACAAGAATATGTCTATTTGAACAAGATCATAGCTAGCAGTCAACACGGATTTATGAAGGATAGGTTGTGTCAGACCAATCTAATTAGTTTTTATGAGGAGGTTAGTAGGAACTTGGATCAGGGCAACTCAGTGGATGTAGTCTTTTTAGATTTTTCAAAGGCATTTGATACAGTGCCACATGGAAGACTAGTGAGCAAACTAAGGGATACAGAAATTGCAGTAAATATCTGCAAAGGGTTGTTGTAAATGGAACATACTCCGATTGGACTAATGTGGTAAGTGGGGTTCCTCAAGGTTAGAAGTAGGACTCGAAAGTAGTGTCTCCATTTTTGCTGATGACACTAAGTTGTGCAAGGTAATAAAATCAGATAATGATGTACTTTCCCTACAAAGGGATTTGCATAAATTAGAGAAAGGGACGGCTAAATGGCAGATGAGTTTTAATACAAATAAATGCAAGGTTATGCATTTGGGAAGGAAAAATAGCCATGCAATCTGTAATCTTAATGGAGCAAATCTAGGGGTATCAGATATTGAAAGGAATTTGGGAGTACTTGTGGACAACCACCTAGGTAACAGTGCTCAAAGCCAAGCAGCAGCTGCAAAGGCAAGTAAAATATTAGCATGTATTAGGAAGGGTATAGAAGCAAGGGAAGCAAATATAATTCGGCCACTATACAAAGCCCTAGTACGCCCTCATTTGGAATATGAAGTACAATTTTGGGCACCAGTTCATAAAAAAGACATTTTGAAGCTGGAAAAAGTACAGAGAAGGGCTACAAAACTAATAAGGGGAATGGAGGGGCTAAGTTATGAAGAAAGACTAACCAAATTAAACTTATTTTCGCTAGAAAAAAGGCGTCTACGAGGGGATATGATTACCTTATTTAAATACATCCAGGGTCAATATAAGGCTTTGTCAAATTAACTTTTTGTAGCAAGAGATTTTCAACTGACAAGAGGACACCCTTTGAGGTTAGAGGAAAAAAGATTTCACCTTAAACAAAGAAAAGGGTTCTTCTCAGTTAGGGTGGTTAAACTGTGGAATTCTCTACCAAAGGAGGTGGTAACAGCGAATTCGATAGACAACTTCAAAAAGGGGTTTATATCTATTTTTGAATAAAGAGGGCATTCAAGGCTATCCTAGATAACTAGCTAAGGAATATTGATCCAGGGAGAAATTTGATCACCAGTTTCTGGGGTCAGGCAGGAATTTTGTTTTTTTTCCCCTTATGAGACAATTGGCAAAGTTTCAATGGTTTTTTTTTCTGTTTGCCTTCCTCTGGATCAATTAACAATTAATAATAAATAGTCCACATTAAAAAGATCAATAGAGATCTAAAAAGGTTGAACTTGATGGACTAACTCTTTATTCATCCTCCAATACTATTCTATTAATAATTATTTAATCAACAAATTAATTAATAACTAATCCGCATATTGCAGATCGGAGAAGATCTTAACAGGTTGAACTTGATAGACTGAAAGTCTTTTTTAAACCTTAATTACTATGTAACTATGTAACTATGAGTGCAATAGGTGCTTCCACCCTTCACTCCTCTTCACCTGAATAAAAAAGATCATCAGCCACTCCCTCTTGCTGCTCTCTCTCTGAAGAACTGTCCAGCTCCTCTGTGCTCCTCCACTAGCTCTTTGATGTCTTCATTAGTCACGGCTAGGCCCATGGACCTGCCCAGAGGCACAATGTCCTCCACTATTCTGCTAGGCTCCAAGTTTACCGAAGTTACAACTTTTGGCCACAATTTCCTCCAGCAACAGTTATGGTCTTTTGAGAGACCTCGCACCAGGCCTTTATCTATCAGAGTGACACAGTGAAGGATATTGAAATGGTCCTACCAGAGCTCTCTGAGCATTAAGTGAGTATTCAAGGTCACCTCAAAGCATCTCCGGAAGAGGGCTTTGGTATACAGCTTCAGATAACCGGCTGGTCCATGGGCTGGAGTTGTGTTAGGGGGCAAAAACTTAAAGTCCTCCAGCAAGTTGTCCTCTATGCCTGGAGAGTAGTTTTTTCTGCTCCAAATATTTCTTCACAATTTGGCCAAACACTTTATTCATCCATTCAATGAAGAACATTCTTGTTACCCAGCTTTTTCTGTTGACTTTCCACATGACACTTAAGTTGCTTTTCTGCACGTTTTCCCTCTTAAAAACTACTCGCTGTGGTACACTAGTGGAGGCTTGATTTTTAATTCCCCACTAGCATTCCTGCACACCAACAGAGTTAACCTGTCCTTCATCGCTTGTGCCCTGGCAATAACCCAGTCTTGTCACAGTTGAATACTTGTTGGGGAACAAAAGCCTCAGCCTCTACATACACTCTGACAAAGGTTTCTGCAGCTTCTTTGTCGGCACTGCCTCACTACGCTGTGAATGCCAGTTCTCTTTCTGAATTTCTCAAACCAACCGTGACTGGCTTTAAATTGTTTACAGCTCTCGACATTTGCTGTATGCTTGTCTTCTGTCAGATCAACATGCAGTTAACATATCAGTGCCTGGGAAATGCGGTCACCCATTAGTTGTTTTTCGTTCATCCAAACGTACAATAATTTCTCAACTTCCTCCAATGTCTTTGACCTTTGCTTGGTGATGGTACCTCTAGCCACATTGGCTCCCTTATTTTTCAGAATGCTAGCAATTTTGAACTCAGCAGTGAGATCAAAGATGTGGCTACCACCATCATACTTGGCTATTGTCTCTTTTTTGTGTTTTATGGTGATTTATGAGTGGTAGCCTTCTTTAAAGTCATGATGTAGGCTCAGGCTGTACTTGGACTCAATTTGGGCTCTTACAGGCACAGGATGGATTTGCACTCAATTTGGGCCCTTGCAGACAAAGGCGGGACTTTGGCTCAATTTGGCTCTTGCAGGCACAGGCTGGATTTTGGCTCTGACAGACATAGGCTTGACTTGAGTTCTTACAGGAACGGGCTGGACTTGGGCTCAATTTGGGCTCTTGTACGCACAGCCTAGACTTGGGCTCAATTTTGGCTCTTGCAGGCACATGCTGGATGTGAGCTCTGACAGGCACAGGCTGGACTTGGGCTCAATTTGGGCTCCTTCAGGCACAGACTGGATTTGGGCTCTTAAAGGCACAGATTGGACTTGGGCTCAATGTAGGCTCTTGCAGACACAGGCTGACTTTTGCTCAATATGGAATCTTGCAGGCACAGGCTGGATTTGGTTTCTTATACGGACAGGCTTTATTTGCGCTCAGTTTGGGCTCTTGCTGGCACAGGCTGTATTTGGGCCTAATTTGGGCTCTTGCAGGCACAGGCAAATAGGGCTCTTACAGGCACAGACAGGATTTGGGTTAAATTTGTTTTCTTTCAGGCACTGGCAACTAGAATTATTGCAGACAGAGGCTCCTCCAGCTGTCGCAATTGCAGCACCCTGCAGTTAATTGCAACTGTGCTTTCAGTTTCATAAATGTAACTTAACCCAATGTAGAGACTCAAATCGAGGCCAAAATTTCCAGAGGAAATGCGACTTAACCCCAAAACAACTTAAAGCCGAGGTACCACTGTACATAGAATATTATTGAAGTTAGTTTGCTGTTGCCATGTTTATGATTTTTTACATTCAGGGGCCCTGAGCAAAGTAAAATGGGCCCTGGATGGACATGGGTTAAAGTGGCAGAACTGGTCCCTTTCTTCAAAGCCATTGCCCCACCATACTGATACATGGGTTGGTATTAACATTTTGGCATGAGTTAATTAATATGACCTGTGGTATGATTATAAACATACTAGCGACTTGCCCTTCAAAAAATGACGGTCAATAAAAGAAAGTGTTGAAATGCTGTTTGTCACACAATGTGAGTGTACTGTGTGCCTCAAGTAACTAAATTCCTCAAAAAGCAGAAATCTACATTACATAAAATAATAAAAACTAAAATCACCAAAAATAAAAAATGTACATTACAGAACAAAAAAAAAACCTAAGTCACAAAAAATAAAAAAAGGAACATTACAGAAAATAACAAAATACATTCCAACCCCCCCTCACTCAAAAAAATGACACACCTGAAAATGAAATACATATAATACATACATATAATAAAATACAACACAATTAAATAAAATACAATACAACACAATTAAATACAATACAACACAATTAAATAAAAACGAATACAACACAATTAAATAAAATACAATTCAATTAAATACAATACACCCCTATGTAATATACATGCCACTATCTAATATACATGCCACTATCTAATGTAATATACATCCCACTATCTAATATACAATACTATTTAATAATACATCCCCCTATCTATCTAATATACAATACATGCTATCTATATATAGCTACCCTAATTGTAAGCTACAATAAAATAATTAAGACCACTTACCTTTGAGATGTTTCTTCAGATCAGCAACCTACGGTAAATAAGATTAAAAAAATTAATACAACACGTTTACATGAAATAACTAAACATTCTAAACATTCTAAATATTCTAAATATTATACTCACCTTTCCAGCATGTCCCGTTCCAGCATGTCACGTCCCAGCATGTCACGTCCTCCATGTTCCGTCGTCCATCTTTGCTTGTCCGGCGCTACTCCTGTAAAAAAAAACATTACATTAGTAAACATAAACCAAAGTTAAATAAACACAATCTACATTATACTTACCTTTCCGAGCATGAAGAAAAAAAAAAAAATGCGACACACATCCGCCCTGGTGGATGTCTCCGACGCTAATGACCTTCCTATGGAGTGTTCCAGAATAAAATTGGCAATGGCGGCTTCTGATTGGCTGAAAAGGCTGTCTATCAAATTCAGCCAATGAGAAGACCCCATTTGTGAACCAATGAAAAAAGTATACACCCCAAAATACAACGCTGATTTGATAACACACCTGTCAATCTTTATTTGAACCAATCCTAAGGCTTTATTGCCATCAGCCAATCACAATGGAATATACCCCCACGTACTGATTGGTGAAGACATCTGCGCCTTCCCATTGGCTGTAATATTGATTGATATTAACAGTAGCCAATGAGAATGCGCAAATCCTTCACCAATCAGTACATGAGGGTGTATTCCATTGTGATTGGCTATTGTCAGTGCAACCAATCAGAATGAGCAGGGGCTCCAACCAATCACCTGTGGGGGTGTATTCCATTGTGATTGCCTGAAGGCATCTGCGCCTTGTGATTGGTTTAAATAAAGATTGACAGGTGCATTATCCAATCAGAGTGGGATTTTAGGGGGTATCTCTTTGTGATTGGTTCACACATTGGCGCCTCCTGATTGGGTGAATTTGATAGACAGCGTTTTCAACCAATCAGAAGGCGCCATTGCTTATTTTCTTCCAGAAAAGTCTCCTGGAGCCTCATTAGCGTCGGGGATGTCCGGGAGTGCGGATGTAAGTATATATATATATTTATTTATTTTTACAGGGCGTGGCAGAAGAGGAGCCGGAGGAGGCAAGTAGAATGTAGATTATGTTTATTTTATTTTGAAGTATGTGTATTAATGTTGTGTTTTTTTTAACAGGTGCCGCGCCGGCGAAGGATTCAAAGAATAAGGACGGGACATGCCGGAAAGGTGAGTAGAATATTTACAATGTATAGAATGTATAGAATGTTTATTTTGGAACTGTAAACGTGTTGCACTAATTTTTTTTTTTTTTTTCGTAGGTGGCTGATCCCAATGGACATCTGCAAAGGTAAGTGGTCTTAATTATTTTATTTTAGCTTAGACTTAGATTAGTTAATATATAGATAGCATTTATTGTATGTTAGCTAGGGGTATGCGTTTTATATAGATAGCAGAGGATGTATTGTAGATAGATTGTGGTATTTATTTAGATAGATTGGGGATGTATTATTATATAGATAGCATGTATATTAGATGATGATATTTAGATAGATTGTGTGATGTGTATATGATAGGGGTGTATTGTATTGTAATTTTATGTATTTGTATTGAATGTATTTGTATTATATGTATTTCCTTTCCAGGTGTGTATTTTATTTTTTTGTAGTGAGGGGAGGGGTAGTAATGTTTATTTTTTATTTTTTGTGACTTAGGTTTTTTTATTTTGTGTAATGTAGTTTATTTTTTTGTGAGTTAGGTTTTTTATTTCATGAAATGTAGATATTTTTTTTAGTGACTAGGCTTTTTTATTTTCTGTAATTAGAGTGGTGGGGGTTAATAGGGGGTAGGTAGTGTAGATGTCAATAGGTTAGTGTAGAGGGTGTTTAGTTGATATTTAATGTTTTATTGGGCGTAGTATAGTGCAGTATAGTGTTTATACTTAGTGTCATAATGGTCCTTGAGGACCATCATGGCACTTATGTGGTTAATGTAGTGTTGTAACAGGCCCATAATGGTGTTAATATACCCTTATGGGACTGATGGGGTTAAATAGAGGCTTATGGGGGTCTGTATTGACCCCCATAAGTGGCAGGGTTAATGAAGGGCTTATGGGGATCTGTATTGACCCCCATGAGTGACAGGCTTAATGAAGGGCTTATGGGGGTCTCTATTGACCCCCATGAGTGACAGGGTTAATGATGGGTTTATGGGGGTCTGTATTGACCCCCATGAGTGACAGGGTTAATGAAGGGCTTATGGGGGTCTATATTGACCGCCATGAGTGACAGGGTTAATGAGGGTTTTATTGGGGTCTGTATTGACCCCCATGATTGACAGGGTGACAGTGTATATTTTTTTTCTTTTACAACGGGTCCTTTAAGGACCTGTAACGTGGGAATTTTGAATTTTGATTGCAGCGTGGGGTTAATGTGGGGTTAATGCAGGGCTCCGAGCTTATCTCGGATCCCCTGGGGTTATTGCCGGTTTCCGAGCTTATCTCGGATCCCTTCTTGGGTAAGTTGTAGGTGGCTGGGCGGTCCTGGGTCTTTGAGCCTTGTTTTCATATTTTTTGGCGGCCATTTTTTCTCTCGCTTAGGGGACTTTCATGTGTCTGAACTCGGGAATATGGACTTAAATGGAGGTGTAACTTTACTTTCAGAGGTCCTGGGTGCCCCCCTTGCTATGGGTAAGCTTTTTATGTAGTTTTTGTGAGTATTTGGTGTGTTTTGACTGTTTTTAGGTGCGCACAGTTCCGCCTATTTTCATGCGTGAGGGTATTTGTTATGTTAAGGTTGGTTCTGAGGTTAATGCAGGTTTCCGAGGTGAGCCTCGTTTTCGTTTTTTTCGTCTGCCATTTTTTCTCTCGCTTAGGGGATTTTTGTGTGTCTGAACTCGGGAATTTGGACTTAAATGGAGGTGTAACTTCACTTTCAGAGGTCCTGGGTGCCCCCCCCTTACTATGGGTAAGCTTTTTATGTAGTTTGTGTGAGTATTTGGTGTGTTTTCACTGTTGTTTGTTGCGCGCTGGTCGGCCGTTATAGTCGGATTTTTAGTGCGTGTGGGTGTTTGTTACGTTAAGGTTGGTACCAAGGTGGGTTTCACGGCTCGCCAGCAATGAGCGCCTGCGGCGCTCATTGCCTCATTCCCTAAGTGCTTTGCGGGGACCCGCATTTGCGAAGACGTTGGGATGCTCCACCACTGCAAATGCGGCCCCTCGCTTCGCGAGGACCCACATTTGCGGAAGCGAGGGCATCAGTTGCTGGCATGGAGCGCCTTCGGCATTTGCGGGGAACTGCATCCCTCGATTCGCGAGCCCACAAGCGTGAGCAACGGCTCATATGCTCCCAACTATATATGTGATATGACCTACAGTGGATATAAAAAGTCTACACAACCCTGTTAAAATGTCAGGTTTCTGTGCTGTAAAATAATTAGACAAATATAAATCATTTCAGAACTTTTTCCACCTTTAATGTGACCTATAAACTGTACAACTCAATTGGAAAACAAACTGAAATCTTTTAGGTAGAGGGAAGAAAAAATATAAAAATAAAATAATATGGTTGCATAAGTATGCACACCCTTAAACTAATACTTTGTTGAAGCACCTTTTGATTTTATTACAGCACTCAGTCTTTTTGGGTATGAGTCTATCAGCATGGCACATTTGACTTGGCAAGATTTGCCCACTCTTCTTTGCAAAAACACTTCAAATCTTTCAGATTGCGAGGGCATCTCCTGTGCACAGCCCTCTTCAGATCATCCCACAGATTTTCAATCTGATTCAGGTCTGGGCTATGGCTGGGCCATTCCAAAACTTTAATTTTCTTCTGGTGAAGCCATTCCTTTGCTGATTTGGATGTATGCTTTGGGTCGTTGTCATGCTGAAAGATGAAGTTCCTCTTCATGTTCAGCTTTCTAGCAGAAGCCTGAAGGTTTTGTGCCAATATTGACTGGTATTTGGAACGGTTCATAATTCCCTCTATCTTAACTAAGACCCCAGTTCCAGCTGAAGAAAAACATCACCAAAGCATGATGCTGCCACCACCATGCTTCACTGTGGGTATGGTGTTCTTTTGGTTATGTGCAGTGTTGTTTTTGAGCCAAACATATGTTTTGGAATTATGGCAAAAAAGTTCAACCTCGGTTTCATCAGACCATAACACCTTTTCCCACATGCTTTTGGGAGACTTCAGATGTGTTTTTGCAAAATGTAGCCTGGCTTGGATGTTTTTCTTTGTAAGAAATGGCTTTCATCTTGCCACACTACCCCATAGCCCAGACATATGAAGAATACTGGAGATATTGGTGCAACTCCTTTAATGTTGCTGTAGGCCTCTTGGTAGCCTCCCAGACCAGTTTTCTTCTTGTCTTTTCATCAATTTTGGAGGGAGCTCCAGTTCTTGGTAATGTCACTGTTGTGCCATATTTTCTCCACTTGATGATGACTGTCTTCACTGTGTTCCATGGTATATCTAATGCCTTGGAAATTCTTTTGTACCTTTCTCCTGACTGATACATATAACAATGAGATCCCTCTGATGCTTTGGAAGCTCTCTGTGGACCATGGCTTTTGCTACTAAGAAAATTTCAGGAAAGAACAAATAGAGCAGCTGAACTTTATTTGGGATTAATCAGAGGCAGTTTAAATGATGGCAGGTGTATACTGACTCCTATTTAACACGATTTGGAATGAGATTGCTTAATTCTGAACACAGCTACATCCCCAGTTATAAGAGGGTGTGCAGACTTATGCAACCACATTATTTTTATTTTTTATTTTTCTTCCCTCCACCTAAAAGATTTCAGTTTGTTTTTCAATTGAGTTGTACGCTTTATAGGTCACATTAAATGTGGAAAAAGTTCTGAAATGATTTATCTTTGTCTCATTTTTTACAGCAAAGAAACCTGACATTTTAACAGGGGTGTGTAGACTTTTTATATCCACTGTATATATGTAATGTTAAGTCTGAGAATCACCATATCATGTTTGGTATCAAAATCACTGTTTTTCCCTGAGAAATATATTAAACCATATCTTGAATCCTCAGGGAATAGGGTCAAAGTTATGGGGTACCAGGTTGAGGGGGTTTGGGAAGGAGAGGTTCGGGGGTGGAGGGAATCAGACTCCTAGGAGTCCGGGTAATTCAAGGAAGTGAAGGGTGGTGGTCACATGTTATTGTCGCCCGGACAGATGTCTTCCTGAGACTGGAAACTTAGTATAAATTAATGTGTGAAACCTCCTACCAACTGCAAAGGGTCCAATTAAGTTATTCAGCATGTTCGGATCCACATAATTCAAGTGTATTAATTATTCTTGGGGTGGAATAATACTTTACATTGGGGTTATTGATGTTGCACCTAATTGACTAGAGTTAAACTCAGTGACTCTGCTATCCTGGTTCCGGTGGTCCCTTGGTCATGTTTGGCATGAGAATCCTGGTCTTGGTTTATCCATGCTAGCAGGGATATCAACAAGAATCCTCACTATCGCTGAGTAAGCCAAATTGAAGAAACGGGTGGTGACATGGGGTTTGTGACAACTACTCCCTTTATTCCAGTCAGTAAAGTCTAGGAGATGATCCTTTTAGGTTGTCCCCTAGCTACACTCCTTACTTGTCTTCTTGGCAAGAGAGTCAATTGGCATTCTGGTGGATCTTTACCACTGATATTGTATTGCAAGATAAAGGATTGAAGAGATAGGCTCTAGAGATGCAATCGTCCATTGTCTCTATTGATTCAGGACAGCCAACACAAGGGGTTGTGGTCAGTGACCATCATAAACTTTCTTCTGTGCAAGTAATGCTGGAGCTTCTTGAGGGCCCAAACCACCGCTAAACATTTTTTCTCCACCACAGCATAGGCTACCTCTTGAGGCAGAAGCTACTGACTGATGTAGGCGATAGGATGCTTGCAACTCTGTTCATCCTTCTAGCTAAGAACAGCCCCCAAACCATTGGCATTGGACTGCTCAATGGACGGGCACTGGTAGTCAGGAGAAGCTAGAACAGGGGAGAAGGTAAGGTAGGGTTGCAGGGTGCAGAAAACAGACTCACAATCCACCATCCTTGGCATCTTCTTATGGCTCTGTAAGGGCAGTTGCAATAGTACTATAACAATGAACAAACTTGCCGTAAAAATCCTGCAGTCCCCAGGAAAGTCATTTCCTTCTTTCTTATTTGCTGGTTCTAGTCTAATCTGTCCACTACCTATCCAGAGCCCCAGATACTGTTCCTCTGCCCAAGCCCATTGAAACTTATTTGGGTCAATAGTGAGCCAATAGTGAGCCATCAGCCACCTGCAGGGAAGTTGAGGTCCTGGGGAACACTCTCAACAGGCCTACTACTGCCACCTGGTGAGATGCAATGGATCCAGTGACTGGACCCCAATGCTCTTCCACTCCTGACCGGGCCCCAACAGATGATGCCGCAACAGATGATGCCTCAACAGACCGGGCCAACACCATCGCTACAGCCAACACCATCGCCACGTGCATGGCCTCAGCACAGCCCATCCACAGTTCAACTATGTCTAGTGACAGCCCTCACAGCCGCTCAGAAGGTATCTGAAGGGACTTCTTGTGTCACATCCGCATGGATGATGATCGTAACTACGGACTAATGCAACGGCTGACAGCCCAACTTGAGAGGCTGAATGATATTGCTACCAATCAAGTCGACAGCAGCAGATCACTATATGGTGAGGTGAGGAGGCATAATCTAAGGATGGAGTGGTATGAGCGAAAGGCTCATAAGGACAGACAAGCCCAGACACATCACATAGAGCACTAGTGCAGTTGGCGGAAGGCCACATCAACACTCTCGACAGACTCCACCACCACTGCAACCAGAGCCTGTGGCCTCCTCATCTCACCCCTAACCACCAACGCCAGCTGCTACACAGCCACCCCAGTTGGACGCACCCCTCAAACCAATATCCCTTGGCCAAGGTAGAGGGCGGAAGCGCGCAGGCACGGAAGGTGGGGACCTAGTGCTCAGAAAGAGGAAGTAGGTGAGAACATCCCCTAAGTCAGTGGCTGTCAAACCTCTCCCCACGAAACACCACACAGACCATGATTTTGGTAAAACACTGTGTGAATACAATGTGAACCAATTTGAGGCTCCCCCACCTGTTGAATACTCGTTGCCTCACTTGGTTCCAGAGTTTTACATAAATCATGGACTGTCTGATAAGTCCTCCTCATCCACTGTCCTCAATTAATATTATTTTGTATTAATGTTGACATACTATTGGCTGGCCACAGAGTTATGTACACATATGGTTATGTTGAATATTTCTGTAATTAATGTTCAATGTTGATTGCCGTTGAGATGAGGTGTTGCAGTCAAACCAAATAGTGTTCTGATTGATATCTTGTTCTTGTCTCTGTAGGTCTTTATACCCCAATCTCACGACCATGAAGGCATGTTCCTCAACCTCCTCTTTTTGTGTCACAGATTCTGCTCATCAATTTCTGATTATTCCTTAATATATGAAAACAAACTGTGTGTAGAATAGATTTGTATGACATTATCCATGATTATGTTCATCTGTTTAATGAAGTAGATATAGACCAGTTGTATGCACATTAAATGAAGTAATTTCTAATGATCCTTTTTTCATCAGATTCCGGTTGCAGTGGTGTAGTGACCACATGTGATCCTGGTAGGTGCTATGCATCATGCTTATTCTAGACTATGACATTACCCCCTTTATTTATCCCCTTTTTTCTAAAACAAGCCTCTTGCCCTCCCGGGACCACCCACACCACACCCATGATATTAATGCACAGTCATATGCTGATAAACATGTGCTCTGTGTATCTAATAAACTATGATATTTTTATACTGTTATCAGTGTTTCTGTGTGTTTGTAATGTAGGGTTGAGGTCATAGCTCTGTCACTAGTGCAGCTGATGGTGGAGGTAATGTTCCTGAGTTTAATTCCAGCCACAGCTATGTATGATATTCATGTTTCCTTACACATGGTGATATGTATTAATGTTATATATTAGAGTATATGTTAGTATGAGGTGCAGTTATCTAATGTTTATGTGTATGTGTAGATTAATATATCTGTGCACAGAGTTGTTGTGGTTATATATACAGTGCCTTGCAAAAGTATTCACCCCTCTTGACTTTTTACCTATTTTGTTACATTACAGGCTTAAGTTTAATGTTTTGTTAATCTCAATTTTATGCGATGGATCAGAACACAATAGTCTAATTTGGTGAAATGATAAAAATATATACATAAAACTATTTTTTAGAAATAGAAAACAGAAACTTGGCCTGTGTGTATGCATTCACCCCCTTGGTTATAAAGCCCATATAAAGGTCTGGTGCAACCAATTACCTTCAGAAGTCACATAATTATTAAAATTATGTCCACCTGTGTGCAATCTAAGTGTCACATGATCTGTCATTACATATACACAGCTTTTTTGAAAGGCCCCAGAGGCTGCAACACCTAAGCAAGAGGCACCACTAACCAAACACTGCCATGAAGACCAAGGAACTCTCCAAACGAGTAAGGGACAATGTTGATGAGAAGGACAAATCAGGGTTAGGTTATAAAAAATATCCAAATATTTGATGATCCCCAGGAGCACCATCAAATCTATTATAACCAAATGGAAAGAACATGGCACAACAGCAAACCTGTCAAGAGACGGCCGCCCACCAAAACTCACAGACCGGGCAAGGAGTGCATTAATCAGAGAGGCAGCACAGACACATAAGGTAACCCTGGAGGAGCTGCAAAGTTCCACAGCAGAGACTGGTGTATCTGTACATAGGACGACAATAAACCGTACGCTCCAAAGAGTTGGGCTTTATGGCAGAGTGGCCAGAAGAAAGCCATTACTTCCAGCAAAAAAACAAAATGGCACTTTTTGAGTTTGTGAAAAGGCATGTGGGAGACTCCCAAAATGTATGGAGGAAGGTGCTCTGGTCTGATGAGAACTTTTCGGCCAGCAAAGAAAACACTATGCCTGGCGCAAACCCAACACATCACATCACCCAAAGAACACCATCCCCACAGTGACACATGATGGTGGCAGCAACATGCTGTGAGGATGTTTTTAAGCAGCCAGGACTGGGAAACTGGTCAGACTTGAGAGAAAAGATGGATGGTGCTAAATACAGGGATATTCTTAAGCAAAACCTGTACCACACTGTGCGTGATTTGAGGCTAGAATGGAGGTTCACCTTCCAGCAGAACAATGACCCCAAACACGCTGCTAAAGCAACACTTGAGTGGTTTAAGGGGAAACATGTAAATGTGTTGAAATTGAGATTGAGATTTAAAGATTGCTGTTCACAAGTGCAAACCATCCAACTTGAAGGAGCTGGAGCAGTTTTGAAAGGAGGAATGGGCAAAAATCCCAGTGGTAAGATGTGGCAAGCTCATAGAGACTTATCCAAAGCGACTTAGAGCTGTTATTGCCGCAAAAGGTGGCTCTACAAAGTATTGACTTTAGGGGCGTGAATAGTTACGCACATTGACTTTTTCTTTTATTTTGTCCTATTTGTGGCCTCAGTCATAATAAATAAAACATTTAAAATCTTCAAAGTTGTGGGCATGTTCTGTAAAAGTGGCAGACAGGGAGCTCAAACCCATGACTTAGCAATAAGAATAAATGTTTAGAACCAGATGTTACCTACTGTGTCACCATAACTCCCAAACACTTGCATTTTAGTTCACTATTATGATGTGCACTAGTTACATTCTCATGTATATGCTGGGTTTCCCTTAATAGCTCCAAAGGCTGAACTAGATTGTCAGTAGTTATCTACCCTCATGGTTTAATTCAATAATGCAAACACATAATGAATATTACATGTACACCCCTAACAGAACAGATATTGACTTTCATTGTCCTTTAATTGGTGTTACAGAAATGCTATGGTATCAACATTAGCGAGGCAAACACAAACATAGCTGATAAATAATATTTAATCTTAGCATAAATCATAACATTAACATATCAACAAAGCCACACGGTGATAAATTATCACAGGCATGCAAAGTATCATGGTGGAGGTGGGTAGGATACAAAGATCTAGTGACAAGGGGAAATAAGGGATATAGAAATAGAATGCAGGCAGGGGAAATTACATTGATATGGATGATCAGTTTAGGGGGATTTACAGTGTATCATCCAACATGAGGCAATATCATTTACATAATTTTATTAAAGATAACATGATAACAATAACATTCAATAAGCAAAGATAACAATAATACAGTATAAGGATAGATATCTATAGGGAAAAGTAAAATGTAGGGTTGTCTGTCCAACAGACACTCCTATGCAACTTGAGAAATATAAGTGCTCAATCAGTGAATATTATAACCCAATTATGACAATTCTCTGGCAATGATAATCATCTAGGAGAGCAGCCTCTCCATAAATAACTTTGGACACTCATATGGGGACATGACCAGTACTATATCAGTCTGTTCTAACTTTGAGAGGTTCACTCACAACAAACTGGGCAATTTGAGTGGAATTCTGCTCTCTGAATGATAATCTCTATTATCTGTTGTTGCTTATGCATAACTGAAGGTTAAGGTAACCTCATTAACAGTTATGTTCCAAGCATAGAGTTACTCTTCCCCATATGTACTGGGAGGATCACATCAGTACTGAAGTAGAGGAGAGTATAGAATGTATAAAGCAATTGGTACATATAAATCTGTGTAGAGTATGTGAGCATACACATGCTGTAGATATGCAAGGAATATCAGAAGACAGATGTCACATGACATCTGTTTTGTATTCTGTAATTAAAGCTTTACATATTTTGGCTAATCAGCAGTGGGAATCAAATATCACACTGGATGCAACAACTTAATGATTCAGAGACATGCACATACATGATGACATTAGCATGAACATGGAATGTCGGGATGCTTATCTTCATGCCTTGCTCTGACCGTGATCTGAAAGAAACACACAATTAACATATTATGATGAACATTACACATGCTATATGAGCAGCTACCAACAGATGCAGGTATGTTTGCACATATGTTTACATGTTATTTAGTGATATCTTAAACAAGCTACTCATCTGACAGATGATGATGATGGATAATTCTAATTACTCATGATGTAGGAATATTACAACTATTACACATAGATGCATCTTTGGAGATCCACATGTGGTGTTTTACCTTGGATGTGGTTAAGAGAATATCCACGAGGAGATCTGTTCCCGTTGGGATGTCTTTCGAAAAGAAAGGTAGGCCTCCATTAATGGAGTTGTTATTTATTTCTTCTCCTGCATATGTGCACATGTTTTCTGCAAATACCTACAATGTAGTGAATGTTGATGTAGCTGATGTTCTGTTGCTGTACATGTTGTTTTTCTTTGTCTGTGTCGTTAACCGATGAGTTGACACGGCAGCACTTCTGTAATGGCAATATGATGAGATAATTAGAGTCACACATAATCCACTGTAATCATTTTGATTTCAACATTGATTTCTACTGTTAGTGATCAAATCTTTGGGAACTTTCCTGTTATCTGACTGTGACTGCTGGCGGTTGCATTTCTGGTCACATCATAGGAAAGATCCCTTCTTTGCATCCCATGATGACCATTGATTATCGTTTAAAATATTCTGGTATGTCCCTATCCCTAGATTGATATTAATTGCATTGACCTCTATTGGATGTGGATTAGCATTATCAGACAATGAGAACATTACTGTTCTGCACTGTGAAGAGGGTTTCAAATACGGTGGTGGGGCCTATATACATTGATATTGTGGAATATATAATCACATCCATTTAGTTTCTTTCTGGAGGTTTGCAGATATCAGTACATATGATGTGTATGGGAATGTGTACATACTTACCATTAATGGATAGCATAGCATGTTGTAGTTGATCCAGTGTTAATCTATAGTGCATCATGAGATATATCAGGAAGCTCTTCTCTACTGTGACAATTGGGAGGAGAAAAGATTTGTATTAGTTATGCATAAATCAAGCTACATTATAGTTGGTTGTTATTTGTTTTGTAATTACATGTGAAGTACTCACGGATGATGCAGGCCTGTCTACTTCCCCATCTAGCTGCTGAGGGGTCTATGTCGACAGCTATCAGCAAGGGTTGATTAGTTAGTGTTACCATTGGAGCCAAAATGCCTGGGTGTTGGGTCTGAGTACATCCCACGTGGGGAACTGTGCAATGTCTGGGGTGTGCAAGTTTTAGATTCATGGGCCGATGGTTTTTCGCTAACCAGGGGACCCAGCGGAGGGTAGTAGGGCTTGTTAGCAGACTCAAGGCGCCTCCTGTGCTGGGATGAAATGGTGATAAGGCCTGTGAGTTCAGAGCATGTGTAGCAGTTGGGTCTACCTGTTCTCTAGCCAACCTTCCCTTGAATAGTGATATCTTTATTGATTCAGAGGGGAGTCGGCTAGGAGAGGTGTGTGTATGCTTTTAGTGACGGACTCTGACTTCCATAGCAATTTTAACAATTTGAGCTCATTTCGGGTTCAGTACATTAATCCCTGGTCCCCCTTCTCTTTCTGGGTAGCTTTCTGCCTAACCCCCTATAGGGTACTATCCTAATCTAATTCGGCTCTTAGCACCTTCATACTAGCCCACTGGAGCCCTTGCCCCAGCAGGTTAATGGATTTACCCTGGTTTCCGCTAGGGTGGTTCCATCCACGTACTCCGTTTCCTCCATGGCTGCATTTGCCACTTGTACCCGGGTCACAATGTCGAGGAACAGACACTCCATGTACCCGAGATCGTTCCCAACAGGACACCCACTGGTAAGCCAGCTATCACTCCCACTTCCCTGGTGCCATTCCTGGTTTCACAATCCATATATACATGGGCCACAGAAATGGTAAATCCCTGTCCTCCAGCTACCATTACATCTAGCTCTTTGTTCAATATGACAGAGTCACTTACCAAATCAAGGTGAATCAGTGTAATCTTAGCCCCAAGTGTCCTGAACCCTTGGACCAATCGTCCATCCACCACAAACAGCTGGAGGTGCATGCTCCCGTTGTCCTCTGGGGTGAGTTGTATGGCATTGATGGTGGGGTATATTTCCTGCACTTTGGGGCAATCATGAAACTGCTCCCTTTCCTCCTCCTGGTCTGAAGCCCAGCTCCCCAAAAAAATCTCCTTGGATGGTCCCATTGGTGGTACCCATAGCAATGTGGTTCAAAGCGAGGTTTCCAGGTATCAGGGTGAGGATCAGCAATGACTGGTAGTGTGGTTGGTACCCCGACTCGGAGCCTGACTTCCTGGTTGGTATAGGAACAGTTGTCCATGGAGGCAGCAGTCATTCCCCCCCCTACCCCCCAGGCTGCTAAGCTGCTTGGGTACACTGTCCTTGGCTCTCTCCGTGTCTCCAGCTGCTTCTCCGGTGGTAGGATTCTGGTTTCCGGTTCATTCGTGCATATTGGCTGGGCACACAGAGTAAAATTGCTGCAGTAACACAACATGCTTTGCCTCATCTAAGGTGTGAATGTCCTGGCCCTTCTACCAGCTCTAACAGGCATGACTCCTCCTGCACATCAACTCTGCATAGGAAACCCCCAATGGCTTGATAATGGTGCAAAACAACATCCAGTATGTTTTGGTGTTGATGACATACTGATAAAGCAGTACCTGGTGCACCTGTTAGTAATCATTGGCCTTGTCCCAAGGGATAGCCCGGTAAGTTATGCTGGCTTGTCCTCTAAGCTGACTGACAAGGAGCTTTATCCACTCGGGTGGAGCTTGCACTACCTTTCAAAGTCCTGAAGAAACCCATCAGTGTCCTACTGGTTCTTATCAAAGTGTTTGGAAAGGCTGTTAGCAACTTTCAGCTGAGCTGAGAAGGGTACCCTGGGATCCTTGGTTGGGTGGCAAGAGGAAATAAAGGCTGATCTCCCCTCTCATTATGAGGACATCTTGGCTGATCTGCTGCTTGGCGGATCTCCCCTCTCATTATGAGGACATCTTGGCTGATCTGCTGCTCCATTATGATCAGTCAGGTCCCTAGGTATCTAGACTCTCCATATCTCCTCATCACCTCATCCTCCCCGACTAGCTGAACATCAAGGAGACAAATGAGGTGGTACCGCCAGAGGAGAAGTCTACTCTGCCCGGTCTTTCTCCCAGCTGACTGACTTGTCATTCCTTTGGGGCTCCTGGATCATCCCTGGATGGGTCTTGTGTCCTGGCATCTGAATACCACTTGCCTTGATCTGCTCACGGAGCTCAGTGACAAACATGCCCTTATACTCCACAATCCTGGTATTGTGTCTCGAGAATTCCACCACTGCCACCAGGATGTCTTCATTGGGTTTGAAAAGGCCAAGGAAATCCAAACCAACTCACAGATTGTATAAGTTCTGTATCCCTTACAAACAAGACAGCAAATGAGCTGGGAAGAAGGCAAGTTGGTGAGTGCTTCTGCTCAAGCAAATGGTATGAGGCCCAGTGGCATTGGCTGAGCCCCTGCAGAAGTGACTGCTCAGTGCCGATGTCAAATGGAGCTGGGAAGAAGGTTAGTTGGTGAGTGCTTTAGCTCAGATGGTTTCGCGTAAGACCCAGCGTTGTTGGTTGCAGAAGTCACTGCTCAGCATTGATGGTAACAGGAGCTGTGAAAAAGGGCAGTTAGTGAGTGCTTGTGCTCAGGTGGATGGCATGAGGCCCAGCAGTAGCTGCTCAGTCCTGATGGTCAGTGGAGCTAGGAAGAAGTTCAGTTGGTCAGTGCTTCTTCTCAGGTGGATGGCATGAGGCCTAGTGTCACTAGCTGCGCCTCTACAGAAGTGACTATTCAGTCCCAATAGTCAATAGACTGGGAAAAAAGTCAATATGTGAGCTCTTCTTCTCAAGTGATTGGTATAATTCTTATGGGATGGACATTGCACTATTGCAGCATTTTTAAATGCAAATTTTCACTGTTGCAGACAGAACTTTATCTGAATTTAAGATCTCCTACTCCAATAGAAGCAAGTTATCAGAAACCAGAATGGTAGGTCCAACTGTAGATTAAGTGCACATAAACAGCAATAAACGAAATGCTTTTTCATTATTTTTACTAAAAATTTTTACTCAATATCAAGAATACCTCTGCAAAAAAAAAACAATTTAATCATATGACTGCAGTGGTCCTGTATTTTAATATTTGAGGGTCCTCCTATTGGAAGGTTTTAGACAGATATTAATAATTTTACTCCTCAGAATGCTTTGTGCATCTTCCAAGCGTTCTTGAATTTCTTTCAACATATTCATAATAATAATCATAAAAATTATCTAATTAAAACCACTAAAAAAGATACATTACAAAATACTCATAATATAAAGTAAGAAGGATATAGCTAACTATACATATATATATATATATATATATATATATATATATATATATACATACATTTTTCTAACAAGAAAAAATCCAGTTGCAGAAATATTGCGAAAAACATAGCGTATAAACAGAATTTTGTTTACAATTCTTTGGTTATTAGCCACTGCAGTTTGCTCAAAGTGACCTTGCCCGTGTCATTTTTTTAACTTGAATACAATGGGTGAGGATACATTCCTCTCATTACACATTTTAAAAATAAAGCTCTAATAAACGTATTTATTTTTGTTTTCTTTTAAAATGTAAGTAAAAATAATAGGAGAATGTGATTGTGGTGATTAACTAATTGTTCAAGTGACAAGAATTTAAAAAGGAGGTAATAGTTAGGGGGTAGATAGAGAAAGAGACAACTAACGGTGTTTTTGGTTGTGTTCTAGGAGGTTTTGAAATGACCCATAGCAAAGAGGTTTGTGATAGACTGAGGCGAAGTGTTCTTCAGAAGATCGATCTCTATGTGTTTCATGCTATAACTGGATTTACAAAAAACTGTATTTAATTTATTGCACTTTATGTTCACGTAAGCTACACTGATAGCCTTCATTTTGGTTTCTGCTTATTGGTTCTACTGGTAGGAAGAGATTTTAAATGCCAGTGGAAATGATAAACAGTTAACTGCTATATCCACCCGAATGTCACCAAATTCAGCTATCTAGGAACATGTCGCTTTCCAGGCATCCAGCAATACCTTGTTTCTTCTGCTATTATATTAATTTGACCCACCACAGAGGATAGTATAATCCTCATATAGAAGAGTTCTCTTGATGTATATTTAAATACATTTATAATCTCCATCCTTTGTATTAGACCTCAGCTAAATAAACATTAAGATTAATACTACATGTTTGCTTTACAAGTCAGGTATGAAATGTTATTAGTAAAAATATCAGCAAACTTCCTGAAGGGTCATGTGGTGTCATTACTTAATGTTGTTCCCAGGTGACTTTGGCCATGGCCAGTGTGTTATCCATTATTGTGTTACATGATGTATGTTTGTACAATTAATGTTCACAACAATTCGCCAAGGGTATGCCAACTTTTGAGCACAACTATATTTTCCCCTAGTAGATAAATAACATAGATTTAATTGAACTACTGTTATCTCAAATATGAATTAATTTAGCAAATTAAAACAGGATGTGATGGATTTTTAATGTATGGTTATATACTGAAATGTACTATTACCTCATTATTTCAGCATAAAAGGTCAGCAGAGAACATTTAGCAGCTCACAAACCATAATGGAAGCAGTATGTACATGGTAAACCTTTCAGGCTTCTAGGGCCAGTTGTGCTTAATTTAGGGGTGCATAGAAAGATGAACTGTATTGTAATTCTACCTCCCCTTTCCCTATCCCATGGGGATACCTATGGATTTCATTTAATAGTGGATCATAGGTCTATGTTTAATTGGCACCATTGATTCTTCATCCACTCCCTATGATTGTTCTTCCTTCCCAGAACCGCTTTCATTCCTCCATTCCACGACACACCCATCTGTCTCTATCTCCAAGCCCCCCTTCACACTTCCCCTAGCCACAGATAAATCTGTCCATTTCTCCATTATCCATTCCCTCCTCTGTCTATACCTCTTCCCTTTTATCTCTGCATTTATCTCACCAACACAACACTCTTTCATGTACTCCCTGTCTCTTCTTTTACCACCTTCCCTCTTCCTGCTTCCTACTTTGTATCATCCTTCACCTGCCATTGTCTCTTCCAACCCCCACTACCACTTTTACTTTCCCTAATAGTCCTATTTTGTCTTCCTTCTCTTCTACCCCTCTCACTGTTCATCAGTCCCCTCTTTTGTCTATTTCATTTTCTTTTTGTCTTTTTCTCTATCCCTATGGCTCAACTCTCTTTTCCATTCCACTTTTTGTCTCTCATGCCATCTGCGCTGACCCATTTCCTCAATAAACTCGCCCTTGCACTCTATCCTCCCACATCCGTTGGTATCTTCTTTGATTCCCCTGCCTTTATATTCTTCAGTCTCCCACCCTTGCATTTCCTCCATAGATTTTTTTTTTAAAGATTAAAACAAATGCAAAAAAATTAAACAATGAGTAAATATTTAGAAGGAAATTAAACCCACATTTTAATAATAGCCAGACTTTACACATAGGACCTGATGTAATTCCAAGCCCGCAGCTGCCTTAATACCGGCCGTAAGTCTGCGGGTAGAAATTTGCAATAGTTACAGAGTGATTTAATTGAACAAGGCTGCAATTACATGGCCGAAAGCCAAAAACGTAAACCATGTAACAGTACGTAGCATTTCAGGGTATGATCATGATCAATTAAGCAAAGTAACGATTTAGAAACAGCCGTTAGTAAATGAGACTGTCATCATGACATCAGTAAAGCATGGCGTTTAAACGTCAATCGATTAGTGTTTAGATGTCGATATGCGATCAGACTCGCAATCCAGCGATTTAAAAATCAATACAAATCAATGAAGAAACTGTTCTAGTCCATGTGGGTGGCCTGATATGTATTAACTCCTTGATTTCCGAGATGCATATAACAAGGAATTTAAGCTTAAAAAAAGAATGTACTGCAGATCTGTGAGCTTGAGGCTGTTGTGCAATTCATTCTAATGTTTTTCATCGCTTTCCCTGTATTTTAAAGTCTAGTAATGTGTTATTATTGGCTATTATAGTGTTACAAACAGATGTTTAACCCCCTTTCGAGTTCACTCTAGTACTTATAGAATTTTTTGCTACATTTGCCATTTACCGGTTTGAAGGCAATTGCCGACCTGTGGAATTGTTGCAATAAAATCACGATTTGCGATTTTAGCAATTGTAACATTTGAAAGATCAAAGGATTAGATGGGTCGAAGTTGCCATTTTTACAACCGCAGGAATTTTCAGCCTGTAGCTTGCAAATAGTTTGTGGGTAGCTAGAAGAAGCCAGTTAAACATCAGTAAATTTTACGGACTCCATTACGGGCTCTGGTAATTACAAATTGCTCAATTAAATAGGGGCCATAGCCTTGTTGCTTTAGAGACTGATTGTTCATACACAAGAAAAAGCCTTTGTTGACACAAATCAAATATAGTCTCAAGACATCCCAAATTTTCTCTCATTCTCTCTAGCAATGCAAAGGCAACCCCATTAGCGGCATTGCACCAAACTTGTGTTTCATTCTGCATAGAGCTTACACCGAACCTATTCTAAGACGAAAATGTAAAAATAATAAAAATCACTCATGTGCTGACCCTACTGCATTGCCAAAAAATCACAACGTTTTGGAAGAAGCCCATAGCCTGAATAAGCTCAATTGTCCGTATATCCATACCCAATGATCATGGCCTTATTACACCCACAGACACAACCATACCATAAGACAAATCAATGGCATAGTTGCATAATGAGACATTGGATCTCCCCATACCCCCAGAAATCACTACTTCATTACACAAACTTCATTACACAAATATCAATATGACAGTTTACTTAGAGTTCTAGGTTCTGTTGTTTTATTATGCTGAGATGTTTAGTCGTTCAGTCTTGTCCAATTTTCCCTGATTCTATGAACCGTGGCAAGGCAGGCACAACGGTCAGCCACTGCCCCTCAGATCTCCCTCAAGCTCATTGTTTTAATTACCTGATCTATCCATCTCCTATCCCCTTCTTCTTGTGCCTTCAACCTTTCCCAACATCAGAGTCTTCTCTATGGAATCCTGTCTTCTCATGATACCGGCAAAATATTTGATCTTTAACCTCATGATCAAAACTTCCAGTGGACAGTTTGTCTTGATTTCCTGTAGAACTGATTTATTGGAACTTCTTGCAGTCCAATGGACTCTAAACAGTTTTCACCATCACTATAATTCAAAGACATCAATTTTACAGCTCTCATAATCTTTATGGTCCAGCTCTCGCACCTGTATGTTACTACTAGGGGAACACCATAGTTGTAACTTTGTTGCTAATTTAATATCTTTACTTTGTAGTAGCTTGTCCAGACTTGCCATAGCTTTCCTCCCCGGAGACAAACATCTTTTAATTTCATGGCAGACATCTTGTAGCCCAGGAAAATAAAATGTTACAAAGATACAAATTTAAATCAGCAAAACAAGCAGATCTTACACTTCAAAGTAATTCCTGAGGGAGTACTGTGCAAACTGAACTCTCAAACATAAGCAGGAATTTACATTATAGCTAGTTTTTTTTTTTTCCGTATTAGATTCAATTAACATTGGTATCACATATATAGTTGTAAGCAATGCGGGTTGGCAAAAGTTGTTTCTAATGCTCCTTGCGCTACTGATGAGCGCTGTAGGCACTAATCCCTACGATGGGACTTACACCGAAAAATTTACGGACTTAGCATCCACAAAAAAGAGCTGCGGGACTTCGAAAAAAAAACATTACGAGCTCGCAAAAATATGACTTTAGCAAACCGAAACCCGCTCATATGAAAACATTAAAAACACAATAAATACACACAATAAACACATAAAAAGCATACCCACAGCAAGAGGAGGCACCCAGAACCTCTGAAGGTGAAGTTACACCTCAATTTAAGTAGAAATTCAAGAGTTTATATACCCGAAAATCCCCTAAGCAAGAGAAAAAATGGCCGCAGAAAAAAACAAAAATGAGGCTACAGGACCCTAAACACGCAAAACATCACAAAACACATATGGATTTTACAAAAAAGCTGTACGAGGTCCAAGAACAAGGACGCAAAATCAGCCACAGCCGCGTACCACACACACACGTCATTTTACAACACTAACTTACACAATTCGGAAGTACACAGCTACCCTAACAGATTTTCCTCGCGCACGCACACTATTTACACTACACACTGCACACATTGCTGACACTTACACCTCAGCTCCACAACAGTGAAAACACCCATTGTATGCTGCAGCAACATCAAAACAGATTGTCAGCTCTTCAGCACAATGCTTCCTGCATATATTACTTCAAAAAAGGGGAAAGTATATTCATTTATTAATTATTTCATTAGCATACAAAAAAACACCTCCAATGCTGCTCATAGTACACAAACAACCAACAGCCTCGCAATGCGCTCAAGGGAAGGCTTGCAATGAGCGCGAAGGATCTCGGAAAACCAACAAAATTAATGTCGCAACCAAACACCATTACCTGCTTTACAATCTTAGTGCCGTCATTTTTTGATGGGCAAGTCGCTAGTCATATAATAAACACAAATATAGCTAAAATGGCTACCAAATATAATGTAAAATTATGGTATAGAACAATAAAAGATTTTAGAAAAGTCTTGTTGCTCGTCTTGTGAGCGGTTCCATAATGCCCATTTCTAGGGAGTGTCTTTAATTCTGATTTTATAATCTATTTGACAGGATTTTTATAAATCAAAATGCAAACAGAGACAGAATTAAGAAGCTCTGTACAACTCTGACACCAGATTAATTTACATCGAGCGAGGACGATAATATCTAGCTGGATTTCGGAATATAGGAAAAGAAGCAGATCATGGGACCATTAATGATTGTATCTCTATTTCTCCAAATAGCAGTCACCGCATCAGCCTTGAAACCACAAGATATCATTACAGACGCTATTGGGATGTTCAACCAAGAGTTACCAACAGATCCAGTCTTCGCACTTTATGAAATAATAACCAAATATGAACAGGTAAAAAATATTTTTCTGGTGTCGTTTTTTTATATTTGCAATTAATTTGTTATTTCAACTCATCACAGTTTCCTGGACAATTACATTAATTTTTAAAGCATATTTCACAGTTTCACAGATATTTGTATTAATCATACATTACATAAATGTTACTTTGCTTGTATTTGCTGAATCTTTGTGTAAGGTTACAAATTCACTTCAATAAATAAGTAATAATAATGCTGCTATATGTATACAAGATAAAATAAATAACCACACATATAAAACAAATATAAATAAATTCTGCATTTAACTGTCTAATTTTTTTACTCAAATTTTTAAGATTAGATAAAAAAAATGAAAGGAACACAAAGCTGAGAAATCTTGGAGAACCACTGAATACATACATGTATTATAGAGATGTTATTGGAGGCAGAAATGTTATTATGACAGTGTCTCTTGGTACATTTTGCAGTTCCTGTAAGGTACATACAGTGATATATATATATATATATATATATATATATATATATATATATATATATATATATATATATATATTTATATATATACACAGTTGGGCTCAAAAGTTTGCATACCCTTTGTGAATTGGTAATATCTGTACCATTTTTAAATAAGACATAAGTGATCAGCAAAACACATTTACTTTATTTCTTATGGGATTCATATACAACTGTAGGTTATAACCGAATGGCATAATCATAAAACAAAACATGGCAACAAAGAAAAAAAATTAAATGACGCTGTTCAAAATGTTACATACCCTTGGTTCTTAATACTGTGTATTGCCCCCTTTAGCATCAATGACAACGTGCAGTCTTCTGTAATAGTGGTCTATAAGGCCCCCAGTTCCTGCAGGTGGTATAGCTGCCCATTCGTCTTGGCAAAATGTCTCCAGGTCATGCAAAGTCTTTGGTCGTCTTGCATGAACCGTACGAGATCTCCCCAGAGTGGCTCAATGATATGAAGGTCAGGAGACTGTGATGGCCACTCCACAACCTTCACCTTTTTCTGCTGCGCAGCCTTCCCATGCGCAGCCTTCGTGCAGAAGAATGTAAATTGTCTGCCAGTATTTTCTGATAACATGCTGCATTCACCTTTCCATCAATTTTCACAAGATTCCCCGTGCCTTTAAAACTCCCACCCCCCAAAACATCAGTGAGCCACCACCATGCTTCACAGTGGGGATGGTATTCTTTTCACTATAGGCCTTGTTGACCCCTCTCCAAACATAGCGATTATGGTTGTGACCACAAAGCTCTATTTTGGTCTTGTCACTCCAAATTACAGTATGCCAGAAGCTATGAGGCGTGTCAAGGTGTTGTTGGGTATATTGTAACCAGGCTTTTTTGTGACATTGGCTCAGTAAAGGCTTCTTTCCGGCATCTCGACCATGCAGCTCATTTCTGTTCAAGTATCTTCGTATTGTGCTCCTTGAAACAATCACGCCGTCTTTTTCCAGAGCAGCCTGTATTTCTCCTGAGGTTACCTGCGGTTTACTTTTTATTCCGAACAATTCTTCTGGCCGTTGTGGCTGAAATCTTTTTCTGGTCTACCTGACCTTGGATTGATATCAAGAGAATAAGTGATTGAACAGTACTGACTGGCATTTTCAATGCTTTGGATATCATTCCTTTCCCATCTTTATGAAGGTCCATTACCTTGTTACACAGTTCTTTTGACAGTTCTTTTCTGCTCTCAGTATGTAGCCTGCTCAGTGCATCCACGTGAGAGCTAACAAACTCATTGACTATTTATACACAAACACTAATTGCAATTTCAAAAGCCACAGGTGTGGGAAAATTAACTTTAATTGCCATGTTAACCTGTGTGTGTCACCTTGTGTGTCTGAAACAAGGCCAGACATTCAAGGGTATGTAAACTCTTGATCAGGGCCATTTGGGTGATTTATGTTATCATTATGATTTAAAAAGGAGCCAAACAACTATGTGATAATAAATGGCTTCATATGACCACTATAAAAGACATTTTGTTTGCAGGATCAGTCATATTTTCAAAATAAATGCCAACATTTCACAATGTCAATTTCAATTTTTGAGTACAACTGTATAAAATATATATATATTATAGTATTTTTTAATTTATTGTTGTTCAGTCACTCAATCATGTCTGACTCTCCATGACGCTGCACACCAGGCATATCTGGCAGCCACTGCCCCTCTGAGCTCCCTCAAGCTCATATTCATTGCTTCTAAGTATTGGCATATAATTAAATGAAGTGTCACAGAGATGTGAAGACAAGTTTGTTATTGAGTCGTTCACTCTTGTTTGACTCTTTGTAACCCTATGGATTGCAGCATACCAGGCACTTCTATCGTTATGTCTTTGGTTGTGCTTATCCATACGTTTTTCTTGGCAAAGATACTGGAGTGGGTTGCCAGTTCCTTCTCCAGTGAACCGAGATTTTTCTGATCTCTCTGATATGACCTGGCCATCTTTGGTGACCATAAATGGTATAGCTCTCCGTTCCATTGAGGTGCACAAGACCCTTCACCAAGCAACAAGGTAACGATCCAGGACTTTTTTTGTATTAACAAAGGCTTATGTTGTCCATTGGATCTACTTGAATACCCTTCTTGTTCTGTTATTTTTTTTATTGAATTTATAGCTTTGAATGTGAACATGGAAGTTTAATATGAGTGGAATAACGCAAAAACAAAAGGAGATCACCAGCGGTGTGTCAGTGCATTCGTGTCATGTTTAAAGAGTCTGAACATCAGTCTTGCTGAGCGTTGGCCAATTCTTCTCACAATACTCAACAAGATGTGGATATTTTCCTGGAAATCATTCTAACCTTATTGTATTTTTTGTTCCTCAGAGTAACTTGGAAGATCCAGAGCAGCTGGAATTCTTGATTAAAGAGACAGTCTGTCTTAAATCCAAAAATCACACTGGAGAGTCTTGTGATTTTAAAGATGGCACTGTAAGTAAGGTCAATGGCTATCTCTCAATGGTAGGAAATATGTAACGTCCACCACACTCAGCTTAAACCTGAATTAATATGATAATATATTCTTTCTACTGGGTGTAAACTATACACATAAAAACCTAAACACAACAGTTATTTGCATATCCACCTCACACATCTTTTTTCTCATAAAGGAGACATTTAAATTTTTCAGAATTTGTCTACATAATTTGTGAATATTTTAAAATAGATAGAATCTCTTTACTTTTACTTTAGTTTGGAATATAATAGAGAAAACTCTTTAACTCAATATTTAATCAAGAGTTGTGTTGTTTTTTGGTGGGGGATTTATAATTTTTATTGAGGAACCAAGGTTAATACAATAACGTAAGAGCATCACCAGCAAAATATAACCGGCATAGACACAACACTTGAGAAGTGAAGACCAACAATAAAAACCTTTTAACCTTGTATGTTTCTTTTTAGTTACTTCCATCTTGAATTACACTTATAGCACATTACACGTTTGCGTACGTTGTTAAGAAAAAAGAAATATGTAGAAGAAAACAGAGAATAGAGAGAAAGGAGAAGGGGAAAAACGAGAAGAAGGGGTGAAGTATATAGCCATGTCTGCTCCGAGAGTTTATACCCTACATATTATACTAAACCTGTATTATCACCACCCAACCGGGAGGGCCCAGGTGTCCCAACATGAAGCCCACTTTCTATATGAGTGATCCAGGTCGGCTGAAATACTGCTCAGTGACTATATAAATTTAAGTTTTGTCAAAATGTCCCTCTATGTAGGGATTGCCGACTTCCAGGATTTGGCTAATGTACTCCTAACTGCCAAAAATGATTGGCTTGACAGAAGTTGAGCCTCTTTACAAAGATACTGTATGGGAAGGCCCAATAGAGCTTCTTCTAGTTTTTGGTGAATCTCTCCAAAATATGATAGGTTTTCAGCCATATATGGGCAATCTTAGGGCAGTCCCAGAGGACATGTTAAAGGGTGCATAAGTTGCTACAACCGCTGAAGCAATTGCCATTTAAGGAGGGATTGGAAAGTTTTGTTCTGGCAGGTGTCGAGTACCCCCTCATGATGTTCTTGTGCGTATTTTCCCTCAGGATTGTGTTTAGGGAGTAACCTGTAGCCTGCTTATGAATTTTGTTCCACTGAACATCGGTTAAGGCAATGGTAAGTTCTGATTCCCAGGAATGCAGGTGGTGAAGTTTAGACCGTGTGGTCTGGTCTAATAGATAATTGTATATGGTGGATATATTGCTATTCCCATCAGGGTTATCTATATAGCATTTTTCAAAGGGAGTGATCCTAGCTGAGGCATTAAGTTTGAGTACTTTGGTAACATTAACATATACCTGAGATAGGTTGAGCCATTCTTTTAAAGGTACATGATGTTGGTCCCTAAATGTCGTGGGGGACCAATGCTGATTTTCCCTTAAAAGTTCAGCAGCTATAGTTAAATTATTTTCTATCCACCATTTAAATTGGAAAAGTCTATTAATTGGTGTAGACTTCTGATATAACCATAGTGGGGTGAGCCATGAGCCTGATTCTACAAGTGGTATTCTTTTGTGTGTTTGAGTCAAGATGGCCAATGATTGGACTACACAACTGGAAGTTGCCTAACTTATTATAGGCTGAGCCATAACACCTGGATACTTTTTTTAATCTCCACCCACACATGCAACTGCCCTTTACTGAACCATTTGGTTAATTTGGCTAAACTGGTAGCTTTACAGTACTTTAGTAAATCCGGAAGGTCGAGCCCTCCCTTGTGTTTATGTACCATCATTGCTGACGTACTAATCCTCAGCTTTTTGCGATCCCAGATAAAGCAGAAGAGAGATCCCAGAGAGATTGCCCTCTGAAGAACCAACATGTCCTTAGTGTGGACCGCTGTTAGGATAGTACGGAAGAGATACAGCAGCCTAGGTAGTAAATTCATTTTTATGGCATGTATTCTACCAAGCCACAAGATTTTATAGAAGGACCACGTGTTGATATAATTTAGTAGCTTTTTTATAAGTGCAGGAAAATCTGCTGAATACGTTAGGCCAGATTGTCTAAGCATGGAAACTCCTAAGTATTTAAGGTGGTGATTGACCCATTTAAAGGAAAGGTTTCCTCATAATTCAGATGCCAATTGTTTTGGTAAAGAAACATTCAGCGCTTCACTTTTGCTCGGATTAATTTTAAAAACAGAAATCCCGCCAAAAAGCTCAAGACCATGAAATAGGTTAGGAAGACGGGTCAATGGTTCGGTAACCGTAAGCATGACATCGTCTGAAAATAGGCTCAATTTGTGTTCTGTCTCTAAGATTTGTGTAGTTTCTATGATCAACCAACCATTAAGACACCCCTTGACCTAAAACATTGAAAAATAGAAACAATTTATTTTCAAAAATACTGTTTATCTCCATAAATATAAAAAAAAATATTAATACAGAAAAAAAAAAAAGTACCAGTATGGGCATTTTCTGTATGTATAGCATTAATAAGTTGATGTGCCTGCTCACTGAGTGCAGAATTTTCCTTTATATGACTTTAAGGTTTGGAGACCTCAATGATCTCTTTTGTGTTGTTATTATTTTTTTATGCAATAAATTACAGTCTACGTAGAGTGACCGACAAATCATAACTACGAAAAAAAAAAAGATATATATATGTATATATGATGCCAATCACAGCACCTCCATATGTAATTGTGACAGACAACTCACAGTACATAATATCTCTGTCATTTTCATAGATTGTGAAAATCTGCTCTGCCTACCTGACAGACCAAAGCACAGCCAAGTACAACATGAGCTGCATTGAGGTATCATCTTTATGTTGTTTTAAGAATGAGTGATATTGTTTAGTCATTCAGTCATGTCCAACTATCCTTGACCTTATGGACAGCAGCGCAACAGGCACATATGTGGGCAATTAAGCTCCATCAAGCTAATTTTCATCTTCCGGTGCCAAATTGTTATGTCTATGGTTGTGTTTATCCATAAGGTTATCTTGGCAAAGATACTGGAGTGGATGCCAGTTCCTTCTCCAGTGATTTGTCTGACCTTCCTGCTATTACCTGCCCATCTTGGGTGACCATGCATGGTATAGTTCACAGCTTCATTGAGGTACACAAGCCCCTTCACTACAACAAGGTAGAGATCCAGAAGGGGGGTGAAATGTAGTCATCTATAATTTTAGAAACTTCTTGGGATATTAATATTTCAGGACCAGATACCCCTATCAGAGTAGGGTTTGGTTTGTATAGTTTGTCTCTTTTAAGATTATATTATAAAACATATATTAACTATTGTCTTCATTCATTTATTTAGTTATTTATCATTTACAATATATTTTGTATAGATGAAAATACTATTTTGAGTATGTTTGGGTACATTTACGGTAAAATGTGAGATTTTGTATTACTGGGGTTAAAGTGCCACTGAAGTCTCATGCATTTATGTATTACACAAGAATTTTGTATGAAAAATGAGTGGTGTATAGTGTAGAAAAATTACATTAAAGTGAGACAGGGAGGGATTGTTTCTCCTACTCTGTCCTGATATGTTACAGGAATTTATTTTTATTTTTGTTGTTTAATGCACTGTTTTATTTTATTGTAAGAAAATAATATATTAGTTACCTTTTATTGCTAGATTAATTTGCATACCAGTACCCAGAATCCTTAGCTGCAATGGAAGCCCTTTATGCTGAGTTATGTGAGAGAACTGGTCCACCGTCCTCTTTGTGACTTATTATTTGAACTGAAAATGTATAGCGTAGTGATCTCACCAAGTATATTCCCCTTTTCTTCAGTACATTGAAGATGATTCTGATGGAAGAAAAGCAGAAAATGAAACTGAAGATCAGGATGAAAAAGGACCTGGAGCAGCACAAGTAACTGATGCAATAAGATCACTTTCCAGTTGTATACAATGTATCTTTAAACACCTGCTCAGTTGATAAGACTTTATTATATATGCAATATGTAAAGGTTTCCTTCATGATAATAATAATAAGAACCATTATATATATATATATATATATATATATATATATATATATATATATATATATAATTAATTCATGCTTCTGGCTCAGATAGCTGCTAATGTTTGTTAAATTCTTAATAATCATACAACATTTTCTTTTTCAATATGTCAAAATTAAAAGTGTTTGGATATATAAATGCCTATTTTTAGAGTCGGTAGCTGAGGATCAAATTGACAAATTAACAAATTGATACATCATTCTCCAAATCATTCATATAATTGATAATTCAAACTATAGAGATAAAGTCTTCTTTCTTTTCTTTTTCCCTCCATAGAAACATGAAGTAAGCTCAGCGTTTCGCCACTTAATGTGGCTTTGTCAGGGCTTTTGATTGGGCTATCATTATTAAATTGGATAATAATTTTAAATGTGCCTTTTGTCTGAATTTTAAATCACCAAATGTGAAAATAAAGATGTTTTTCAATTATTTTCATCTTTCATTTTCCCCTGAGATTGATGTAATGTTTGTAAAGGATTATCTGGTAAGAGCACATTCATTAGTTGATCTGTTATTGATAAAGAAGCTTAGAATTAAAGGATACTAGAATGGATGCACAATACTCCCATGATGCTTTGCGTTTCATCAGCTGACAAGCACTTGTGGCCAACTATTGTTGAAGATTAATTTTTACTACTGATCAGCAACATATTTAGATTGTTTGCTGACCTAGATTTGTGCCCCCCCTCCAAAGACATCTGGGGCAAATGTGCTACCCTAGGCTGGGGCATGGTTGACCAGTGCTACTTATTATTGTGTATCAGGAGAATATCAAAGTAGGATAAAGTAGGATAAAGAGTCTGCCCAGGAGACAGTAGTGATAGGAGTCTTTATCTGCCTTCTTCACCGCAGTAGCAGGCAAATCTAAATGGGTCAGAAAAACTTTAGGGCAGCTTCCTTGGTGGATCAGCACCCCCTGGACATCTAAAGGGAATGAAGAGAAGCAGCTCCATGAAACACCAATGTTGATTTACATTCAAATGTTATTTTCTGAAACACTTTAAATATATTGTTTTAAAATACTGATTTTACTGCCAGTCAGTTACTGAATGAAAAAATCCAGTAGGAACAATACAATGGCCTTTTAATCTTGTGGTTAGTTTTCATATATGATATAAAGACAGTTGATCTCTAAGTATTTGCCATTAGGCTCAGTAGTTAGTTGCCTAGGGGCACCTGCCTGCATTGTGCTGAAAAATAAAAATAGTATTAGAAGCTTCAAACAGCTCACACAGTGTACCATGCAGGGAGAGTGAGATGTTTTCAGATGGAATAGGAAAGTTTCTCTCTGATTGGTGGAAAGGTCCTGCTAATCTATTCAGTTCCTTTTCTTTCCTACAAAGCATGCTGGGAGGTGTAATGTTGCCTTCATATCAATAATGTCAACAACAGCCAATATAACAACAATTCCAGAATTCCAAGTGCAGCAACTGTGAGGACAGTCAGTCAGTCTTCTAGGGAGGGTCACAGATCTGAGATTTTCCATTGGAGTCAGTGACATTCAGGCTGGATGAGAGAAGCAGCCCAATACACAATGTAGTCAGATATTTAAAGATATCAATTGCATCCTAATCCATACCTGCGAACACAAACAAATAAACAGTTCTGATAATAAAAACAAGCTTAATCACTTGCTCTGAGAATTCTGGGTATTGATATGCAAATAGGTATATAATTATATAGACACATGCATACATTTCATTATATTTGCATTTGCTGACAACTCTTCTTTATTCTGAGCTAATTTATTGAAACTGTAATATTAAAATACTGTATATTTATGTGTCTTTGGGTGGGAGAGAAGCAACAACGACATGCCTCAGATGTAAATTCTGCCCTGTTTGGCACACAAACTATGTTCCCAATGCATGTTATATACAGGTAAACTTATCTGAATTAACTCTATAACAGGAAAAGAAAAGGTCACAGCCATATTTTGTACCCATAATATACATTCTTTTACAGCTTGTGTAGCTACAGTATACTGTTGGCCTTTGTGGCAGAGACGTTGCTAATATATATAGATTACGTTATCATATCAGGATTAACTGTAAAATGACCCACCCAGCTTTTTTGTATTTATTCTATGGGCCATGATATGTACATACATAAAGTAAATAGAAGTTCCATTGTCAGCGACTGCACAGAAAGAATATGATACATCCCTGGTTGGGTCCTGTAGCTGGTGTCTGTGTATAGAATATATTGGTATGACAATGGGAGAGTGGGTGCGAGGATGGATATTTTTTGGCATGTTCATGGCTATTTCAGCCTTGACCAAAGAAGAGATGATCGCTAAGGCTGTTGAGAGCTACAACCAAGGCATAGAGACAGAGTTTACCTTCCATTTATTGGAGATCAGCCTCAGAGAAGAACAGGTAAAGTACGTACGGATGGAAAACCAATTCATGTAATATATATATTAATATTAAATATTATAATAACATAGTAATACAGTGGTAGAGCTGGTGAATAGAGGGTTGTGGTGCAAAATAATCAGAGAGCTCCTTGCAACTCCCTATTATATATATATATATATATATATATATATATATATATATATATATATATATATATATATATATTTATATATGTCACAAATCCAATTTATACCTAGTTAAGTGAACGATATTATATTCTGGCATTAAATTCTGGCAAAAAATTTAATCAAAAAGAGGCCATAAAAATGGACTGTGCTTTATATTACAAATGTATATTTTGCTTGTCACTTGGGTTTGTATGTAATTTGTATGTATTTTATATTCCTGTGCAATTTTATATCCAATATGATACTTGAGAAGTAACCAGGATTTAACAGAGATGCAGGGGTCCATTAAGTCCTATTCTGCATTTCCTGTCACCCTTTGAAGAACTTTAATTTATAAGAATCAAAGAAAGGATGGGGTAAGAAAATGTTGGGGGTAGATTGGTAATTAAACTGAAATTCTGCATATGGACTTTCCAGCAATGGCAAACAAATTTACAAGAATGTATTTGCAATACTAGATAGTGTTGTTTTTTTTACATTTGTTGGTAATACACAACAGAACGTAAAAGAGATGTTATCTGTATGAACAGTTCCTTTATGTTAAGAACACAATTGAAAAGCAAATTTGAAATCTTGTATCTTATTGACTTTGGGTTATTTCCTGTTATCTGCCAACCAGCAGTGGCGGTCAGTGGCCACTAGGTGAGATTTCCTTATTCTTAGTGTGAGTGTTAGATTTAGGGTTTAGGTTAGGGTTCAGGTTTAGGGTAATGGCAGATGATAAGCTTTACATGGTAAAATAGTGGAGTGCTAACCCTAACCCCTAACTCTAACCCTAATCCTAACCCTATTCCTAACCCTAGGAAATTGAACAATATTTCACCCATGTCACCTAGTTATTGCTGGCCACCCCTGCTATCAGGCAGATAACAGGAAAGGTTCTAACTTTGTATTAAGAGCATGCTATAAAGGTGTAGGATGAAATTAACTCTGATGATTATCTAAGCATAATTTTTACCTGAGTATTGAATAACAGCCCAGGATAAAGCTCTGGGTAGACCCTTCATCAATGAGTCACATGGTCACATTAATCTGTCACAATTATAAATAATGAGAAATGTATACGTTTAAAGGGCCACATTAGTGATGTTATATAGGGCTCTCTTAAGAAGAGTTAGGTAGGACTTAATAAGAGAAAACTTTATTAATTTTACTGTACATTTATACACTTAATTGTTATATTTCACTTATGCGCCAGCCTATATAAATCACTCCATCCCCTGAATGAAGTATTGTGTCTAGAGTGGATCCACCCAGAAGGAGGGCTATCTAAACTGGCATACCACTACTGCAGTACAATAGGGGTGGTGACTAGAAAGTTTATTTGTGTACAAGACTTTCACTGCTCCCTGAAACTAATGTGTGTGTTTCACTTTGGGCAGGCCCACTCCAGCCACAATACTTCCTTTAGTGGGAGATCCAGAACTTATACAGCCTGGTTGATCATTGAATATTAATACACCATTGTTTATATGCACAGTAAGCATGGAACAAATGGTTTTATCTTTTTTTGTTTTGTTTTTGCGTCATTCTTTCCTTTTCGACTCTCCATAACCTCATGGACCATAACACACCAGGCACATCTTTAAGTCCATGGTCATAATGATCTACTTGGTTTTCATGGCAGAGATACTGGAGTGAGTTGCCTGTTCCTTCTCCAGTGGGCCACAGCATACAGCTCCTGGTATTCCAAGGTGGTCTCCCATCCAAGTACTGACCAAGCCCAACTGTGTTCAGATTCAGGGTGGTGTGACCTCCTGGTTCCCTGAATGCAATCAAACGCAGATTGCATTAGTGAAAGCACTGAATCCTAACCACTGGACCACCATGGAACCCTATATACATATTATTATCCGCATGCACATACGGGGCGGCTAAGAAAGTTGTGGTCTCATGGACCATAACACACCAGGCACATCTTTAAGTCCATGGTCATAATGATCTACTCGGTTTTCATGGCAGAGATACTGGAGTGGGTTGCCAGTTCCTTCTCCAGTGGTCCACAGCATAAAGCTCCTGGTATTACTCGGGGCATGCTTTATTATACAGATGTTATTGATTATTTTCAGTCTTTATTTATTTACTGTTTCTTTACTTGCTTTTACTTCTGTAGTAAGTCATCTTCTGGGTTTATAGCCAATTCTGCTATAAGCTGATAAAGCTTATCTATCACTAGGGAGATTATGGCTATTTACTTTTTTGTTAAACAAATTATTACTAGATTTACAATGAAGCTTCAGTAGACAGTATGGATTAGTGCTGGGTATAATTAATTATCTCTGAATGTTCAATTAATATACAATAATGTGCATCCAGACGCACGGATTTTACTATGTATATAATATCCCTGTGTATGTATTTACTTTTATGTATTTTATTTATATGATGTGTTTATAAGATCTTTTCATTCTGCCTAAAATAAAACAAATAGTCACTGTATGGGTCTGCCCACTGCAGCCTATGCAGACATAGGGCCCCATTAAATTTGCCGATTTTGAGTTCCCGAAGCCAGTAAAGGAGCCCACAAAAGTTACGACCATTAAATTGGCCTCTTTTAGCTACACGCAAATGATCTGCGGGTTACAGGCGGAAAAACCCTACGGCCGTCAAGATCTGAATTCCGTCCCAGCTAAGCCTTTGATCTTTCAATCCTGTAAATGTTATTATAGCAAATTGCTACTAAATTGCTACAAGTCCTCCTGTTTTCACACCCGTAACCGGCAAATGTAACCAAATATCCTACAGGTACTAGAGAGGACGCAGAAGGGGGTTAAACTTCTGTCCGTAGCACTGTAAAAGCAAATATAAACACACTATTGTATTTTAAAGTACAGGGAAAGCAATGAAAGGTGTTAAAATTAATAACACAATATTCTCAAGCTTGCAAATCTGCAATAAAAAAATGTCATGCTTAATTTCTGTGTTATATCGATCCCGGCAATCAATGTGTTAATACATATAATAAAACTCGCATGGACTAGAATATTATATTTATTGATTATTTCATAAAGGTTAATAGAAACACATGTATGTTATATATCTAGTAAAATTCAGAACCCTTCCATGTTTTTAACAAAAACAAATTGTAATACTATTGATAATAGATTTAGCTAATGTAGTTTTTTTAAAGCAGCTTTATTATGTACCTGGTTGGACCTGTTGGCCTGCTTTTTTGTCCCCTAATATTTACATTATTTTCATTTAAAAAGCTTATCTTGATAAAGGACTAAATCATTTTAGAAAGTGACAAAAATAGTAACAGTTACATGTAATTATTCTTTACATTGTTTTTGTGATGACAGCTTTGATGGGGGAGAATCTTGAAGTGAAGTGCTGTGCTTTTGCGGGTCACCATGGCAACAGTGACAGTTGAAAAGTGAAACCATAGCTTTCTGCATGAATCTAAGTGCTTTGATGGCTCATGAGCTCAGAAGAACGGGAGCAGAACATCCTAACATTATGGATACCTAATACTTCTTCTCTACTTATTGCTTTGTGCTTGAGACATTCAATTCGGGGCCATTACTTGAGCGTAAATAGCCGATTTCCTGCTTTCTTGCGTTGCTCTACTTTTATTCTGATATTCAATTGGCAGGGCCCCTAGTTAGTCCCCCTTCGCGAGAAACTAAGCTATCGCCAATATTTGTGGGCTTGAACATAATCGTGAACGCAAGCCCGTAACTCGTGGTTTAAGCCTGAAATATATGAGTACTTTAAATGCAAATATAAATTCAATCCAGCACTATAAATGATGGGGAACACAATGGGTGACATTAGAATTAAAAGCACAACATTCTCAAGTTTAATTTCTATCCAAAGTCCTACGGACTTGAATGATCTCCAAGCCCGTAACTCGTTATTCAAGCCCGTATGACTTCAATGAAATATTGAGGTTGGATTCCAAAGTCAAACGGGCTTGGAGGTTGAAGACTGTAGGACTTTGGACAGAAATTCATGAAATAAAGTATTATATTTTGGTGATGTGCGAGCTTGTGAATGTTGTGCTTTTAATTAATGTCGCCCATTGGGTCCCCAATTATTTTCAGTGCTGTATTGCATTTATATTTGCTTTTAAAGTGCTTCTAAAGATTTCAAATTAAGCCATTAGCGCAACCTCCTTGTACCAGCAACCTGTAGTCCGGGTTTACCCATTTGCGGTCTTGACGGAAGGGAAGATCCAGGCAATTGAATAGCGATTTGTTATTTTGCGGCAGCAACTCTTGCGGCTGTGAAAGATCAAAGGCTTTGAGGGAAGTAACTTGCGATTTTAAGAAACGCTATCGATCGTGGGTCGTAACTCGATCGGAGGCTGCAAGTAGTAGACAATTGAAAAGCTAGGGAACTTGCAACCTCAACTTGCTAGCCCGGATCTCTTAAAAGTAGCAACTGAATGAGGCTAATAGTGAGGCTACCTGATGTATTAAAACCATTTCCTAATCAGTGCTTGGGACAGAGTCACTTACTAACTGCCATCTTCCCCAGATCCTGAAGCAGCCTCCTTCCAAGGAATCCCTGGCACCAATAAACAGAAAAACCCACATAGGATAGGATCCTTTCATTGGCCGGTCCAGCTGGCCCTCCTCTATTTTTTCTATTGTCTCCTTGGAGTGTTATCCTATTAAAAGTTACATTCCTTGGCGGCAGCCCTTACAATTACATTGAATAGAGATATTATCTGGATTCAAGGTCCCATTGCAGAAGACAAATCAAAAACACAAAGCTGACCATAAGAAATCCTAAAGGTCCCAAAGAATCACTGTATTATTCATGAGTAGAACCTTTTTAGAACATTGACAAAATAAAAACATTTAATTTGCAAAAAATAATAAAAATTGCCTTTACATTTTAATCTTATTGATAGCTGTGGGTTTCCATTTTATTTTCTGAGCTGATTGTGAAGGTGAGTCATTGTAAATGAATGAGCTTATCGTTAATCTTATTGAAAGCACTGGTGGGTTTAGCTACCAAGGTCCAACTTCTACCACAGGATGTAAATCAGCAGAAATCAAACTGTATTCCTTTTTTTCTCCTCCATTTTCTATTCTAGGACAAGGAAGTCATTCAGACATCTTTCCAGTCTCTGCCCCGACCGATCTCAAACCGCTTCATCAGACGCCTATGGAGATTGTTCCATAAGGATCCCATCTTGTCAACAACAACAAATACAAGAAATGGGGTAAGAGACATCGCTCAACTTTCAACTTCAAAGGACAATGTAAAATATTTAAGTCTGCTAATATCTAAAAATATACATAGTAAGAGGAACTTTATCTTCAGAATGTTGTTAAAACTGGGTAAAAATCTTACCTGGCACATATTATTGCAGTTTTTGATACCTTTTTTTAAAAAAAATCTTATTTTTTACACATTATAAGATAAATTAGGTCACATACTAGACCTAGAGATGAGTCATCATCATAATTAAAGGAATATGGAAGATTTCTGGATTTTATGCCAATGTATTTATGTTTTTATTTTATTTAATTTATTTTACTTTGTCAAGAATTGTTTATAAGTTATGTTTTTACTGCAGAAAATCGAACAAATTGTCCCAGAATGGGACTGCCCACTGCAGTATATTGAGAAACCGACTCCATGAGGCTGGATGTGCAGTGTAGTGTGCTAGCCTATCAGAGGCCATGTCTCAGCAGCATTTTAGCAGACAGAGAGATGATCACTGATTGGTTAGTATAAGGCCCTACAGAGTCTATGTCTGCATAAGCTGCAGTGAGCAGACCCATACAGGGACACTTTATTTTAATTTTTTTATTTTCTTAATAAAACAAAACACATACAATTAAATAAATAGGTATATTACCTACCTAGTAAAATCCAGAAATCTTCAACATCCCTTTAAGTCAATGGAGACATCTTAAAAATATGTGAGACACACAATCCTCAGATTTGGATTGATTTGATATATATATATATATATATATATATATATATATATATATATATATATATATATTGAGCTTTGATTGAAAGATTATTTTTTATTTTAAACATACAATGGGTAATGTAATTCCCGTATATTATTATAATGAGAAATAGACGTAAAACAAAATACTATCCAAATACATCTGTCTCTTGTTACAGAAGTGTGTGGTACATAATAATGTCATAGTGATATACAGTATGGGGACTGTAAAACAGACTGAAGATCATACTTTATTTGTTGATTCATCCCAACCTTCCAGATGCCCTGGCGGCTAGTACGGATGGGAAATGTATTACTGGGTGGCTAAGTGGGAACCTGATGAATCAGATGAAAAACGGAAATGTAATTAATACTGTAATATAAATTATACTTTATAATGTAATTTTCCCAATAAATAAAGTCTATTCTTTTTTCTAGGAAAATCTCGAAATTCCTCAAGAACTGGAATTTATAATTAAAGAAATAGTTTGTGGAAATCCCCAAAACACAAGTCATAAGATTTGTGTACTAAAGGAAGATAGTGTAAGTACGTGTGTCAAGGTATAAAGGATCCAAGGCCGGTGTCAAACTCACCAGTGGGAATGTTAATGTTGTCTTGAGAACAGTATGGGGGAACATAAATGGAAGACAGAGAGAGGGACCCATCACATATATAGTTGTCGTACTGCGAGTCGTCGTCACACTTTGAAGCGAGGGATGCAGTTGCGGGGGTGGAGGCACGCGGGACTTAGCTACAATGAGCGCCAAAGGCGCACATCCCGAGACACACGGGGACCCTGCACTTAGCGACAGCCGCAAACTTACAGCCCATAGGACTTAGGACCAAAGCACGTAGATGGACTGCGGGGCTTGCAAAATTAAGACTTTAGCGGCCGAACCACCAAACTGGAAAGACATGCAAAAACACACAAATATGCCTCAAATTAACTTACACACTCACACACAGCACAGGGGGAGAGGCAGGGAGCCTGTGAGTGAGATCACAAGTTAATTTGAGGCATATTTCACGTTTTTTCACGATCTAAAATCGCCTAAACAAGAAAAAAAATGTAACACTTAACCCAAGGCAGTAACACTTATTGCAAGGCCCCTAAACTACACAGGGGGACAGGATCGCAATAAACACCAAAGGCGCTCAGTGCGGGCCATGTGATAAGCGCTAAAGGCGCTCATTGCGGGGCTTGTGATGAGCTTCGAAGGTGCTTAAGCATGAGGCCATTAAAGTACACAGGGGGAGAGGCTTGCAATGAGCGCCGAAGGTAATCATTGCAAAGCAGGAAAGTTGCAGCTCGCAATGAGCGACGAAGGTGCTCTGAGAGGCCATAGCCTCGCATTGTGTGGCAAACAGCATTGCCAGGCTTCAAATTGTATTGCCGTCATTTTTGACGGGCAAGTCACCAGTTGACTAATGAATATCAACAGAAATATAGTAAAGATGTCGCCTATCAGGGGTTTAGGAGCCAGAATAATTCTGGGGGGGATACAGCTCATTTTATACACAGGCCGTAAAATTGCTTATTTATACATACATACAAACATAGAAAAATCTGGAGGGATTTGTCCCCCCTTCCCCCCAGTTCCTACACCCATGTCGCCTATGTTACAAAAATGAAAAAAATAATTTTATTTTTGTAGTACAGCTCTATATAAATATTTTTACTTTCAATGGGTTACATTTTAATTGAGGTTGAAAAAAGACGTTTCACGTCTCCACATTGTATGATATCTGTTCTACAAAAATTTTGGATTCATAAGTAGAAACTAAAGCAGAGGGGGCTATAAAAGATGCTTGGGGTTAACCACCAGTGGTCAAATTACATGACTGCATGAGTATGTAAATTCAGTTTAATGCAGAGTTCATGCGCTTCCATACACACTCACTCTCAAATACTCTTTACTTATTATATTACACATTTATTCTTCTGTAATGTACATTATTTTGGGTTGCTACCTTATCATGGTGAAGGGGCTTGTGTACCTCAATGAAGCTGTGAGCTATACCATGTAGGGTCACCCAAGATGGACAGGTCATAATAGGAAGGTCAGATAAGTTGCAGTCCACTGGAGAAGGAACTGACATCCCGTTCCAGTATCTCTGATGGTCACGGGAAAGTCACAACAAACAAACAAAAAATAATATACAGACTTGCAATTGAAATTGAAATTGGAAAAGACTTAATATGTATATTTGTATTTATTTATATTATATTTGTATAACACAATTACAGGGAGTGCAGAATTATTAGGCAAGTTGTATTTTTGAGGATTAATTTTTTTATTGAACAACAACCATGTTCTCAATGAACCCCAAAAACTCATTAATATCAAAGCTGAATATTTTTGGAAGTAGTTTTTAGTTTGTTTTTAGTTTTAACTATTTTATGGGGATATCTGTGTGTGCAGGTGACTATTACTGTGCATAATTATTAGGCAACTTAACAAAAAACAAAAATATACCCATTTCAATTATTTTATTTTACCAGTGAAACCAATATAACATCTCAACATTCACAAATATACATTTCTGACATTCAAAAACAAAACAAAAACAAATCAGTGACCAATATAGCCACCTTTCTTTGCAAGGACACTCAAAAGCCTGCCATCGATGGATTCTGTCAGTGTTTTGATCTGTTCACCATCAACATTGCGTGCAGCAGCAACCACAGCCTCCCAGACACTGTTCAGAGAGGTGTACTGTTTTCCCTCCTTGTAAATCTCACATTTGATGATGGACCACAGGTTCTCAATGGGGTTCAGATCAGGTGAACAAGGAGGCCATGTCATTAGATTTTCTTCTTTTATACCCTTTCTTGCCACCCACTCTGTGGAGTACTTGGACGCGTGTGATGGAGCATTGTCCTGCATGAAAATCATGTTTTTCTTGAAGGATGCAGACTTCTTCCTGTACCACTGCTTGAAGAAGGTGTCTTCCAGGAACTGGCAGTAGGACTGGGAGTTGAGCTTGACTCCATCCTCAACCCGAAAAGGCCCCACAAGCTCATCTTTGATGATACCAGCCCAAACCAGTACTCCACATCCACCTTGCTGGCGTCTGAGTCGGACTGGAGCTCTCTGCCCTTTACCAATCCAGCCATGGGCCCATCCATCTGGCCCATCAAGACTCACTCTCATTTCATCAGTCCATAAAACCTTAGAAAAATCAGTCTTGAGATATTTCTTGGCCCAGTCTTGACGTTTAAGCTTGTGTGTCTTGTTCAGTGGTGGTCGTCATTTAGCCTTTCTTACCTTGGCCATGTCTCTGAGTATTGCACACCTTGTGCTTTTGGGCACTCCAGTGATGTTGCAGCTCTGAAATATGGCCAAACTGGTGGCAAGTGGCATCGTGGCAGCTGCATGCTTGACTTTTCTCAGTTCATGGGCAGTTATTTTGCGCCTTGGTTTTTCCACACGCTTCTTGCGACCCTGTTGACTATTTTGAATGAAACGCTTGATTGTTCGATGATCACGCTTCAGAAGCTTTGCAATTTTAAGAGTGCTGTATCCCTCTGCAAGATATCTCACTATTTTTGACTTTTCTGAGCCTGTCAAGTCCTTCTTTTGACCCATTTTGCCAAAGGAAAGGAAGTTGCCTAATAATTATGCACACCTGATATAGGGTGTTGATGTCATTAGACCACAACCCTTCTCATTACAGAGATGCACATCACCTAATATGCTTAATTGGTAGTAGGCTTTCGAGCCTATACAGCTTGGAGTAAGACAACATGCATAAAGAGGATGATGTGGTCAAAATACTCATTTGCCTAATAATTCTGCACTCCCTGTAGTGTATAATACAGGTTCACGAAACATAACGCAAGTCGACATTGAGTGGGATACTCGTGTCCTAAAAATCTTACTATGTATTACATCTATTAAAATAACTTCAACATTTTGCTAAAAATTATATTTTTTACCACATTCCCATATATAAAAAAAAACAGAAAAATAAGATGGAAACCAGGGAAGAAAGCCTACTGCAACATCTAAAACAGGGGGAAGTCAAAATGAAAAGTCAAGTTTAGATAGGGCATAGACAACACCAACAACAGAATATATATGAGTGGATATTTCTGTTAATTATTTTTTTATTAATTTCAGGTGCCAAAGTACTGTGTGGCCTACCAGACTGAGCATGATTCGCTGAAATACATAGTGACCTGTAAAAACATGACCCAAGAGGTAGATGTTTCTACACTTTAAGATTGGGGAAATTAGTTCATCAAAATTGATGGAAATCCAACAAGTACCAGAAAAACTACTGTTTGTCAAACATAAAATTTGATATCAGCATTATCACATTAGTACAGTTAACATACGGCTTCTTATCAAGTGCTTTGCTGTTAAATATGTTCAGTTGAAATGAATAAAACTAATGGATACTAGCTTCACATTACTATTGAAAGTCTTTAACGGTTGCTTTTTTTCTGCTGTTAATCATTATTATATATGCAGAGCTCAGAAAACTCATTAACTCATTATTTTCTTTAGGCATTTCTTACTATCAACCTTGCTATAAGTCTGAATATTGCAAAGGTCTGCCAACAGTTACCTAACTGCATATTCTGGGGTTTCCCTGGCTGTATCTTATGGAATAAACAAATGGAAAATACGACATACGTCATATGATTTATTATACTGACCGACAAATAAAGGACAACATACTATGCTTCCATTTTGCATCTCAGCTCACAATCTTGTTTCATGATTTATCAAAATAATAAATAATGTTTTTTTTTCACTTCCACCACCAATATAGCAAAGGATAAGTACATTTATACTTTATTTATACTCCAAGTCAACGGATATTAATATTGACTCTTAATTTATAATTCTTCATCCTTGACTTCAATATAACATTGTTGATTAAAGTTCTTAACTATAGAAATAGAGTTAGAGGGACGCAGAAAAAGCATAATTATGTTATAGATTTATAATATCTAATTTGTAGAAATAAGCATTTTGCAAGTGCTTTTTATTAAAGATTGGACATAATGTAAGATTTTGGGCTCTGAAATTCTGTTTATAGGTCTCTCCCTGTCCGTCCATGTTATCGTCTCCTAATAATTGCTCTAAATTAATCTAAATCATTGTCTTGGGTAAGGACTTGGACTTAATTTACAGTCAAGACGTTTTCTGTGAACATTAAAATTATCCACCAAGGCCCTGAGCAATGTTTACAGTATCCTTGGAGATACATTTTGGGAATTACCAAAGGGAAATAAGTGCTCAAAAAAAATATCCTAATTTCAGTTAGAATGTGTCTCGATTTTACCACATTATTTTAAAACTAACCAAATGACAAAAAAAATTGAAGACTCTCAATCCTGTTGTTTGCCACACAATGTGAGGCTCCCCCCGCCCTCTAACTTACGGGCCTTGCGATGAGTGCCTTCGGTTCTCATTGCGGGCCTTTCCCCCTTCTATTTTATGGGCCTCACGATGAGCGCCTTTGGGGCTCATCGCGGGCAAAAAAAACATTTTTATTTCAGTTACAATGTGTCTCGATTTTACCACATTATTTTAAAATATTAAATATTATTGATTTTATTTCTGTATTTGTCTAGTATCAGCAACCTGTAAACGAGGAAGAGGAAATTAATAAAAACAACATACATAGTAATGTGAATGAGGAAGAGCAAAAACCAGAGATGGAAGACGAACAAAGTGGAGACTGGGGAGATGAAGACGAGAAAGACATTCATCTAACCATCTCTCGTTGTTTGCAATGTATCAGTAATATGCTAAATAATAATAAAGGATGAATCCAACAGTAGCCATGATAACGGTTTGATGGTTTTCTAATCAATAACAGTACACTTGTATGAATATAAAAAGACAAGTCACTTGTTATCAGCAACCATGCTATCTTGGCAAATACAGTACATATATATATATATATATATATATATATATATATATATATATATATATATATATATATATTTTATATTATTATATTAAAGATAATATGTAAAGGTTTAACAAAAGCTAAGTAATTAAATGCACATTTACACATACATGTAATTCTAAGAATTATTAACTAAGGCCCTCATTCAATTGCAATTTGCCCAATTGAAGAGGGCTCTAAATAAGCACATATAGTTTTTAGTTAGTAAACATCTATCCAAAAGCAAGGTTTTCACTAACTAAAAACTTCTTTAAAAAAAAATATGTTATGTGCTTATTTAAAACCCTATTCAATTGGCCAAATCGCAATTGAATGAGGGCCAAAGTGATTTTGCCATTATTTAACAGATCTTGGATGTGGCCCATCAAACAATTATTTATTTATTTAATAATTTAATAAGACATTTATTTTTCTTATTATTTTGTCCTAAATGCAACAATAAAGTGCCAAGGTATAACACACAAAGAGCAAAAATCTGATAACTTGGTATCAAATATTTTGTACTATAGTTATGATTCCCTATTGAAATGCCTTATATTTCTGGTCATCAAATGGTCATAAACATTTATTAGAAGGTAGTGGTGAGAAATGATAAATCTCCCAAGACAATTTGGATTTGTTTCAAATGTCTGGTAAACTGAGTGACTAATGTTTCTCCCATAATGGACATTTTGAAAACTATTTCTTATTCAGCCACTTTAACAGGAAATTAGTTTACTTTAACAGAAAATGATGTGCTAGAGAGTAAGATTAGAGTAAACATATTAAGCGTCATCCCAAGTAATCAATGGTCATACTACAACCTTTCCAAAAAGATAAGCATTTCTTATTCTAATTTCAATTACAAATGGTATATAATACAAGTGATATACCACCTTACAACATACACAGACCCCTAATTAACTAATCATATAATGTTATTATTAAGTTTTATTTGTTTCACGCCAATATATCCGGTAGCTAATTACATATTTGCAGGTGTAGTGTAATTCATATAATGCTTCACATTTTGTATATGAGGTCAGTTTGCCCAGTAATCCAGTACTTTGTGATGTTTTCCTTTTAACTGTAAATAAATACAAACATTTTAAATGCAATTTAAGGTTACATTTACACATATTGACCCCAAGTAATGCCTATTTTTTAAAACTTTTGAGTAGAATGTTTTCTGCGTATTGATTAAATATTCCTTCATATTAAAAAAATCTGCCTTTTTTTTAAATATAACGCTTTTACTTTGATTGGTTACTGTAGGCTCTCACCTACAACTGAAACAATATCACTGTTTGTGAGTATTTAATCTAATATAGCTTCCATGTGTGTTGACTCGATAACTAATTGTGTTAGTGATGCCACTTAAAGAAAAAAGGAATTTATCTATACATGTCCAAGCAATAGGAATCATCTAAATCCCATCGGGCAAGTTATAATCCACCATAACTATTACTTCACCTTTCATTGCCATGATAAATTATTTCACAAATTTGATGTACTCTATAAATTTTCATCAGTAATCTGTACTACATTGGCTCCATTTTTTTCTAGTTCGTGTTTCCTGAATAAAATCTAACTAGGTATAACCATGTTTCATTAATGCGATTCATTATATCCAAATTCTGCTAAAGCCACCAAATCAAAATAGTTTTTAGGAACTTATTTGGGAACTTATTTCTCAGAACTACAATGTACATTGTTCATATTAGTCTTAGAACTGTTTGGTTGTACAATGCACTCTTTCAAGATTATCAATCTCACCATTACCAAAATACAGTCTACACTTACACCATCAGACAACAAACTCTTTTCTGTGTCATATTTTCGTCTGGTTCTTAGAAAGTATAAGACCAGTGGCTTAGCTAGAGTAAACGTCACCCGTTGGGGTCCGTTCAAATGTCACCCCAGTGACCTACGACTGCGAGGCTAGCGGCACTTAGACTGCAATGTGCGCCGCAGGCGCTCATCGCAAAGGCTTATGGGAGAGGCTTCAATGCCTCCCATGTCTGTCCCCTTCCTCCTCCTTTCAGAGGCCCACACTGCTCCCCCTGCCCCACTGATGCTCCCCCTGCCCCACTGATGCTCCCCCTGCCCCACTGATGCTCCCCCTGCCCCACTACCTGGTTCCAATCCTGCCAGCAGCCCCGCACTCACTGTCTTCTCCTCTGCGCCGACCGTCCTCCAGCCAGAACTACTTCCTGGATCAAGCCGCGAATCGCACAGGCGGGATGCGCATGCGCAATGCAAGGCTTGATCCAGAAAGTAGTTCCAGCCGGAGGATGGGAGCCACAGAGAGGGTGAGTGCGGCACTGCTGGCAGGGTTGCATCCAGGTACAAGACACAGGGGAGGGAGAGGAGGGGGGAAAGGAGACAAGGGAGGCAGAGGAAGGGGAATTTTCAGACTATTTTCGCACCTTAGCCTGGCTGAAAAATTTTGTTGGAGGTGACATAGTGTCACCCTCCATATGCTGTCATCCGCCCCCCTCGCCCCCCCCCTAGCTACGCCACTGTATAAGACTATACCTCTTATCTAGTCTAATTTTCACTAATAACTCACTTAAACTGCTCACTAAGAAGCTATGTGCCCTAACCAACAAAAAGCTATCTCTCTTTATCTAGTCAAGCAAATTAATGGTGGCCAACAAAATCATTTTCAATTTCTCTACTTGCAGTATCTCTCTACCCTGGTATTACATTGTATTATTATTATTATTTCATTTATTTGTTACGCGCCAACATATTCTGTAGCGCCATACAAGGGCCCTGTCTTTGACCTTAAAATCAAATGTACCCAGTGCTTTCACTAAAGCACATAGCAAGACTGAAACCTTGAAAACGGACAATCTAAAGGCTATGGGAGAGGTACAGAAGGATAATAGATGTGATGTGTGATTCTTTAAACAGGTGAGTTTTTAGTGAGTGTTTGAATGAGTTGAGGCAGGAGGATAGTCGAGTGGAGTGAGGCAAGGAGTTCCAAAGAATTGGGGCAGCACAAGAAAAGTCATGAAGATGGGAGTGAGAGGAGGTGATAAGAGAGGACGAAAGATGAACGAATTGGACGGTTGGGGGTGTACTTAGAGATGAGAGCAGACATATAAGAGGGTGCATTTTTGCTGAGGGAATTATACTTTAGGTGGACATAATCTTAAAATTTATTGTGGAGGCTATGGGAAGCCAGTGGAGTGCCGGACAGAGAGGAGCTGCAGACACTGATTCTTGAGTATGGTAGATGAGTCTAGTGGAGGCGTCATTCTCGATTGGAGTAGAGAGATGGTGATGGGGAGGCCAACAAGAAGCGAGCTGCAGTAGTCGAGGTGAGATATGATGAGAGATTGGATTAGAATTTTAGTTGTGTCTTGTGTAATATGATGGTGTATTTGGGCAATGTGTTTTAGGTGAAAAAGACAAGATTTTGTTTTATATGTGATGAGTGAAAGAAAGGGCAGGGTCCTGTAGAACCCCAAGACAACGGGCCTGGGAGGTGGAAGTGATAGTGCCATTGTCAACAGTGAGAGATATATGTGGGGTGGAAGCTGTGGTAGAGGGTGGAAAGATTAGGAGCTCGGTCTTTGACATGTTGAGTTTGAGTCAACAGGTCGACATCCAGGAGGTGATACTATAGAGGCAGATGGACACTTGTGCTAGGATAGATGGAGATACATTGTAGGGTGCTGTAAGTCCTTCCATGGTCATGTCTATGAGCCACCAAAACATCAGACAAAGAAACATGTAATTAATCCTTGTCCAACTATTTCCTTAGATCCCAAAAACATTTCCTGAACTGTGACTGCATCGTTACTAGCCTATTCATGAGCTCCAAGGTGTACAATAGCACCTTACCTTCCTCTTCCTTCCCTTGCTCCCTGTTACCAAACTATTGAACATAAAGAACATCCGTGGCACTATTTAAATATCACCTCTTGATCTGTTAACTGTTATACGTTACCTGACACTTCTAGTTATAGCTTTTTACAAAACATTTCTCTACTAACAAGTTATTTTTTATACAGTGAATTTTTTTTGTGTAGCTGAAGTTAAACACAGAGTTCATAACATTTTTACATGTCTAATGTGACTGACATACTGGGAAAATTGAAGGCACACAGAGAAGAGGGCAGCAGAAGCAGAGATGGATAGATGAGGTAATTTAATCAATGAACATGAGCTTGTAGGAGCTCAGAGGGAAAGTGGCTGACAGATGTGTCTGGTGTGCTGCATTTTACAAGGTCACAGAGAGTAGGATACAACTGAACTACTAAACAACAACAAATGTGATTGACTAATTAAACTACCTATTACAAAACCACTACCTATGTATCATTTATATATATATATATATATATATATATATATATATATATATATATATATATATATTGTGATGGTGTGTCACCAGAGGGCAGTAGAGTGCCCTTCAAGACTTTTCCCCAGGAGTGAGATGATTAAGAAGATCCTTAAAAAGCTTGGCTGTGGCTGCAATCAAGGGCGGCTGCTGTCTCCAGGTGGAGAGCTGTTTGACAGTGCTGGAGTGTTGAAGTGTGCAGGGCAGCAGTCAGAGGCCGCACTGAAAACTATTGGACCAAAGCCAGAAGCTTTGAAGAGAAAGCATGCGGATAAGAGGAACAGAAAGTCCCTGAAGGTGATGACCGAAGGAGGGATCTGCTTTGGAAAGAGAGGCCGGAGATACAGAGCCTGAGAGAGAGGTGAGAGGGAAAGACACCTCTGCTACATATGTTTGGACTGTATGTTTGCACTCCTATGTAAGACAGTAAGGGAAACTACAGTTTAGTTATGCAGGGCTTCAATGAGAAGCTAGAGTTTTGTTTCTGCGTTCAGTTTATGTTGTATGCTGTCAAAACAACCAGTAAAGTGTGCTTAAATATTTAAAGAGCTCCTGCGTCCTCCATTTTATTGAAAAACCAGGCACAGATCCTGAGAGTGACAGTGAATCTGTCACAATATATATATATATATATATATATATATATATATATATATATATATATATATATATATATAGTAAATAAATAGTACATCTGTGTTCACATTTGAATGTCTAAAGCAAGTTAAAAAACCTGCTTCCAGCTCAGAATTCCGAGAGAAACAGTTATTACACTGCATTCTGGGAAGCTGAGCTGGAACATGTAAATGTGCCCACAAATGCCTTGCTCTTCAATCCATAGCCATTTTTAAACATGGCTTCCTTTAAGCTTATGCCCGCTGCATTATACAGCTTTTATGCAAAGCCAAGGCTGGATTTTACACAAGCTGAGAATCCTATCCATGTACAGCTGTTTCAAGCTTACTGGCTATCATCAGCATGGAGCGGGATCTCAGCTTGTGTTGTGGACCTTATGTATATATAAGTAGCATTGGACTCGTCACCATATTTACCCAGTGAGTGATGACTTCTTGCCCTTTAGATATAATATTATTATTATTATCCTTTATTTATAACGCGCCAACATATTCCGTAGTGCAATACAGGAGTTAGGTTCAAGTATAAACAATAACCCCATAATGAAAATAATGGAAGACTCTTTCAATCAGATATACACAGTGCTTTTCCTAAAGCTCCTCACAAGATTGAAACTCGCAAACTTACAATCTAAAGGGTGTGGGTGAGGTAAAGGAGAGCGATAGATGCATAGTGAGTAAAGAGGCTAAAGATGATAGGCTTTTTTGAATAAATGTGTTTTTTTTATTTCAATAATTTTTATTGACTCACAAAGGTTTGAAAGTTACCACAGTGTATATAGAGTAAAGCCTCGATTAGTGAAAACATAACAAATGCAAAAATAAAGTACACTGGTAGGCATATAGACCTTATTGATGACTACACTGTTGTAGTCTCTTCATAAGCCACACCAACAACAATTTTCCATTTTCAATAAAAAGTAAAAACAAAAAAAACAAAAAAAACAAAAAAAACAACGAATTTACATAAATATTATTTTAAAACTAAAACTAAACAAATACAGAGAGATTTAACTAAGGCTCAAATTTTCACTTTTCCAAAAGTATCTGCGCACCAGAATGGGGCAAGGTAGGCTATGTCAAAATCTTTCAGTGTTGGGTTCCCTTATCCCTCCGAGACGACCCTCCCGTCCCCACAGGTGCAGCTCCCATCGACTTACATTTTCGTCTGGTCTCCAGTGAGGGTTCCCCGCCATGCGTCATCTGGCCAATACAACTCCAGATCCCCCCCCCCCCCAGCCCGCCTAGTGTTTCTCTATCCCGGGTCTATGCTGTGGTTGGATGCTATCCAGGGTTCCCAGATGGTCAGAAAGCTGGCGTAAGTATCAGAAACTAAATGTATACATTTTTCGTAAATCATAATAAAGTTTATCTTGTTTATGATTTCTCTTAAGCATAAGCTAGGGTTTTTCCACTTGCTGGCAATATGGCTTTTTACTGCCAAGAATATGGATTGAAGTAACTTATCCTGGGACCTAGACAGTAAGGGGGGTCGTTGTCCCAAGAGACAAATTTCGATGGAGGGGGTTATTTGAGTAAGGCAGAGTTTTGAGGCTATTCTGGTTATTTTGGACCAGATGTCCTGAGCCTTAGGGTAGGTCCACCATGTGTGGATGAAGGTCCCCGTCTCTGGGCATCCCCTAAAACAAGTGTCAGGCTCCTGAGGGTTCATTATGTGGAGTCTTGCCGGGGTAATGTAAGTCCTAGGATGTACTTTCAGCGAGGTTTCCATCAAGCTGTAATTATAGGCGCCTCTCGCTAGTCTCTGGCTAATATGTCCCCTGTCCCATGTCTGACCCAGGTCTTCTTCCCATTTTATCAAGGGCTTAGGTTAACTATTATTCAACGGGCTATTACATTTCTCGTAAATCAGGCCTAGAGTGCCTTTAGTTAGCGGGGCATCCGTGCATATGTGTATCATCCAGTTTGTCTTGGGTTGACCTAAAGTCCTCCTCAGGGTCCATATAAAGTGACTAAACTTACAAAAGATGAAGTGCTCTTTTAGGGGGAAGTCAAAGTTATCCCTAAGATGCTCAAAGCTAATGATTTGGCCTTCCTTGAACCAGGCCCCTATCCTTTCCAACCTAAGGGAGGTCCACCAGACTTTAGAGTCATTCAGGAGGTCCTTCGCAAAGAGGGGGGAGGTGGTAATAGATAGGAGCGGAGAGAGGTCAGGAGTCAGGCGCGGTGTTGAGTTTGCCCAATCCCAGCATCCCGAGGACAGTCTGATCATGGGATTGAGGTAAGTATGTGGCTGGCGGTGAGACTTCGGTAGCCATACTACCGTGTCCCACCCCTGAGGTTGCAGCTGATGGTTTTCTATTGTAACCCAAATGGGCTGGTGTGCAGTGGAGTGCGCTTGGGGCAGAAAGGAGATCTGGGCCGCCCTATAGTAGAGCTTAAGATGGGGGCATGAGAGTCCACTGTTACTTATGTCTAAACATAGTGAGTTTCGGGATTCTAGGAGTTTTATTTCGCCATATGAACCTCATAATTTGCCTTTGGAGGTTGTCCAGGTCTTTGATGGGGACTTTAACTGGTAGTGATCTGAAGTAGTATAGAATTCTAGGGAGTACGTTCATCTTGACCGTATGAATCCAGCCGGACTAGGAGATACAGAACTTATTCCATCTCTCCAGGTCAGCAGCTAGTTCTTTGAATAGGGTTGGGTAGTTGGCCCCATAAATGTCAGAGATGTTAGGGGTAATTTTTATTCCTAGGTACTTTAAGTGCTTTTTGGGCCAGTGGAAGTTAAATGAGTTCTTAAGTCCATCGATGTCGGGTTGTGGGAGGTGGAGTCCTAGAATTTGTGATTTGTCCTCGTTAACTGGTAACCCGGAGATAAAGTGCAATTTATCTAATACTTCCATCAGGGCTGTAATGGAAGTGAGTGGGTGGGTTAGGGTGCACAGTAAATCATCCGCAAAAAGACAGCACTTGTATTCTTGGTTACCCAGTTGTAGACCCTGAATCGCTGGAGAGGCCCTAATGCTTTGAGCCAGCGGCTCCGTGGCGAGGGCAAATAGAAGTGGGGAAAGAGGACAGCCCTGAATGTTTAACAGCGAGTTCTCTGGGCCGGGAAGTTTTAAAGTGGCCTGCGGGGACCTGTAATATGTTTTGAGGAGATTTAGGAAATTCCCTCTAATGCCGAATTTCTTTAAGACTGCGAATAGATATGGCCATTCCAACGAGACGAATGCCTTCTCGATGTCTAAGGCTAGGGTGCAAAGAGGGGTTTTAAGCACTCTCCTAATGTTATCACCCGTCTGCCTGTGTGGGATAAGGCATGCTTGGTCTTTGTGGATTAGTTTGGGCAGGAAGCCGGAGACCCTATTAGCCATCAGCTTAGCCAGTATTTTAATGTCCCCATTTAGCAGGGAAATAGGATGATAATTCTTAACCTCCATTGGGTCCCTCCCCGCTTGGGGAAAAAAACCAGATTCGCCTGATTAAGCTCCGGCGGCAACTGCTCTCCTCTCAGGATAGCGTTGTACAGTGAAACCATTTGAGGAGTCAAAACATCTGCAAATTTTTTATAATATAGATTGGAAAAGCCATCCGGCCCAGGCGATTTACCTAGTTTAAGAGATTGAATGGTGTCTTTGACTTCCTCTTCTGTTACATCTGAGTTAAGTCCCGGTCCGTGCTTCCCAAGACCGGGAGGTCCAACCCTCCGAGAAAACCCGTCAGGGAATCCCTATCCACCTGAACATGAGAGGTGTATATATCCTGATAGAATGTATGGAAGGTGTCTTGAATCCCAGCCTGATTAATTGTGACTGAGCCTGATCTAGTTTTGATCTGGCGTTCAACCTGCTGGCCAGTAGGGGGCCCGGTTTATTCGCCTGCTGAAAAATTTGCTTTGGGTTTTCCGCAAGGCCTTCTCTGTTTGAGCTGACAGGGTGTTATCTAAGTCTAGTCTGATCTTGTCAATCCGCTGACGATTAAGATCGGACTGCTGTTGTTGGTTTTGTTTTTCTAGAGTGGTAAGTTCTTTCATCAGTAGATTTTCCCTTTCTCTCACTTTTTTCTTGTATGACGAGGCAAGCCTTATGAAACTACCTCCTATAAACGCTTTATGCGTTATCCATAGCCAACCAATACCAGTGGAAGGGGTAGAATTAGTGGAAACAAAGTCTTTCAACTCTCTAGAGATTTGGTCTAGCACACTCAGGATTGAAAGAAGCCTATCGTTAAGCCGCCATGTGCAAGGCAATTCGAAGTTGGGGTTGAGATTCAGGCTCAGTGTAACCTGACTATGATCTGACCACGGGCAGGGGACTATATCTGAGAATGTGGTTTGCACTAATAATGTGGCATCTATAACAAGTGTGTCAATAAAATGTGAATAAAACGTGTATTGCCTCTCTTGAGGGTGCAGTCCCCTCCAAGCATCCACTAATCCCAGTTTCAGTAGCAGGTTTTTGATTTGTTTGACTTTGTCTGGGGATCGAAATTCCCCCTGTCTTTTGGACCTATCCACGTCTGGGTTTAGCACCAGATTAAAGTCCCCCCAAGCATAATTTTGCCCATTTCCTGGGAGTTTAACGTCTCCAGTAGATTTATAATAGCTTTGTGGGGGGCCACCGTAGGGGTGCCCGTAATAATCACGAAATTACCTTCTTTGTCTATTTTTTTATGGGTAACTTGAAATGGGAAGTTTTTGTGGATCAGTATCGCTGCTCCTGCCCGTTTGTTTTTTTGGCTAGAGGTATAAAAGGTCGGATAATCCTTGTGCAGAAAAGAAGGGGGTTTGCCCTGGGCAATTCTAAGCATTAAGTCCCATGCGGGGCTCTAGCCAGCTGGGAGTCTCTGTTCGCCCCTGGCCAACGCGACTTCTTGGCCGTTGACCAGATTTTGGAAGGTCTTGCTTTGGGCGCCTGCTTAGGAGCTGAGCTACTCTCAGCAGAGTCCGCCAGGTGAAGTCGGTCTAGGAGTTTGGCGCATTCCTCCGGTGTGTGGGTCAAATAGATAGTCCCTTGGTATTGGAATGAGAGAGAAAAAGTAAAGCCCCATCTATATGGTATCTTGCGCTTAATCAGGATAGCGAGGGCCGGCTTTATTGCTCTGCGTTTTTCCAAAGTGCTTGGGGAAAGGTCCATGTAGATTTGAAGAGATGCGCTGTCAGGACCTTTGATGGCGGACAATTTTCTTCTTGTGGCGTTAAGGATCAGGTCCCTGTTTTTTTGCCTCAGGAAACGTATGATTATGTCCTTCGGAAGTTCCTGGTTTCTTGCGACCCCCAGGGCTCTATGGGCTCGCTCGATCTGCCAGGAGCTGTCAGCTACTTCTGGAAGGATATTGGAGATCGCAGCTGTTAGATATTGTAGTAGGTCCGCGACCGTGTTTGGTACCCCGCGTACTCTGATGTTGTGTCTCCTTGATCAATTTTCCAGGTCGTCGATTTTGACGTCTAAGAGAGAGAATTTCGCTGTCAGAGTAGTGATTTCCGCTCTGTCTTGCTCCTGGGCTTCCAGGGTTTTATCAGTTGTTTCCTCTAAGAGGTTGGTTCTCTGGCCCAGCTCATAAAGGTCATCCCTGATCTCTTTAACCAGTTGAGTTGAATGAGCTTGCAGCATTTGCCCTATGATCTCAAGGGATTTGGCTGAGAGATTCATGTCAGGTAGAGGGTTAGAGCCATCTCCCTTGACCTCAGGCAGTTCAATTTGCTCGGGGGGAGGACTTTGCGGCTGCGAGAAGGGTACCTCAGGTTTGTGGAAGAGCTCCTGTATGCTCTTAGAAGGCAAGCTTTTTTTTGATTTGCCCATTTTCACCAAAGAAAACACTTGCTGCGTGTGGTTTGTTCGTCGGTGCAAGCTTGTAGATGAGGTAGCGTAGTTGTGAGAAGTCGCCTCTGGTTTAAATCATTTGGAGTGAGGAGTAAAAGGGATCGGTAGCAAATGCGAGGAGCCATCAGCATGTGTGGCGTTATGGCTGTCTAGAGCCACCCGTCTCAAAGCTTCTTATCCCATAGTGTCTGTGAGGGTGGTATCAGGTATCAAACACTCACGTAGTTCGGGTTAGCTCTCTGCCTCCCGGCTGATGGTCTGTTAAAGTATATTCGGCTACTTTAAAACCTTTAAGATTGCAAAAAACTGTGTTCACCCAATAGAGTATACTTCAATAAGCTACATATAGCTTCTCCGTAGCTGAGCAAGTTGGGTGCATGAGTATGCTTTAAGTCCTCTGCTTTGTTCAAAAGTGTCTCTGTGAGATGGGCTGGGGTGCCTGAAGGCCCTCTTGATGCTTAATAAATGTGTTTTTAAAGAGATTTTGAAGGATTTGAGGCAGAAAAATAGTCTGGTGGAGCGAGGTAAGGAGTTCAGAAGAATAGGAGCAGCACGAGAAAAGTCTTGAAGATGGGAGTTAGAGGAGGTAATGAGAGGGGAGGAGAGAAGAAGGTCATCAGCATAGCAAAGAGGGCGAGTGGGAGTGCATTTTGGGATGAGAGCAGAGATGTAGGAAGGGGCACTATTTGGAGGGCTTTATATGTTAGTTTCATGCTTTTGAATTGTATTCTAGATGCTATGGGAAGCCAGTGGAGTGCCTGACAGAGAGGTGCTGCAGACACTGATCGTTTAGTATGGTAGATGAGTCTAGCGGATGCATTCAAAATGGATTGGAGTGGAGACAGACGGGTGATAGGAAGGCCAGCAAGGAGCGAGTTGCAGTAATCAAGGCGAGATACGATGAGAGAGTGAATAAGAATTTTAGTTGTGTCTTTTGTAAGGTAGTGGCGTATTTTGGATATGTTTTTTAGGTGAAAGTGACAAGATTTTGTGAGTGATTGAATGTGAGGGATGAAAGAGAGGGTGGGGTCCAGTAGGACCCCAAGACAGCAGTCCTGGGAGGTGGGAGTGATGATGGCATTGTCAACAGTGAGAGATAAGTGAGGAGTGGTAGCTGAGGAAGAAGGTGGAAAGATAAGGAGCTCTGTCTTAGACATGTTGAGCTTGAGTTGACAGTCAGACATCCAGGAGGATATGCTAGAGAGGCAATTGGCAACATGAGCTAGCAGAGAGGGGGATAGTTCAGGTGCAGAGAGGTAGATTTGGGTGTCATCAGCATACAGATGATACTGAAATCCAAAAGATTTTAAAGGGCACCAACGGAGGATGTATAGATGGAGAAAAGGAGGGGGCCTAGGACTAAGCCTTGGGGTACTCCGACATTTAGAGGACAAGTTGATGAAGAGGCGCTAGAGAAGGAGACACTAAATGTTCGATTTTCTAGATAAGATGTGAACCAAGAGAGAGTAGTGTCACGGATGCCAACAGAGTAGAGAATTTGGATAAGAGGATGATCAACTGTCAAAGGCAGCAGAGAGATCCAGGAGAATTAGGATAGGGAAATGACCCTATGATTTGGTGGTGAGCAGGTCATTAGTAACTTTTGTGAGAGCTGTCTCTGTGGAGCGTTGGGGCCAGAAGCCAGACTGGAAGGGATCAAGGAGGGAGTTCGAGGAAATGAATTGTGTAAGGCGATTGTAGACAACACGCTCAAGTAGTTTAGAAGCCAAGGGAAGTAGAGAGATAGGGCGGTAATTAGATGGAGAAACTGGTTCAGATGAGGGTTTCTTAAGAATGGGTGTAATTGTGGCTTGTTTCAAAGGTGATGGAAACTTGCCAGTGTCTAAGGAAAGGTTGAATAGATGTGTGAGAGCTGGGATGGAATAGGATCATGTAGACGAGTTGTGAGACGAGAGGTTGATAGAAGATTAGCAACTTCATCCTCAGTTACAGGGTTAAAGGAGTTTATAATGGCTATAGGTTTGGGAAAGGGTGAAGGCAGGCTGCTGTTTGTTTGTTGAGGAGAAGGTGTGATATGGCCACGTTCAGGGGAGAGTTCATTACAAATATTTTCAACTTTACTATTAAAGTGTCTAGCAAAATCTTCAGATGTAAGAGAGGAAGGGGCGGGGGGTGGGGGAGGGCAGAGGAGAGTGTTGAAAGTGGAGAACAAACGTTTGGGGTTGGAGTCCAAATTTTATATTACTTTTAAAGTGTCTATCAAAATCTTCAGCTAAGAGGAAATTATTAAATGTAGCAATTCTGAGATTCGCAATGGACCTGATGATTTTTTATGTTTTGTGTATTGATAGAGAATGCAGGTAACTCGTTAGCCCATTAATGACAATCAACCTTCTTTGCTGGATAAGTTATTGGACTCTGAAAGCTTATCTACTAAATGTCAAAATGGAAATGAGACAAACAGTGTGCATTTTTTTTTACCAAAAGCCAATTGTTACAATGATTATGATTACCTGTTGACTTGAGTAATTATTAACATTACAAAAACCTGCTAACGAGTCTGTATTCATTTGCTGGGGCCTTTAATGTGAAATTGAAGTAACAAGTTAATTTTAAAAAGTTTGTGAAGAATTTTATTTTATTGTGTTTCAAAAGCCAAAGTCATCAGTCACTTAGTATGTTGGCTGAATTAAGGCTCGGGTACTCATGATATCTAAAAGTCTGCTTCCTGCCCCATCTTAATTACTTATAAGAACATGCATTTTTTATACAGAATAAAGCCACTGATTATGACAAACTCCATTAACATTTCCAGTGGTTTAATATTAGTTTACTATTCTTTGCCAGAAGTTAATTATCATTAAGTACATGAGACCAAAGACTGGAAAACCAAACAAACAACAGTTTCTTACGTTGCGTGACCACAAAACATGAGCATCTTATAAGTCACGTCAAACAGATCTAGTTTGTATGTTCACTAGCAAACAATAGATGAATATTACAGTCAAGTGGAAACCAAAGCCGCAAACGCCAACTCAAAGCACATACTGTTTATCCAGATGTCAGTGTACTATGTATCTTTGTCTTGCTATACAAATAAGAATATGCAAAGTTTTACAAGGTATCAGGACAAAATGATTGATTTAAATATAGGTTATTTAATTTAAAAAAAAAAGCTATTGGTAACATAGAGAGTTTACAATCTTTTTTCAATGAAGGATAGCTTTTAAGTCACATCAATAGTAATGTGTAAGTGCTACGGGGTACTTATTTATTTATTTATTTGTTTGTTTATTTATGTATGTATTTATGTATTTATTAGCAAAATTACATTTATTTACATACATATTCAGAATAAAAAAAATAGTAAATAATGTGTATGCAGTATAGAGGAGAGTATTTATGAAGCAAACAGTGGGTTTAGTACTAAATTGGTTCAATGGGCCAGGGACGAGATCATGGTCGTGTGTGCGCAGGTTTTGCGAAGAGATCAAGAGAAAAGGCATGATGTCATATCACGATTGAGCAGGGAGAGGAAATGGATCTTCATGAAGATGCAAAATGTGAAGGTTATAACAGTGAAGGGACTTCTGGACTTAAAAAGAACCAAAGTATGATCCATAATCAAATTAAAACAGGACTGTGAGTTTTAAAAGTGATTCATAGTATAAGGAGCATTGTGGGCCATAGGGGGAGATTATTAGGCAAAGTCACCAAGAAATTTGTAGTAGATAAGGGTTAGACTTTTGAATAGACAATGCTAATAAACAGCAGCTCACCAAAGTTGGGTTAGGAGGGTAATGTTGGCTGTACGTGAAATATTAAATAGGATACATGCAAAGGGTTAAATGCTATAGAGGGTTAAAATATTACTGCCTTACATAAATAATTATAATGGGATGTTCATTGCATAAGAATGTTTCATTTTGAACTTTGTAACCAAACACCTTGTATTTGTTATTTACTCTCTTTGTGTGTGAACCTCAAGGTAAAATGTTTATGATTAACTAATTGCTTATGGCCTGTGACCTTTTGCGTATTCTGCAAGACAATTATGGCATCTGCAATTCTACACATTACAACGATGTAATGAATGGGTGGGGTTATGGCCTATATAATGGCGGGCCTTTTATTATTTCCCATATTCTTTCTTTTATTTGTAAGACGCCAACATATTCCGTAGGCCTTACATGTAATACATTGAGACTTTGATTTAACCTACAGTTTTGGTCACTTTGTCTGTTAAGTTTAATCAGGACGAGAGAGGTGCAATGAGTGGTTGTAAAGGTCCCCTGGTTTACTTTATCCCTGACAGTGCGTTTCCTGTTCTAACAATTTTGGTGTCAGAAAGTGTTATATCCTCCAGAACGGTAAGTAGACATTTCCTGTGTTCTCACCTAATGCAGGATATTATAATTATCGTAAAGGGAATCATGTTTTTTTCTTGTTTTGGGTTAACTTCCCCAGCTATTTTTTTTGTTGTGGGTTAGAATCCCCAACAACCTTTTATGGGTTTAAGTGCCTAGTAGTTTATGGTATAAAGACCCTAGTTGTAAGATTTTACCGCCTTGCTATTCACGCCTCCTAAATTTTCTAAAAAGTACCAGGCTAATGCAGCCCAAAAGTCTTTTGTAGAAAATGAAAAATAAAAAAGTAGAAAAACTCTTGGCCCAGAAAGCTCACTTGACAAAGCCTTATATTGACCCTGGATATGTTTATAAATATAGGGTAATAATATATCCACTTAGAAGCCTTTTTTCTATGGAAATTTTGTTTAATTTGGTTAGTTTTTCTTCATTACTTGGCCATCTGTTTCTCTTATTAGTTTTGTTGCCCTTCTCTGTACTTTTTCCTGCTCTAAAATGTCCTTTTCATAAAATGAGGCCCACAATTGGACTCCATATTCCAAATGTGGGCATACTAGAGATTTGTATAGTGGCATAATTATATTTGCTTCCTTTTCTTCTATACCCTTCTTAATACATGCTAATAGTTTACTTGCCTTTACGCATGTTGCATGGCATTGAGCACTGCTACCTGGTTAATTGTGCACAAGCACTCCCAAATCCCTTTCAATATCTGATACCCCTAGATTTGCTCATTAAGATTATAAATTGCAAGGCTATTTTTCCTTCCCAAATGCATAACTTATCTCATCTCATCTGCTATTTAGATGCCCATTTCTCTAATTTATGTAAAGGGAGGAAAAGTAGCTAATTTTATGATTTAATTACCTTGCACAACATAGTGTCATCAGCAAAAATGGAGACAATAATTCCCAATCCTACTTCTAAGTCATTAATAAATATGTTAAAAAGGAGAGAACCTAATACTGAATCCCGAGGAACCCCACTTACCACATTAGTCTAATCTGAGTATGTTCCATTCACCACAACCCTTTGCTTCCTGTCTTTTAGCCAGCTCTCGATCCATGAGCAGATATTTACTGCAATTCCTGTATCCCTTAATTGCACAATAGTCTTCCATGTGGCACTGTATCAAAAGCCTTCATTATTCTGCATTGTCTTGCTATGCCGGCAGCACTGCTAGACAAAAGCTAGATGTATTTTTATGTTTGTTTTGTCTTAATGTCTTTTATGTGTTTAGTGTTATGAAATTATGCAAAAAGATATCATTGAAGATTTGAGAAACTAATTCCATGTCATATAACTTTGCAGATTTGGTTACTGTAAAATATTAATTTTTATTTAGCTTCAATTCCTTAAGTTAAATTATATTTTAAAGTTAAACAATATTAAAATTTGATGGGTCTGTCTTTAATTCTTATTAAAGTGGTTTATGTAGAACTATGTGCCTATATAATTTTTTGTGAGCTCATACTTATCTGGTTATATGTTTTGTCTGATGTTAATTTTGTCTTTGTGTTTTTTATAAGTATATTTTAATACTGGTATAAATGTCCTATGCATAGATTATCTATTTTGACTCTATTGAAAAACATTTTATCTAAAATAAATGCCTACTTGTTTTATAAATTTCTAAGGTCAGCATTTCAGAAAATCTTTAAAAACAAACGAAAATATATATATATATTTTGCAATTAAAGTGGTAGATTTTAAAAGTTGTTTTTTAACTTGAATGATATTTTAAACAAATGTTATTTTCCTATATGCAGTTATAATCATCCTTCTATAAGAAGTTTAGAAGATTTTGTTATATCACCTGAACACTCCGTTGACCTACGATACATAATAATACGTGACTATATTATGATAAAATCAGAGGTATAATTTTAAAAACCAACTAGGTCTAATAGTTGATTTTTTACAATAAACATGTAAGGACAGTCAGAAATGCCAATCAAGCGAGAATAATTATTGTTTTAGTTTTAAAGTTATTTTTATTTTTCGTATGTCCTGATAGAGCTATCCTCATGTTACTGAATTGGAGGAATGATAAAGCAGATTGGCATTTCTCTCTCTCAAAATGGATATGATTTATGCACAGTCTCTATCTCGTGTTTTCTCCCCAGGGGGATGCTATAGAGAGCCTATGTCCCTGACAAGATCAGTGCATTACATGCTACCGGGATTCTGTGGTTAAAATGGTATTCCAAAACAGATTAGCACTAGACTTAATGTTGACAACTTTAGGTTCACCACTATGAGATGGGTGAAGAACCTTATCATGGAGGACATATCTTTTATGATAATAGAGTAAATGTTGTCAAAATGTAACACCTACTCCTCAAGGTTCATCCCCAGCTCAGATGATCATATGGAGCAAATTAATAAACAATTGGTAAAACCTTTTCAAGGTCTCCAAGAAAGGAACACGATATGAGATGGAGTAACTTATGAATTGAAATTTCAGAGGCGTATTAGTATAAATGTAACATAAGTAAAAGGATTAGAAGTTTATTCTCCAACACATATCCTATGACAGTATAAAGCAAATATTGATCTTGTTACTTGCATAATATAGTAGTATTGAAACAATCTTGCTGCTATAGCAGGAGCATAACATTAATGCATTTTACATATCATATATTGTACTGGCCTATGCATAATTTACATTATTGACTTGATTCTGATTCATATACTATCCCTGGTTCATTTCAGAGTTGTGTATATGTAAAATTGCATATGTAGTTATGGAGGAGTCTGGGATAGGTGTGTATGATGAGAGGATGTCCAGTTGAAAGATGTATGCAAGGTCTTGTATGACAGATCTTGAATGTTTTGGATGTTTATTTTGTTATTTTTATTTTTGTCACACTCGCCTACCCCTTGTAGAAGCTGACCTTGAGTGCCTGTAAAGAGGAAGCAAAAAAACAAAGAAAGTACCAACTATGCCACAAGCTTGCCTTGATTTATAATGAAAGTCTCTACCAAGTGCCTATCCTAATGACAAAGATAATGACAGATGAAAACCCGGATACAGAGTTTGTTGACTAAAAGACAAGACCCAGACTGAAGTCTTTCTGTGAATCTGGGCCCAAGGAAGGGGACGGGCCAAACTCTTGTTCATTAACCTGGAAATGTGAACATGCATATATCCGCTGGCATAAAAAAAAAAGATTCAAAGATTTGTGAGAACGTCACATAATTTTTGTTCTGTGCCTAGAAATCTGCACATGAAGGACTGTTATGTGACCTCAGAGGGGCCTGGCTTTGTGTGACGAGTAACATTTTTCACTTTCTCTATTCTTTTCTAGCCCTGTCTTCCTTTTATACTGTCTTTCTTTTATACTGTCTTTTAGCTTCTAACACTTCTGCACCTTGTTACGTCAACTTGCTAAGATATAGAATGTACTAACATCTAATATGGGAGAGTAACTAAGCATAGAAGACATTATTTGCATAAACTGGATTGTTAATAATATCAATGCCTAATTGTATATTAAGAAATGTGTGTGCAATGCTTCATGATAACTGTTGTATCTATGTTCTAGCTTCAGATAACAATTATGGCAATCTTACTACTGGCTATTAATCACATTAATCATTTTGATGTATATTATGAGCAAGAAAACAGGTATAATGTGAAATTAGCTCCTTGATCTGGTTGCACTTACATTGATAACCATTGCACCACAATCCAGACCAACTATGATCACATGAGCCTTGTGTTTTATATTGTAAGGCTCTAATCCAATGTGCTTTTTCTACCTGGACTGTGAACTTTCTGCTAAGGTCTCCTTTACTGAAAACTTGTCAGTTTTGTTGCAGGAGCATCACATGTAACATAGACCATATTAACAAATCTGTAGCTCCACGGGCACAATAATCCCTGACATGTTCTGTTTCCCAGTGAGCTTTCTCCTTTTTCGACACAGGTCTCTTTTGGAGTCTGTGTGAAGATGACACATTGCTTTTCTTATTATGACTCTTGAAATGTTATGTTCTAATTGTAATGGTCAATTAAGGATATGCCTGTTGTATTTCTCTAGCATTTACAACACTTCTTAGTGTTGTGGGGGAAAAACATGTTGGGGAATAGATGCGCCATTTTGTTAGCATAATGTTGCAATTACAGAACATGCCATAATGTAGATAATATACTAAGTAACAAATACAGAAACCTCCATAAAACCCTTCTCAGAATTATCAAACTATAGTCAGAGATCACCTGAGGAGGAAAAAGGTGAATGAGAAAGATCATGGTTCCCCAGAGGTTTTCTCCTTCAGACCTTTTCCTTTCCTGTGTATCATTCTTATGCAGTTGTTCTTTCAGAACAAAAGGAGGTATTGCAAGGGGTTAAATGCTATAGAGGGTTACATTTAACTGCCTTACAGAAGGAATTATTATGGGATGTTCATTGCATAAGAAGGTTTCAGTTTGACCTTTGTAACCAAGCATCTTGTATTTGTTACTCACTCTCTTTTTGTACAAACCTCAAGGTAAAATGTTTATGATTAATCAGCCTTACATGTAATAAATTGAGACACTTTGATTCAACCTTCTGTTGTGTTCACCATCTCCCAAGTGAACTTGAATAAGGACGAGAGAGAAGCTGTAAGGAAGAGTGGCTGTAACGGTCCCTGGGGTCATGCTAAGTGTCCTTTCTGTGCCAACAATACTGAAAGGAATAAATTGTGTAACTGAGCTCAAAGGGGCATTGTAAAGCATCTTTGCGAAGATGGTTTGGGGATTACTCTTAAAGGTACTGAGAGCTGTCAATTTATGTCTTATTTTGTAACTAGCGAATTGCCCGTCATAAAATGACGGGCATGAAATCGTAATGCAGGTAATGTTGTTTTACCATTTTTTTAGCGTGAGGACTCTTCAGCGCTCATTGCGCGGCTGTTGTTTATTTTTTTTGTTTGTTATTAGAGGTTTTTTTTTTAAAGCACGGTTCTGGAGCTGAGGTATAAGTGTCAGCAGTGTGTAGCGTAAATGTGGTGCGTGCACGAGGTAAAGCCGTTAGTGTAGCTGTGTACTTCCACATTGATAAATGGCGCGAATGTGTATGTGTTACGCTGGTGTGTATGATTTTCCATCCTTAGTAAAAGTGTTTCATTACCTCGTACGGCTTTTTGGAAAAGCTGTATGTGCTTGGTGCTGTTTTGCGTGTTTAGCGTACTGTAGCCTTGTTTTCGTTTTTTTCGGCTGCCATTTTTTGGGTGATTTTCAGGTGTCTAAACTCGTGAATTTGGACTGAAATTGAGGTGTAACTTCACTTGCAGAGGTCCTGGGTGCCCCCCCTTGCTGTGGGTAAGCTTTTTATGTCTTTTTTGTGTGTATTTATTGTGTTTTGACTGTTTTCCGGTGCGCGCTATTCGGCCGTTAAAGTCGAAGTCCAGCGTCTCGTATTTTTGTCTGCTAAAACCGTAAATTTCTCGTGGTTCGTATTGTTGGTAACGTGCCGCTTGTGTGGGTGTTTGTAACCGCGTGTGAGGCACAGTAGAGCCTCCACCTCCGCAAATGCGTCCCCTAGCTTTGCGAGGGTCCGCATTTGCGGCCTGCAATGAGCCTTCAGCTCATTGCAGCCGATGTTAGAGCCTCCACCTTCCGCAAATGCAGGCCCCTCGCTTTGCGAGGGTCCGCATTTGCGATCCAAACTGCGTCCCTCGCTTCATGAGCTCACAAGAACTGCGTCGCTCGCTACGCGAGCTCGCAAAGCGTGACGACGATTTGTTGTTTGACAACTATTATATGTGATTGGTAGGTGCAAGGAATCAGTCTACTCTGTAGTGTATAGGCTGGCAAGAAGATATCCCTGAGCAAGATAGATGACAACTTTACATATATTTATAACGGATATTTATAAATAAATGAGTAACATTTAAAGAGAGGAAGAGAATCTTATAAATTACACACTGGAAACTAATTGATGGATTGTGGCAAAGACAAGGAACAAAAGTGTTTGGAAGAGATGGAGACAAATCTAGCAGTTACATTTACTATGGATTGTAGAAGAGAGCCACGAGAAGCAGGAAATCCAGAGAGTAAGAGGTTGCTGTGGCATTCAAGACATGAGAACCTCAAGTTTGATTAAATGCACTTACAGTGGAGGGACAAATAAAAGAGCATATTTTTCCTACATTGAAGAGGAAAAGTGGAAGATATCAGAGATGAGTAAAGCTTGACATTAGATATCTATCTTGTGTATCATGCTATCACCAGAAGTATTAATGGATAACAATGACAGGTTTGGGAGGAAATTTTAGGGGTTCAATCTTACACATTTTAATTTTTAGATTGAATAGGACAATTTGAGATTGAGATCTTGTTTAGACACTCATTGATCTTCATCTTAATTGCAGATAGATGGGTAGAGTTGTATGACTTCAACATATAGATGGTATTTGTAACCAAAGCTTGGATGAAGTGAACTCAGACCAGAACACTAATACTCACCAACAGAGATAGAAGAAGAACAGAGGTTCAAGAAGGTGACTAGTCAGAAAAGAGGATTGTCAGTGATACCTAAATTGTGCAGTATATCAATAGGCCCAGCCGTGTAACTATGAGTAAGGAATAATGACCATAATCTTTAGTCAGATGAAATTATTTAACAGTAAGGTCTTCTGTGAGAACACCTTGTTATTAAACTAAACATATACTCAGTTTAGGTGCAAGAGTAATCCCCAGTAGTGTGGATGCTAGACTGCTAATTTCTGAAGAAAATTGTAATGACCTTGTAAGATGACCTAGTTATTCTACTTATGCATTATGTGCCACTTTGAAGAAACTGCTGCTGCAATGGTCGTTGGGATCCAGCAGGACCACCCATGAACTGACTTGCAAGTATTGTATGCATTGTAGCAGCACAATCTAGAGTAGTGAGGGAGACATATCGGGCGCCTGTCACAGGGCTGTCCCAGGGGGAATCTAGGGCCATATTAAATTCCAGCCTCTTAAGTCCAAAGTGTAGCACGTAAGGGCTGAGTGCTTCGAATTTGGCCGAGTTACGTTACTATTAAATTAGAAAGTGCTGCAAGCTACAAGCGAGAGACGCTATTTCGTAAACCGGTTCTCGGCCGTCAATGGTTGCGTGCTTGAATAGAAACAATTAAGCAATCACATAGTTACTGGTTCAGATGGAGCCAATGGAAAAAGAGATTGTAAGTGTTACGTCACTTAAAAAGTGGAGGGTAGATTTACACAGTCCTACTTGCTTCAAATCCAGGTTATGATCGGTCCCACAGGCCAGATATAATGCAATATTAATCAAGTAGTAAATATGATATTCTATTACATGCGAGTAACAGTATATGTATTAACACATTGATTGACAGGATCACTATAACATAAAATATAATCATGAAATAAAGTACGAGTTGTTGCTAACGCTTGCGGGCTCAGTTGCCGAAGGTGCTCCTTGCCAGCAACTGCGACCCTCGCAAAATTTCCTTTCAAACGCAAATAACCAAACAACAGCCGCGACCACGCAAACAACACGACACACCAACTATGACCCTCGCAAACTTTACCTCGCAACGCAAACAACATACGAGACACGTTACCACACATTACGACCTCGCAACAATCGGACGCAACTCGCAAACATGAAAAAATTCAAAACACAATAAATACACACAGCACATACATAAAAAGCTTACCTACAGCAAGAGGGAGTATCCAGGACCTCAAAAAAGCAACTTACACCTTAATTTAACTAAAAATAAAAGAGTTTGAACACTAAAAAATTTGCTAAGCGAGAGAAAAAATAGCCTTCGAACAAAACTAAAACAAGGCTACAGCACTCTAAACACGCAAAACACCACAAAAAACTCGCAAAACACCACAAACGACCTATGGATATTCCGCTAAGACGCATACCACACATTACCCGCCATTTTACGCCAATGCGGAAGTACACGACTACGCTAACGGTTTGGTCTCGTGCACGCACACTATTACACTGCACACATTCATCACGGTTACACAGCAGCTCCACACCACTAATGCTGCAGCAACATCAAAACAGATTGCCAGCTCTTCAACACAATGCTTCAAAATAGGTAAAGTATATTCATTTATTAATGTATTATATATTTCATTATTACACACCAAAAAGCATTAGCTCACTTACAATTTTATTGCCGTCATTTTTTGACGGGCAATTCGCTAGTATTCTAATATTCTCTGTGTATATACCTTCAATAGTAATTATTACTACAGCATTTACTTATGTGTTAATCATTAATAACATTCCTGTTTAATAAATACAAATCACAATATTCAACATTAAGTTCATTTTTCAAAGATTAGAGATGAATGTTAGTAATTAAAGGATGGATTAAGAGAATAAACAATATTTGATAGGCTACCACAGAAGAAAAAAGCTCTTTGCCAAGGGAAACCATTACACAATAAGAATACTGTGTTGGCAGTATACATTGTGTCTGGTAATTTAGTAATTTAGGTAGACAAAGTCATTTCCATATTCTCTTTATAGTGGATACCAGCAGCAAAATCTAAACTTTGAAAGTAAGTTTAATTCACATATATAATTGTGAGCATGCTGGTTGTTGCTAACGCTGCGGGCTCGCCAGCAACTGCAGACGACCAAAACCCGCGCACTTGAAAACATTAAAAACACCATAAATACACACAACAAATACATAAAAAGCTTACCCACAGCAAGGGGGGGCACCCAAGACCTCGAAAACTGAAGTTACGCCTCAATTTCACTCGAAATAAAAGAGTTTAGACACCCAAAAATCCCCTAAGCGAGAGAAAAAATGGGCGCCGAAAAAAATGAAAACGAGGCTACAGGATTCTAAAGACGCAAAACACCACCAAACACCTACGGATGTTCCGAAAAAGACGTACGAGATCCGAAAACAAGGACGCAACCCGTGCGACCCGAAAAACATTAGAAACACAATAAATACACACAACAAACACTTAAAAAGCTTACCCACAGCAAGGGGGGACACCCAGGACCTCTTCAAGTAAAGTTACACCTCCATTTAAGTCCAAAGAGAAAAAATGGCCGCCGAACAAAACCAAAACAAGGCTAAAGGACCCTAAACACGCAAAACACCATTAAACAACTACGGATTTTCCAAAAAAGTCGGACGACATCCGAAAACAAGGACGCAAAATCAGCCACAGCCGCGTACCACACATTAGGCACCATTTTAGAACACTAACTTACACAATCCGCACACTATTACACTACACACTGCACACATTCATGACGCTTACACAGCAGCTCCACAGCACTAATGCTGCAGCAACATGAAAACAGATTGCCAGCTCTTCAACACAATGCTGCATATATTACTTCACAATAGGTAAAGTATATTAATTTCTTATTTTATTAATTATTCTTTGCCATACCAAAAAAAAAACAACGCTGCTCATAGCACACAAATAACCAAGAGCCTCGGAATGAGCGCCAAAGGCGCTCAATGCGAGCCACGCGATGAGCGCCGAAGGCGCTCAGCATGAGGCTCGCAAAGGATCTTGGAACACCAACAAAATTAATGTCGCACACAAACAACATTACCTGCCTTACAATCTTATTGCCGCCATTTTTTGACGGGCAATTCGCTAGTACTGAATATTGTTTGGATTTTTTTTTTTTTTATCATTGAATATGTTTTATTTATGTTTTCCTGGCTCTTTATTTTTTTCAATATATTTTTACTTACCAGGAATGACTACTGACTGTGCTCACAATTGTTGCTGGTTATTGTCCAGGAGTTTGGGTCCATCACACAGATCCATCCGGTGCCTGTATGAGATTTGTATGTCAGACCCCTCAGTATAGGTCCTTCAAAACATTGGGGTATTGTAGCATGAGAATGGAGCTTTGGGTATGGTTAGAATGTTAGACGATGGACCACAGATTTAGATAATGTCTTTATTAACAGGGTAGTAGTTAGAATCGGGTTAAAAGTAGTTTTACACAAGTGAAAGGGGTGGGATGGGATATACACATTTAAGTTAGTAGAGGTAGGAAACACTTAAGGAACTTTTAGGATATTGTTAGTGGAAGGATGACAATGGGGCCAGTAGCATTTAGTGAATACAAAATAATTTTGTGGCACCCCTCACAACTTCTCTTGGTCTTAGTAGATCTTTTAGTAGATTCGCAGTGGCGGGGTCAATGAAAAAAATTAAAAAAATAAACAAACAAAAGTATTTTTCTACCACTCTCCCTTATTACAGGTACCTTCTTCGCACTGTAGTGTACCCTAGTGCTTTGCACCTGCTGCATCTACACTGGTTAGGGCAGTAGTTGTGTAAGGATAAGGTTGTTGATATGTCCTTCTAAAATAAAACATTCATACCACAAATACAAATGATGATAAAATAAATGAATCTTGAGCAAATAATTGCTTGTTTGACAACCTATCATTTGTATTTGACATGTACATAAAATAGGTGCAAAATAACAATCCAAATGAAAACAGAAATGAATGCTTATGTAAGCACTGAAACATGCCACCATTTTCACATATAAAATCAATATTAAAATACAGTTGAATTTTCATCTTGGGATTACCCTAAAACGCCCTACACAGGAGTCACACATGGCGACTCCACCGCCCACAGTCCCTAGTAACACAAAACAAGTCTTGGATATTTTCCAATATCTATAAACAACATATAATGACTTAAAGCTTGTAATATTTCCCAGTTATTGTGAAAACATCTTGCCTTCATACAACCACTCAAGGCTCTGGCACATCGGGTTACTGGGGCACCAAGCCAACATTATATTGACACAAAGGCATGTTGATATTTCCCAGAAGGTGTGAAGGTGGGAATGGAGAAAGATGTGGTCGGGTATATTTCTGAGGAACATGAATGAGGAAAAGAAGTGAATGATATTGAAACTTAGTACTAAGTCACTTTTCTGATGTGTTTCCCAAAAATGATCATAACTATTACTAATTATTTAAGCACAACAATATTATGTCAACCTAGTAAGAAGATGTGAGATTAAAAATAAAAAAAAACGGAGAAAAAACATGCAGAAGCTTTGACAAAATAATACACTTATCTAGATAAAAAAATACTAAAGTGCCATAAGTTAGATTAGTTTAATTGGAGGAAGCAGACTTGATAATAGCCCCCCAAAAATTACAAATTACAAAAAGTAAAAATAAATATAGCCTGTCATATGTATATGACTCTGGGGCTTCTGAAAATAAAGTAACCAAAAGAAAAAGAAATGGTGGTTATGGGGAGACATAGTAGTATGGAGTGAGCATGAAAAGAATTGGTGGGTATGGGGAGAAATAATAGTTGAGTGTGTATGGAAAGGAATGGTTTGTATAGGGGGAAATCGTAGTATTGAGTAGGTGTGGAAAGAAATGTTGGTATGGGGAGAAGTTATAGAGTCAAGTGTAGAGATGTCGCGAATAGTTCGCCGGCGGACTGTTCCCGGCGAACATAGCATGTTCGCGTTCGCGGCGAACTGCGAACATATGCGATATTCGACCCGCCCCCTATACTTTATCATTGAGCAAACTTTGACCCTGCATGTCACATCAGCAGACACATTCCAGCCAATCAGCAGCATACACTCCCTTCCAGAGCCTTCTACCTCATGGACAGCAGCCATTTTGGAATCATAACTAACTTGCAGTCTTACTGAGAGGAGGCTGAGTGTAGGTGATACTGCATCAATAGGGAAAACCATAGCTAGGCTACTGTACACAGTGTGCAATACAGTCCTGAAGGACTCTTTTGATCTCTGCTGCAAGGACACCCCCTTATCATCATCCTCCCCTCACCTTAGCACCCAACCCTAACACTTATCCATAACACCCATCAACCTAACACCTAACCCTAACACTCCTCACACTTATCCCTAAGACCTAACACCCCTCACACTTATTCCTAACATGCCTCACCCTAACACCCCTTACACTTATCCTTAACACCCCTCACCCTAACCCTAACACCCCTCACACTTATCCCTAACACCCCTTACCCTAACCCTAACACCCCTCACACTTATCCATAACACCCCTCACCCTAACCCTAACACCCCTCACATTTATCCCTAACACCCCTCACCCTAACACCTAACCCTAACACCCCTCACACTTATCCCTAACATCCCTCACCCTAACCCTAACACCCCTCACACTTATCCCTAACACCCCTTACCCTAACCCTAACACCCCTCACACTTATCCATAACACCCATCAACCTAACACCTAACCCTAACATTCTCACACTTATCCCTAAGACCTAACACCCCTCACATTTATCCCTAACACCCCTTACCCTAACCCTAACACCCCTCACACTTATCCCTAACACCTAACCCTAACATCCCTCACCCTAACACCAAACCCTAACACCCCTCACACTTATCTATAACACCCCTCGCCCTAACCCTAACACCCCTCACACTTATCCCTAACACCCCTCACCCTAACACCCCTCACACTTATCCCTAACACCCCTCACCCTAACCCTAACACCCCTCACACTTATCCCTAACACCCCTTACCCTAACACCCCTCACACTTATCCATAACACCCATCAACCTAACACCTAACCCTAACATTCTCACACTTATCCCTAAGACCTAACACCCCTCACACTTATTCCTAACATGCCTCACCCTAACACCCCTTACACTTATCCCTAACACCCCTCACCCTAACACCCCTCACACTTAGCCCTAACAACCCTCACCCTAACACCTAACCCCCTCACCCTTATCCCTAACACCCCTTACCCTAACACCCCTCACACTTATCCCTGTGTCTCTTCCCCCCCTAATCATCAAGGGAGGGGGGAAAGAGACACAGGGGAGGATGATGAGGGAGGGGGGAAGAGACACAGGGGAAGATGATGAGGGAGGGGGAAAAGAGACACAGGGGAGGATGATGAGGGAGGGGGGAAAGAGACACAGGAGAGGAGGATGATGGAGGGGGGAAGAGACACAGGGGAGGATGATGAGGGAGGGGGTAAAGAGATACAGGGGAGGATGATGAGGGAGGTGGGAGGATGATGAGGGAGGGGGGATGAGACACAGGGGAGGATGATGAGGAAGGGGGGAAAGAGACACAGGGGAGGATGATGAGGGAGGGGGTAAAGAGATACAGGGGAGGATGATGATGGAGGGGGATCTTAGGTTATTTATGCCCTTTATGGATTAAAACCAGACTCTGCATCAACTATGTAATTTTCCGTGGGAGTTTTGACATGGATCCCCCTCCGGCATGCCACAGTCCAGGTGTTAGTCCCCTTAAAACAACTTTTCCATCACTATTGTGGCCAGAAAGAGTCCCTGTGGGTTTTAAAATCCGCCTGCCTATTGAAGTCTATGGCGGTTCGCCGGGTTCGCCGGTTCGCGGACATTTGCGGCGGTTCGCGTTCGCGGTTCGCGAACCGAAAATTTTATGTTTGCGACATCACTTGTCAAGTGGTGTGACGACCAAGAGTTGAGGGGCCACATGCACCTCAATTTTCTTCATCTAGGTCATGCCTTTTGTGTTCAATCTCACGGCTCCCATAGGACCACCTCCTAGGAGAATTCAGAACATCACAGGTTGCAAGCTCAGGCCTAACGTTACTGATTTATTAAAAATAATAAACTATTCTTCATCTCTTTATTTAGGACAGACATACAAGAAATAGCCACAGACACTCATTGGCTTAGAATGTCATACTTAGACTTTTACTAGATACATCAGAGCTTGGGGTTATCTGGTAAGGTCAGATCTTAGACCTGGGTTAGGTAAAGGGCATCACTTTATTACTATCTGAGGTCAGCTAGTGGATGCCTGGCCGCTCTTAAGGGCCATATACATTCTTTCAGAAACCTGGGGTTTAACCGTTTGCTGCCCCACTAACACAATATGGCAAAAAGTGTATTTCTATTAGTTTACAGGTAAAATAACATTTATAGTGCTTATAACACCATATAGCAACCCCAACATTAATTATTGTAACCCACGCTACACTACACATAAAACAAGTTCATGTTCATTTTAATAAACATGGATATCAGTAACCCAATGTGCCAGAGACCAAAATAGCAGTGTTGCTTGAGGGGTTTTAGGGAGTGTCCCAAAATCAGTCATGACAAGTGGGTATGGAAAGAAATGGTGGTTATGTAGAGAAATGGTGGGTACGTGGAGAAATAGTTGTGCACAGTGGGTATGGAAAAAATGGTCAGTATGGGGAGAAATAGTAGTGTTGAGTGGGTATGGAAAGAAATGGTTGGTATGGGGAGAAATGGATGTGTTAAGTGGGTATGGAAAGAAATGGTGGGTATCGGGAGAAATGGATGTGTTAAGTGGGTATGCAAAGAAATGGTGGATATGTGGAGAAATAGTAGTGCTGAGTGGGTATGGAAAAAAATGGTAGGCATGAGGAGAAAGGTAGTTGGGTATGGAAAAATGTGCAGTGAGTGCAGAAATATGGTGGTGGATGAGTATGGAAAGAAAGCGATTATGAGAGAGTATGAAAAGAGTTTCATGGTGTTGAGTATGAAGAGAAAGGGTGCAGTGATTGATTGTGGTTAAATAAGGGTAGGGTGAAGGTGAGGAGTGGCTGGAAATGAGGGGATCAGAAACTACAAGGGTGTGTAGCCCTATATAATATTGTGTTTCCATGAAAATCTGCAGCAACTTTTTCGAAATATTTAAATTCTAAAATGTGAAGATATTGTGCTCAAGGGCCCGGCTTATCGTTACTCCACTACATACAGCACTTGTCCAAGACGTGTTTGTACAGCAATTTACACTAATTCTATATAAACCAAAACCTACATATAACCGTGCTAAGCTGACCAAGCCAACGACGTCATCTTATTTACAATTCCAAGTAAAATGAATGTATTTTAATGACAATATTTGTTTTATTAGTATTACCAAGGAATATACACTAAGCAGAGAGCAGCCGTGTGTGCATCAGTTCATGTGTTTACATTTATTATAATTTTATATTTAAATATATAGTTTAATGTTTAAAGTAATTATGGCATTATTTTATGATATTAAATATTGGCTAAATCTACTTATGGAATTTAAATTAGAATGATGCTGTCATGATTTAATTGTTTAAGGACTCATATTGTCAGTGGTTTGTGAGTATGTCCAAGGGAGCATGACATTGTTGCATTGGGATTATGTGTTATTGTGCGGTTATATGTTGCCTGTACATGGTTATTATGTATCCTAGGTATAATATATTATGAGGGAAAATGTTATATAGAACATATGTGGAATTGGTAGAAATGTTCTGGATAGAAGTTAGCTGCAGATCATTGCACACTCAAACATGCAGACCTTGGGTCAAGACAGATGCATGTGCTTCAAGTGGTCCTGGGCAAACACTTGAGTTTAACATAAAGGTTATCTAATGAATGTGATCTCAAGAGCTTTGATAGCCCAAGGTTGCAAGCCAGATGGTCTGAAATCACACATACGCCAATGTACACAAGGGTGTGGTATTGGAGAGTATAAATATGTTGTTTTGTTCATTCAATAAAGGTTGCAATATAGTTTGCACATAAACAAGGTGTGAGACTATTTCTGTGTGTTGTATCCTGACTTGGGGAGTGGTCTTGCTATGGGCCACTAAGTAACCTGGATCCAGTATTCTCTGCCTGTAGCTTTTGGGCCTTGCAATCTTCAGAAGCCATCTTTTGTGCCACAGAGATCAGGAAGTACATGATTCTGCTGGGGTAGGTTTGAACTAGGTTCATATCAAGCCCCCTTGAAGAAGCAGATCGTGACATTTGGCTGGCAGTGGTGGGGTCTCTGTATAAAACACAGAAGGATGGCAGCTTATGAAGAGATGTCTGCAGCAGAGGAGGAGGAAGTGTCCAGACGGTACCAAAGATGGATGGAGGTAATGCCTGCAGGTTTAACCAAGGATCAGCAGAGGGAACTCCGGATACAGATCACACAGGAGGTACAGGGGAACAGGAGAAGGGTAAGCAATGGCCCTGTCTCAGCTCCTGTGGAGGGGAAATGCTTATCCCCAGTAGAGACAGAGAATGTTCTGGTGACTGGAAAGGACTGTAGAGGAATGGGCCTACTAAATAAATGGATGGCATTCCTGGGACTATGGCCAGGTCACAGGCTAATGGAATGGCTGGAAGAATTGGTATATGAGGAGGTCGCCCTGGAAGATCAATATGCTTATTGGGTTGGACCTGTTGGGATACATCATCAGTTTTCATTGGGGCTGGAAAAGGCACTTTGGGACATAGTACATGGGGATCCGGACTGTGGCTTGGGGACAGAGAAAAGAAAGCTGTGTCTGTTTGCCAAGCGCTGTCACATGCTGGGACTGGAGACAGGCTCTCATACAGCTAACTTACTTTGGCCTTTGATCCAACAGGAGCTACAGCTGGAGGTGGATTATATAGACTTACTGGATGAAGCATCCCTGTATGGTTGTTGGCCAGCCAGCTGGGAGGGCTCATGCCAGTCAGGCATGGAACAGAACCACCTAACAGGTACTACAGAGACCCAGCTAAATATTGCTGAGGCTGGGTCAGAAAATGAATGTATGGACTGGGGGGAGAATTTTGATATCCATGATTCTCAAAATAACAAGGGTGCCGGCATCCATGGGGTTGACTGGGAAGAGGAAGAACTGGTCCCTATCTTTAGGGGGCTAAGTCTCACCCAGTTAGAGGAATGGGGACAGGGGCAAACCACAGCAGTGCCGGGCCCAGGGGAAGAACTGGGGAAAAGCTACTCTGCTCCTAGTGTAAGAGAAGAACCTAATGAGCACTGGGCCCTACCATTTGACTGTGGAAATTGTAGAGAGGTTCCTTGGATGACCATTGTCCAGGAGCCAGCCACAGACCCTGGAGCAGAAACAAAAAGTAGCCCTGTTCTTCAGCCTGAACAAGAGGCAGTAGCAGCTGCTTCTCAAGGGCTGCCTGTAACTACACACCAGGCAGTCTCCGATGGAGAGAGTCAGGAGGTTCCACCTGAGGATCCAGAGACCAAAGAGCCAAAGGGTACCCCAGATTGTGATTTGTCTCCTGGTCTCCCTACAATGACTCACCTGCAGCTGCCCAAAGACACTGGATGTGTACCTGTAACCCTGGAAAGAAGGGGCCATTGGCCAGGCTTGGTGGGAGAGAGGTTGGCTACTGAGCCACAACAGCTGGTATCAGAACTGCCCATTAATCCAGCATGGATGCCACCAGTCAATGTCACTAGCCCATGTTCCAACTCCAGTATCCCAGTTTATTCAGGAGAAAGCTCAGGCCTGACAAAGGGAACCTTGTACTCTTCAATTTTACCCATGGGACTGAGTGCTGATCCAGAATCAACAGGACAAGAGGTTCCCCTAACCTGGAAGGAGAGGGCTTTGCTTGGTAAGGATCCTCCCAAATTTATGCTGGACTTACTAGCTGGGATGTACTGTTTCCCCTGGACTACCTTGAAGGGTCCTCCATGGCAGTTGTCTTATAAGTCTCCCCAGGGGCTTGGGAAAGTCACAAGGCCACTGGGAAGGAGCGAGTATTCGCCCTGGACAGGGGGAGGCAGGGTACCCAGAGAGCCACTGAGGCTATCACATGGATGGACTTTCCAGACAGGAGGACAAGTAAAAGCAGTATAGCTAGAGAATTATCCGTTAGGATGATCCTCTATGCTATACTAGAAAGGAAGGGGGAGAAGTTGTCATGATTTAATTGTTTAAGGACTCATATTGTCAGTGGTTTGTGAGTATGTCCAAGGGAGCATGACATTGTTGCATTGGGATTATGTGTTATTGTGCGGTTATATGTTGCCTCTACATGGTTATTATGTATCCTAGGTATAATATATTATGAGGGAAAATGTTATATAGAACATATGTGGAATTGGTAGAAATGTTCTGGATAGAAGTTAGCTGCAGATCATTGCACACTCAAACATGCAGACCTTGGGTCAAGACAGATGCATGTGCTTCAAGTGGTCCTGGGCAAACACTTGAGTTTAACATAAAGGTTATCTAATGAATGTGATCTCAAGAGCTTTGATAGCCCAAGGTTGCAAGCCAGATGGTCTGAAATCACACATACACCAATGTACACAAGGGTGTGGTATTGGAGAGTATAAATATGTTGTTTTGTTCATTCAATAGAGGTTACAATATAGTTTGCACATAAACAAGGTGTGAGACTATTTCTGTGTGTTGTATCCTGACTTGGGGAGTGGTCTTGCTATGGGCCACTAAGTAACCTGGATCCAGTATTCTCTGCCTGTAGCTTTTGGGCCTTGCAATCTTCAGAAGCCATCTTTTGTGCCACAGAGATCAGGAAGTACATGATTCTGCTGGGGTAGGTTTGAACTAGGTTCATATCAAGCCCCCTTGAAGAAGCAGATCGTGACAGATGCGAATTTCAGAGACAATTATATATTTTAAGGCTGCTAATGTGCTATAAATATTCCCATTTATTTTATACTTAAATATTCAGTTTATGTATTTGTTGTTTATTCTTCAAAACTATTTAAGGCAGTTTACTATAAGTATATCAAGTCCTAGGGAGGTAAATCCCTTGTAGTGTTTTCCACTAATTAATCAAAAAAATATATATATATATAAATATACCCAGATTATTATTATTTTTTTTTCAGTTTACTATAAGTACAGAAATTTTAGGATCTGAGAAAAGTTAATTGACCTGGAGAGAGAAACATAAATGAGACCTATCAGTCCATCCATCACTAACAGGGACGTAGTTATAGGGACTCTGTAGTCCCAAAATCAAGTGCTTGTTTTTTTGGTTATTTGGGGAAAAAAAGCACAAAAACTGGCAAATATATTTTTTTATAAAGTGAATCAATCCTGAGAAATTCCATGTTGTTGTTGCTGTATTTATATGCAAATGAGTAGCTGATGCATTATAATTAGTCGCTTTAATGAGCTAATTAGGATTACAGTCTGTTTGTCTCTGTTGTGGTCCCCTCCGCCACGACCCTTACCCCCCAGTTCCTCTGGGCCCCGCCAGACTTACTGCCCTCCACACACACCACTTGAGGGCTTCCTATTACTCCCCTGCCGGCGCATCTTCTCACTGGAACAGGGAATGGCGAATGAGGTCACGTGTGTTTCGTCATTCAGGATGTTTTTTTGCATCAGGGCCCTCCATAGACTAGATCCACCACTGCATCTATATATATGACATTTCTGTGTGTGGTGATTATGGCAGATTTCATCCATTTTGAATTAACACATTTCTTTTGTAACATTGGAAACTTTCTCTGTATTTATGGTCTTCTTCCACCTGTAGAAGCTGATCATCAGAAACAAACATGGCATCTCACTCTAGAGAAAAAATGCATATTTATTGTTGCTGAGCCGTTTCAGTTATGTCCGACTCTCCGTGACCCTTAGTACTGAAGCACACCAGGCATCTTTGTCAAGATCCATAAGACCTTGACAAAGATACTGGGTTTCCAGTTCCTTCTCCACACTTTGTCTGACCTGCCCACCTTGGTAGCGATCCAGAAGGGGAAAATAGCATATAGTAACAGTTTGTCCAAATATGAAGTCTAGTTCCTTCTTAGAGCATATTGTAAATATGGGGCTAAAGTGGCGAGAGGATGCTGGAGGAGCTTCATGTAATTACATTTCTCAAGTTAAAACATTAAGCATTGGATTGTTCGAGGTAAAGGGACACTGTAGTGCTCATACAATAGGGTTTAATGTGTATATTTATTAACTGACAGTAATTGAAGGAAAAAAGTCAATGTGATTTTTGAATTTAGGAGATTAGAAATTTTTTTAGAACTGGCTCATGACTAGACTATCTTCTTGGGCCACCTAATAATAGATAAAGAAGACACTCTGCTAATCCCTAAAACACTAAAGTTCAAATGTAAATTTAATGCTGGATTGAATTTATTTTATGATATACTATGTTTCTTGCATATCAAGTATTAATTATTAATTTACAAAAGAATACTTTTTTTCGGTGCCTAACACTACATTGGTAACAGAATAATTTAAATAAATGGAAAAACGTTAATGACACTTGCCCTCAAAAATATGCCGCTATTAAAATAAAAGAACTTGTGTAATGTAATATTTCCAGTCTCCAATTGTTTATATATTTGGGATTAAATTATACTTCATCAGGGGACAATACTCCAGCATTTAATTAAATGTATTTCTCATTCAGTACCTTAACTTGTATTTGCTTTTGTGTACCATTCACTTTATATCAACCATGTTAAAAGAAAATCAAGGGGGATAAATATAAAAATGTATAATAACTCATGAGATACTTGGATATACAGTATATTATTGCTAGCGAATTGCCCATCAATAAATGACGGCCATAAAATTGTAAAGCAGGTAATGCTGTTTGCCACACAATGTAAGGCTTTTGGTCCTCTGCATACCTTCAGCGCTCATTGCGAGCCTCTCCCCTGGTGTACTTTTGGTTCTCTGAGCACCCTGTGCGTTCATTGTGAGCCCCGCTCTGAGCGGCTTTGGCGCTCATTGCGAGCCTCTCCTCTGGTATTTTTTTTTCCATATATATATATTTTTTTTTTTAATAATAAGTAGTTAATTAAGGAAATAATAAATTAATATACTTTACCTATTTGTAATTAATATATCCAGCAATCAATTACCTAATGAGATAACAATCCCTTTCAATTTTCCTGCAGCATAGAATGTACATTTGGACTGTTGCTGACCTGAGGTGTAATTGTCAGCAATGTGGTAAGTGGGCAGTGTAAATAGGTTGCGTGCGCGAGGGCAAACCGTTTGTTTAGCTGTGTAATTGGGCATTTTAGATGCGTAATGTTATTAGTTTCAAGTTAGTGTTGTAAAATGGCGGCAATAGTCTATGTGTTAGCGTACTTTGTAATAGTGCATTTTGTACCTCGTACGTTCCTGGGTAAAAGTATTATGTGCCTGGAGGTGTTTTGCATGGTTATGGGTCGTGTAGCCTCGTTTTTGCTTTTTTCGGCTGCCATCTTTTTCTCACTTAGGCGATTTTCATGTGCCAAAAGTCTGCAAATTCAACTTAAATTCACGTGCAACCTCACTCCCAGACATCTTAGCTGTTCCCTAGTGCTGTGTGTGATGGTTTTTGTATGTTTTTTTTTTGTTTGTTTGTGTTTTTCCATGTGCGCCCGTTAACTTCGTATTTTTTGGACCTCATTTTTTTTTTTTTTTCAAAGTCCCGCAGTTTGTATTTTTTTTTTTTCTAAGTCCCGCTTTCCTTTTTAAAGTGTTACGGAAAGCGGAATGAGGGCCTTGTGCGCTCCTTGCCTGGCCTCAACTGCGAGCCCACAGTTTTAACGTTGCGTTACCAAAAATTTTTGGCAAGCCCGCACTGCTGACAACTATTTATGTGATTCCAATATTTTGCAATACAGAGGGTTCAATTATTTTTATATCCCATGTCATTAATTAGTGCTTGTGTAGACTTCAACCATTAAATGGAAGGCCAATATAGTGATACATATACGTTATTGGACTCAGTTATTTAATGGTATTCAACAAATCCAGTTAGAAGTCATCCTACATTTCCTTCATTGGAACCCAATATTTTGTAACTGGGACTGTAATGCTTAAAACATATTTTTGATGAAAATTTAAAACTTTGAAATCAATGATGCTGGTAAATATAAGGGAGGTATTGTCAATTGACTATTCATTTCTCGGATACCTAATGAAAGTTACTTCACACATAAGCAGTCTAGTACACGTATCCAGTTTGTTTCTAAGGAGCACTATGCGTTCCAATTAGGCTTACTACAGTCTTAAACACTAGCAGCCTTATTAAATTGCGATTTGGCCAATTGAATAGGGCTCTATATAAGCACAGTGATATAAGATATACACAGTGCCTTCCCTAAAGCACCTCACAAGATTGAAACTCACAAACTTACATTCTAAAGGGTGTGGGTGAGGTACAGGAGAGTGATAGATGCATAGTGAGTGAAGAGGCTACAGATGATAGGCTTTTTTGAATAAATGTGTTTTTAAAGAGATTTTGAAGGATTTGAGGCAAAAAAATAGTCTGGTGGAGCGAGGTAAGGAGTTTAGAAGAATAGGAGCAGCACGAGAAAAGTCTTGAAGACGGGAGTGAGAGGAGGTAATGAGAGGGGAGGAGAGAAGAAGGTCATCAGCAGAGCGAAGAGGGCGAGTAGGAGTGTATTTTGGGATGAGAGCAGAGATGTAGGAGGTGGCACTATTTTGGAGGGCTTTATATGTTAGTTTCATGATTTTGAATTGTATTCTAGAGGCTATGGGAAGCCAGTGGAGTGCCTGATGGAGAGGTGCTGCAGACACTGATCGTTTAGTATGGTAGATGAGTCTAAAGGATGCATTCAAAATGGATTGGAGTGGAGACAGACGGGTGATAGGAAGGCCAGCAAGGAGAGAGTTGCAGTAATCGAAGCGAGATACGATGAGAGAGTGAATAAGAATTTTAGTTGTGTCTTGTGTAAGGTAGTGGCGTATTTTGGATATGTTTTTTAGGTGAAAGTGACAAGATTTTGTGAGTGATTGGATGTGGGGAATGAAAGAGAGGGAAGGGTCCAGTAGGACCCCAAGACAGCGGGCCTGAGTGGTGGGAGTGATGATGACATTGTCAACAGTGAGAGATATTTGCGGAGTGAAAGCTGTAGTAGAGGGTGGAAAGATAAGGAGCTCTGTCTTAGACATGTTGAGCTTGAGTTGACAGGCAGACATCCATGAGGATATGCTAGAGAGGCAATTGGCAACATGAGCTAGCAGAGAGGGGGATAGTTCAGGTGCAGAGAGGTAGATTTGAGTGTCATCAGCATATAGATGATAATGGAATCCAAAAGATGTTATAAGGTCACCAAGGGAGAATGTATAGATGGAGAAAAGAAGGGGGCCTAGGACTGAGCCTTGGGGTACACCAACAGTTAGAGGGTGAGGAGATGAAGAGGTGCCAGAGAAGTAAACACTAGATGTTTGATTTTCTAGATAAAATGTGAACCAAGAGAGAGCAGTGTCAGGGATGCCAAGAGAGTGGAGAATTTGGGCAAGAAGATGATGATCGACTGTGTCAAAGGCAGCAGAGAGATCCAGGAGAATTAGGATAGAGAAATGACCTTATGATTTGGTGGTGAGCAGGTAATTAGTAACTTTTGTGAGAGTTGTCTCTGTGGAGTGTTGGGGACGGAAGCCAGACTGGAAGGGATCAAGGAGGGAGTTGGAGGAAATGAATTGTGGAAGGGGACTGTAGACGAGCCGCTCAAGTAGTTTAGAAGCCAAGGGAAGTAGAGAGATAGGGCGGTAATTAGTTGCAGAATCAGTTTCTTAAGAATGGGTGTAATTGTGGCTTGCTTCAAAGGTGATGGAAACTTGCCAGTGTCTAAGGAAAGGTTGAATAGATGTGTGAGAGCTGGGATAAGTGTGGTAGAGAGGGGGGGAATCAGCTGTGATGGAATAGGATCATGTGGACAAGTTGTAAGATGAGTGGATGATAGAAGACTAGAAACTTCATCCTCAGTTACAGGGTTAAAGGAGTTTATAGTGGCTATAGGTTTGGGAAAGGGTGACGGCAGGGTGCTGTTTGTTTGTTTGTTTGTTGAGGAGAAGGTGTGATATGGCCACGTTGAGAGGAGAGTTCTTTACAAATATTTTAAATTTTACTATTAAAGTGTCTAGCAAAATCTTCAGCTGTAAGAGAGGAAGGGGCGGGAGGTGGGGGAGCAGAGGAGAGTGTTGAAAGTGGAGAACAAACGTTTGGGGTTGGAGGCCAAATTTGATATTAATGATGAGAAGTAGCTCTGTTTGGCAAGATTGAGGGCATAGTGATAGGAGCGTAGGATAAACTTGTAATGAAGGAAGTCTGCTGAGAAGCGAGATTTCCTCCATAATCGTTCAGCGCTGCGGGAGCACTTCTGGATGTGGCGTGTTTGTGTAGTGTGCCATGGTTGTAGATGAGAGCGGGGATGTCTGCCTATGGTTATGGGGGCTAGAGAGTCGAGGGTGGAATTTAGAGTCACATTGTATTGTGTGGTAACAATATCAGGGCAAGTGAGTGTAGTGAGAGGACCGAGAAGGGGTTGTAGTTAATTGGAAAGGTGTTGTGAGTTAAGTGTCAGCTGGTTTCTGTGGGTTCTGGTAATTGGAATGATAAAGGGCAGAGATTGGAAAAGGTTGTGAGGCTGTAGGTTAGGAGATGGTGGTCAGAAAGAGGGAGTGGGGAGATTATAAGATGGGAGATAGAGCAGTGATTGAAGAAAATGAGGTCAAGAGTGTGTCCATCCTGGTGGGTAGGGGATTCTATCCATTGTGAGAAGCCTATCCATTGTGCTTTATAAGGCTGTAAAGCACCACCCTCAAGTCATAGTCGGAATCACATTTTCCAATCAAAATGGAAAACCAGTTACTCATTTTTAAAGGGATATTTAAGTGTGCTGGATTGTGAGTGCATCTAATAGAGAAGAATTAGTAGTGTATGAATACATTTTTTGCATGAAAAAATACCAAAATAAGCATTTAAACACTTACCTTGAAGTTAGCAAAATATCTTTTAATTTCTGTCAGTTGGAAATTAGGGTTAACACCCTCCAAACTCAGGCTAAATTGGTATACAATTTGAAAAATAGTTTTGGCCAATCAGGAGGAAGTAAAGACTGAAACATTTGTATCACAATCTGGCAGTTGCTGTCTGTTTTTTTTTTTTTCTCTCTGTTTCGTTATGGGCAATTTCAGCTCACCAATCATTTCCGTTAGAGGTCACACGCTGTACCTTGTTTGTAGAAAATGTCGAAACCTAAAAGGAATACTTGTGGGAGATCTAAAAACAAGGACAATAAAAGTATTGAACAAAAATCTGCACATTTTTTTCCCCTAAGGCGAAAGAGATTGCTCAAGAGGCTATCCTTATAGAACCATCTCAGGAAGAGAAAACCCCTGATTCTAATTCAATATTGACATCTGATAATTCCATTAATAATGATTCTGACCCACAGATAGAAGATCAGCTTACAGTTGCTAAAATGGAGGAACTGTTCCTTGATTTTCAGACAAATTTCATGTCAGAGATTAAATCACAAATCTTAGAAAATTCTAAAGCAATTAAAGAAGTAAATAATAAAACCTTAGATTTAGAAATTAAATTTGATAAGCTGGTCTCTGATCATAACACATTACTGTCCTATACTACAAAGTTAAAAGGAAAAATCAGGGGGGCGGAGCTAGCATCCAAACGAGTCGGAAATGTCTGTGGGAGCTCCGTGTTGTTGGCTGCAAACCAGGAGCCGATATCTGGCCCAACTAGCTGAGGGGACCCCAGGAACATCGAGGACAGGAAGGGGAGGTGATCCCGATGCCCCGTGGGACTCCCTGCACCGAGGCTGGAGCAGCCCGGGAGACCAGCCAGCCACCCAGCAGGCAGAGGCGTGCAACCCCAGCAGGGGAGCGCCTCTGCAGGAGAAAAGCCACCCTACCAGCCCCGGATCGAGAGAGAGGCGCCTGGGAGCGGACCAAGCCCGAGGGGGACCCCCTGGAGAGCAGGCACGGAGAGTGGGAGCTGAGAGAGAAAGGAGAAGGCCCGCAGTGGAGCCGGCGGCCATTTTGGGAGGTAGAGGAGGTGGCTAACGGCCTCCACAGGAGCCCAGGAGCCATAACCTGGTGCCCAGGAGACCACGGATGACCCTGGGGAGACCTCTGGGGACGGCTGGTTCCGACCGGAGGGTCACAGGGGCAACAAAGAGGTGGACAGAGCCCCCAGAAGCAGAGAGAAAAAGCCTGTGAACTGCGGCCATCTTGGGTGCCCTCACACGTGGGCCTGCAGGTACCTTCCATCACATAGGGGGAATAAGCTTAAGCTAAGGCCCAACTAACTTTCTGATCCTCCCATCCTGGACAAATGCCTGGACACTTCTCTAATATAGCCCATGCAGCTTTTGCTTCACAATAATTGTCTTTTAACAGATACCTTTCAAGTGCTGGGGACACCAGTGTATACAAATACCTGAGGGTGAAATCATCCCTGCTTCCCTTACATCTGAGACTGTTTCCATATGTTTCAATAAACACTTCTCCTATTTTACGTCAACTAATTGCATATAAGCAGCTCCTCACTGGGCAAGACTTTGTGAATCAGTAGAACAAGAGTGATCTGCCTCTTTATAGGCAAATATAAAGACAAGGTTGAGCAGCCTACACTGCTGCATTTCTACATCTCTACCCCCACCCGGTGGACTTGTGGAGTACTATAGAAACAACCTGGCAATACATGAATAATATAATGCTGGATGCAACACTGTCAACGATGACAGAGGGCTGTTACAAACTGACCCATTCTATACGCTAACTGGCGTGTCACCCTAATCCAACAGGCCTTAAAACAAAGGTGAGACTCTGTGCAATATCTATACGAGAGAATTTTGCCTACATAGGCAGACACAGGGTCGGCTTGTCTCCAGAATTCTTGACTAAGGGCTAGGCCTTCAACATAGCCTAAGAGCAAAATGGGGAGCGGACCCGGCAACACAGCCAGCAGAGGTCGTCACTACACCTACAGAGCCTAACATATGACACAATCTGACTTGCTGGAGCCTTTAGCAAAGTTTTAAGCGCAGCCTCTCACTGCATATTGCACTGGGCCGAATCCTCCACGGATTTTCAGCGGTTTCCTCTATCTGAACCCCTCGAGATGCCGAAACCCAAACTCTCATCCTCAGCAAAGGGTATACAGAAGCATTTTCCACCAATGGCCACCTGGCACATGTCTCCTTGCGACTCTATTTCAGAACACTCGGAATGCTCCGACCAGGAAGAGAACCCCAAAAGACCTCACCAACATGTGGATCTATCGGCCAGGTCAGTGGCCACGATTGAGCGGCTTCTGGCAAAGGCGATTGAACCCCTCAGGCAGGACCTGAAAGACCTGGGACAGCGCACTCAGATCCTGGAAGAAATGACTGAGCAGGTAGTGGAGGCCCAGGAAAGAGACCGGTACTCTATAAAGCAGAACACGTCCCATATAACCGATCTTGCAGACAAGATAGAGTACCTGGAAAACCGGTCTCGCCGCCACAACATCCGTGTCAGAGGCATACCAAGGGCCATTCAAGACCTACCAAACTACCTGAGAGATACCGTGGAGGCGATTCTTCACAACCAGTCTGAAACTATGTGGGAAATTGAACGAGTTCATAGAGCTCTAGACGGCACAAGGAGCCCAGATGCCCCTAAAGATGTCATAGTCAGATTCATGAGGCAGCAGGCGAGGGATCTACTACTCTCTGCAACCAGGAAGCTGCACACGGTGAAGGGGCCTGACGAATCGCCCTTACAGTTCTATGCTGACCTATCCCCAGAGACTCTTCACAAATGGAGACTGATGAAACCAGCTATTGCTATCCTTCTCCAACACAAGATTCAATACCGCTGGAATTTTCCATTCGCTCTCACCTTCACATTTCAAGGTGCAACCTACACCACCCGCACACCAGAAGACTGCTTGTTAGTGCTGAAGCGCTTAAATCTATGTAGGGAGGTCACAATGGAATTGGGGCAGGAGCAACCTCTTCCGCCCATTCCTAGATGGCAGTGGACGCAGGTGACAGCCCAGATCCAGGGCAAGCAAGCCTCCATCTCCGGGGAACCAAGCAGCTTACTGGACAGTGTCAATGGCTTACAAAATAAGCACAAGACCCGCACGGGCAATGTTGGCCCTGCTGCGGAGGTCAAGTCGGGCTCCTGACCCGACTGGCCTCTTCTTCAGGGGACTCCGATAGAACTCTGATAAAGGCTACGTTTTCTGTTAAGGGCCCATAGACCCATATTAAGGGCTTTGGTTTGTATTAAAATAATAATTTAAGACCTAATTTGTTATTACTGTTATAGATTGCCAGGTTATTATGTTCCCCACTTAATGTGGATTAGATTTCTCTATACTATTTGGAGAAATTGATAAGGGTTACTTTTTAGACTAAACGCTTATAACACTTAATTTTAGTTTTCCATAGTTACATCATGAGAAAAGAGCTAATGGTTAACTTGGTATCACCCTGTAGTCTAACTAAATGGATATACCTCGCTGAAGCACGACTGACTTTCTTTCTTTGCATTTTTCTCTAGATAGCAGGAAAATTGGATTATCAGCCGCAGACCAACTGATAGTGCAGCTGTTGGCGTCCGGGGCTCCTCCTTGCCCTCCCTCCTACGAGATCACCTCTCAGGTAAAGACTCATACACCTGGGGTCCCACACCGAGTTTTCAATGGCTCTGTCTAACTACACTCTAATAACCCATAATGTGAAGGGTTTAAATTCCCCTTTTAAGTGGCGGAAGGCTTTTGCATTCTATAAAAAAACATAAACCCGCAGTTATTCTTATGCAGGAAACCCACTTCTCTTGTAATAACAAACCCAAATTCCTACACAGGGATTACCCCACCTATTTCCTGGCCACCATCCCTACTAAGAGAGCTGGCTGTGCAATTCTCCAACATAAACATTTTCAGTTTTAGATCGAAAGTAACTTTGTTGACAAAGAGGGTAACTACGTAATGGTGACTGGTACTATCGGGGGGGTCAGAACGACTTTAGTTTCCCTATACTCTCCCACTACCTCGCCCTACACAACTTTAATTGGCTTGTTGAAAACAATTAAGTCCCAAGACTTAGGAAGGCTGATAGTTGGGGGGGATCTAAACCTTACCTTGGACTCAACTCTGGATAGGTCAGGGACCCCGCTAAGAACAAATTCCCCAGCAGAACCAAACAGATCGAGTCCTTGCTTGATAGCCTGGGGCTGGTCGATGCCTGGAGGGGTATGCACCCGGCTAAGAGAGAATTTCCCCAACCCATTTGACATACTCTAGGATTGATGCTATCTTTGTTGGCTCCCCCCTATATGACTCAATTTTGAGAACTGAGATTGTACCCTGCCCCTGGTCAGACCATGCCTTGGTACTCATGGAGATGGAGCTGGGGCCAAATTTACAACCCCCCTACACCTGGAGAATAGACGAATTCCTATTGACTAATCCGAGTAGCACGGAAGTAATTGCAAAGGACATAAAGCAATTTTTTTAGACTAATGTCTCTCCTGAAACTGGAGCCGGCTGGCTCTGGGTTCCCCATATTTGCCTTTATTCCAGGTGTCGACTTAGCTCGGGTTTGTCTCCCTTACTATCAGTCACGTCTTTTCCACAAATCCTAAAAGACACAAGCTCTATCTACAAATTTTGGTGGACCTCTAGAAACCTTGACTGGGTAGGGAACTGGGTACAAAATGATAGACTGTTGACCTACGACCAATTCTGTATGACCCACGATCTACCAGCCATGGAAATTTATAATTATTTGAAAATTAGAAGTTGGACCAGCAAGACTCTGAGAGAATTAGGACCCCCTAGGCCCTCCTGGATGTCTACTGTATGTAGAAGCCTCCCTCTCATGAAAGGGTTTTTGGGTTCGCTATATGGCATCTTTCGAGACTCCAACAGCAGCCAGAAACCTAAATTTATGAAACAATGGGAAAAGGACCTGGGGGTAGAATGGGATTGAGACAAGTGGACAGAATCTTGCTCCAACCTCTCCAGAGGTTCCCTCAATGCAGCTCTGCTAGAGACGGCTGTTAAAGTATTGCACAGAGCCTACTGTACGCCCGATAAATTGCAGAAGTATAAGCCACACGAGAGCAATAAATGCTTTAGGGGCTGCCAGCAAGTGGGGGACCACATCCACATTTGGTGGCCATGTCCAACTATACAGAAAACATGGAAACAATTAGCTCAATTAGCCTCCACACTTTTTCAAAAGGTGGTCTCACCCTCTATGGAGTCATGCCTGTTGGGGGTACACAACAAGAATCTTTCTCATTCTCAAAATAAACTATTTCAATTAATGGCACCGGCTTCCAAAATACACATAGCTAGCAGATGGAAAAAATTGACACTAAACTTTCAGGAGTTAGTCAGGAAGATCAATTCCCTCTTTATCAATGACAGATTAACCCACATTATCCTGGATAGTCTCCCCCAGTTTCTGGCAATCTGGGAACCTTGGGTAGCGTCTTCATTAAGTGTTCCTCTGATATAACATCCAAATTCTGCTACAACGAAGGCAGGAGGGGGCTGCACTACCAAGGTAAATGTCATGTGATGAAAAGTGTGGTATCTTAGTTAGGACTGGAATGGGCCAACTTAGTGGTGGCCATTTTAGCTATTTTAGCTTATATGGTTTATAAGTTTATATATTTAGTTAACAGCACTATGGTTTAACTATCCATTCCAATGTCTGTTCCTATGTGTTATCTCTACTTTTCTTTCTCTTACATTCTCATGTGTTGGTAATTTTACTGTGCACTATGTTCTACTTTGATAGAAATGTTAAGTTATTATATATGATACTTCATAACTAAAAATGTAAAATAAGAAGGTGTAGTCAGTTAATCATTGGTTAATGTTTTGTTGTGTGAACTTGCATAAATTGACGGAATTGCTGATCAATATGCTTTATATTTTGTGAACCTTCTAATAAAGAAATATAAAAAATAAAAAAAAGGAAAAATCAACAAATTAACCAATAAAATGTCCAACATTGATGACAGATCAAGAAGATGCAATTTAAGAATTAAAGGGATAAAGGAATCCATCTTGAGGGAGGAGTTTCAAATTTTCTTATTGAAATTATTTCTAACACTTGTACCCACATTGTCACAAGAGGAAACCAGACTAGATGTGTCCCACAGGGTTAATAAACCAAATTACATGCATGTCAATACTCCAAGAGATGTTATAGTTACATTTCATCATCTGTCATCCAGAGAGGCTATAGCAAAAGCTAGCTTCAAGGCAAGAACTCTAGAGGCTCCATTTGAACCTATTAAGATCTTTACAGACTTGTGACGGTCACGCAATCACTAAGGAAAGAAGGAATAATCTACAAATGGTTTCCACAATGGGGTTTATTGAAAGATACACATTGGTATAAAATCAACTCTGTGAGGCAAGGAGAAGAACTTTTAAAGAATTGGAAGATCCTTTTCGACAAGTACAATGGAGCCCCTCAAGTTTTAAGTTTAGCCTCTTTAGAATGGCAACAAAAATAACTAGGGGGAGAACAAATAACTATTATTCTAAGGACTGATGAAACTGATTAATATAAGTTCTCCCTGTTCTCTTTGTTTATTGTAGTGCTATTTTTTTGTTTGTTTGTTTGTTTTCTTCTCAATTCTAAATTTTTAAACTACTTTTGCCAGGAAAGATGGAAATATAAAAACAAAAGGAATTTGATCAGTTAATAAGAATACTGTTTTAAAAGATTTAAAGTGATAAGCGCTAGAAAGGTGTAGGTATTTACAATTTATTTTTGGGTAGAAAATGTAAAAGGTATGAGCAAAGAAATTAATAAAACACGTGTAGATAAAGGCCACACCCTTTAAAGGTAAAAATAATTTTACATTAATAGCACTACTGATTAATAGATTTAAATCTTTAAAGGTTAACAGCGAATCACAAAAGGGAATTTTTAGAAATTTCAAGATAAATTGAAAAGACTGGTTTTAAAGTGAGGCACCTTCACTCAAGTTATAATAATAAAATTTTCACGAGTTTAAGTCATAGAAGGAATTAGAAAACAACAAAGTCAGAGGTGCTCATCAGAGAACGAACCAACCTTAATAGGTTAGTTCTATAGCCATGATATACCAGGCAATTCTACCCTGAACAGGAGAAACAGCAAACCCCAGACGCGTTTCGGCCTTTATGGGCCTCGTCAGTGAGGTGCAGCTGAACTCCCTAAGGCACAGTGAGCAAGGGGTCCACATCTAGAGTCCCCGATTACCCTTAGGAAGACTAAACCCTAAAGCTAATTTGCATCTAGAAAACAACAAAGTCAGAGGCCGAAACGCGTCTGTAGTTTGCTGTTGCTCCTGTTCAGGGTAGAATTGCCTGGTATTTCGGGGCTGGCTCACTCTTTTGAGTGGGACCAGACTGATATACTACAGGATATTTCTCCCTGTGAAGGGCGCAAGTGAGCTAAAAGAGGTTGCTCTCAGAGTGGCTTATCATGGCTATAGAACTAACCTATTAAGGTTGGTTCGTTCTCTGATGAGCACCTCTGACTTTGTTGTTCTGTATATGCAAATTACCTTTAGGGTTTAGTCTCCCTGAGGGTAATAGGGGACTCCAAACGTGGACCCCTTGCTTACTGTGCCTTAGAGAGTTCAGCTGCACCTCACTGACGAGGCCCATAAAGGCCAAAACGCGTCTGGGTTTGCTGTTTCTCCTGTTCAGGGTAGAATTGCCTGGTATTTCAGGGCTGGCTCACTCTTTTGAGTCGGCCCAGACTGATATACTACAAGTGAGCTAAAAGAGGTTGCTCACAGAGTGGCGTATCATGGCTATAGAACTAACCTATTAAGGTTGGTTCGTTCTCTGATGAGTACCTCTCACTTTGTTGTTCTGTATATGCAAATTACCTTTAGGGTTTAGTTTCCCTAAGAGTAATAGGGGACTCCAGACGTGGACCCCTTGCTCACTGTGCCTTAGGGAGTTCAGCTGCACCTTACTGACGAGGCCCATAAAGGCCGAAAAGCATCTGGGTTTTGCTGTTTCTCCTGTTCAGGGTAGAATTGCCTGGTATTTCGGGGCTGGCTCACTCTTTTAAATCGGACCAGACTAATATACTACAGGATATTTCTCCCTGTGAAGGGCGCAAGTGAGCTAAAAGAGGTTGCTCTCAGAGTGGCTTATCATGGCTATAGAACTAACCTATTAAGGTTGGTTCGTTCTCTGATGAGCACCTCTGACTTTGTTGTTCTGTATATGCAAATTACCTTTAGGGTTTAGTCTCCCTGAGGGTAATAGGGGACTCCAGACGTGGACCCCTTGCTCACTGTGCCTTAGGGAGTTCAGCTGCACCTCACTGACGAGGCCCATAAAGGCCGAAACGCGTCTGGGTTTGCTGTTTCTCCTGTTCAGGGTAGAATTGCCTGGTATTTCGGGGGCTGGCTCACTCTTTTGAGTGGGACCAGACTGATATACTACAGGATATTTCTCCCTGTGAAGGGCGCAAGTGAGCTAAAAGAGGTTGCTCTCAGAGTGGCTTATCATGGCTATAGAACTAACCTATTAAGGTTGGTTCGTTCTCTGATGAGCACCTCTGACTTTGTTGTTCTGTATATGCAAATTACCTTTAGGGTTTAGTCTCCCTGAGGGTAATAGGGGACTCCAGACGTGGACCCCTTGCTTACTGTGCCTTAGAGAGTTCAGCTGCACCTCACTTACGAGGCCCATAAAGGCCGAAACGCGTCTGGGGTTTGCTGTTTCTCCTGTTCAGGGTAGAATTGCCTGGTATTTCGGGGGTTGGCTCACTCTTTTGAGTGGGACCAGACTGATATACTACAGGATATTTCTCCCTGTGAAGGGCGCAAGTGAGCTAAAAGAGGTTGCTCTCAGAGTGGCTTATCATGGCTATAGAACTAACCTATTAAGGTTGGTTCGTTCTCTGATGAGCACCTCTGACTTTGTTGTTCTGTATATGCAAATTACCTCTAGGGTTTAGTCTCCCTAAGGGTAATAGGGGACTCCAGACGTGGCCCCCTTGCTCACTGTGCCTTAGGGAGTTCAGCTGCACCTCACTGACGAGGCCCATAACGGCCGAAACGCGTCTGTGGTTTGCTGTTTCTCCTGTTCAGGGTAGAATTGCCTGGTATTTCGGGGCTGGCTCACTCTTTTGAGTGGGACCAGACTGATATACTACAGGATATTTCTCCCTGTGAAGGGTGCAAGTGAGCTAAAAGAGGTTGCTCTCAGAGTGGCTTATCATGGCTATAGAACTAACCTATTAAGGTTGGTTCGTTCTCTGATGAGCACCTCTGACTTTGTTGTTCTGTATATGCAAATTACCTTTAGGGTTTAGTCTCCCTAAGGGTAATAGGGGACTCCAGACGTGGACCCCTTGCTTACTGTGCCTTAGGGAGTTCAGCTGCACCTCACTGACGAGGCCCATAAAGGCCGAAACGCGTCTGGGTTTGCTGTTTCTCCTGTTCAGGGTAGAATTGCCTGGTATTTCGGGGCTGGCTCACTCTTTTGAGTCGGACCAGACTAATATACTACAGGATATTTCTCCCTGTGAAGGGCGCAAATGAGCTAAAAGAGGTTGCTCTCAGAGTGGCTTATCATGGCTATAGAACTAACCTATTAAGGTTGGTTCGTTCTCTGATGAGCACCTCTGACTTTGTTGTTCTGTATATGCAAATTACCTTTAGGGTTTAGTCTCCTTAAGAGTAATAGGGGACTCCAGACGTGGACCCCTTGCTCACTGTGTCTTTGGAAGTTCAGCTGCACCTCACTGACGAGGCCCATAAAGGCCGAAAAGCATCTGGGTTTTGCTGTTTCTCCTGTTCAGGGTAGAATTGCCTGGTATTTCGGGGCTGGCTCACTCTTTTGAGTCGGACCAGACTGATATACTACAGGATATTTCTCCGTGTGAAGGGCGCAAGTGAGCTAAAAGAGGTTGCTCTCAGAGTGGCTTATCATGGCTATAGAACTAACCTATTAAGGTTGGTTCGTTCTCTGATGAGCACCTCTGACTTTGTTGTTCTGTATATGCAAATTACCTTTAGGGTTTAGTCTCCCTAAGGGTAATAGGGGACTCCAGATGTGGACCCCTTGCTCACTGTGCCTTAGGGAGTTCAGCTGCACCTCACTGACGATGCCCATAAAGGCCGAAACGCGTCTGGGGTTTGCTGTTTCTCCTGTTCAGGGTAGAATTGCCTGGTATTTCGGGGCTGGCTCACTCTTTTGAGTCGGACCAGACTGATATACTACAGGATATTTCTCCGTGTGAAGGGCGCAAGTGAGCTAAAAGAGGTTGCTCTCAGAGTGGCTTATCATGGCTATAGAACTAACCTATTAAGGTTAGTTCGTTCTCTGATGAGCACCTCTGACTTTGTTGTTCTGTATATGCAAATTATCGCTAGGGTTTAGTCTCCCTAAGGGTAATAGGGGACTCCAGACGTGGCCCCCTTGCTCACTGTGCCTTAGGGAGTTCAGCTGCACCTCACTGACGATGCCCATAAAGGCCGAAACGCGTCTGGGGTTTGCTGTTTCTCCTGTTCAGGGTAGAATTGCCTGGTATTTCGGGGCTGGCTCACTCTTTTGAGTCGGACCAGACTGATATACTACAGGATATTTCTCCGTGTGAAGGGCGCAAGTGAGCTAAAAGAGGTTGCTCTCAGAGTGGCTTATCATGGCTATAGAACTAACCTATTAAGGTTAGTTCGTTCTCTGATGAGCACCTCTGACTTTGTTGTTCTGTATATGCAAATTATCGCTAGGGTTTAGTCTCCCTAAGGGTAATAGGGGACTCCAGACGTGGACCCCTTGCTCACTGTGCCTTAGGGAGTTCAGCTGCACCTCACTGACGAAGCCCATAAAGGCCGAAACGCGTCTGGGGTTTGCTGTTTCTCCTGTTCAGGGTAGAATTGCCTGGTATTTCGGGGCTGGCTCACTCTTTTAAATCGGACCAGACTAATATACTACAGGATATTTCTCCCTGTGAAGGGCGCAAGTGAGCTAAAAGAGGTTGCTCTCAGAGTGGCTTATCATGGCTATAGAACTAACCTATTAAGGTTGGTTCGTTCTCTGATGAGCACCTCTGACTTTGTTGTTCTGTATATGCAAATTACCTCTAGGGTTTAGTCTCCCTAAGGGTAATAGGGGACTCCAGACGTGGCCCCCTTGCTCACTGTGCCTTAGGGAGTTCAGCTGCACCTCACTGACCAGGCCCATAAAGGCCGAAAAGCGTCTGTGGTTTGCTGTTTCTCCTGTTCAGGGTAGAATTGCCTGGTATTTCGGGCCTGGCTCACTCTTTTGAGTGGGACCAGACTGATATACTACAGGATATTTCTCCCTGTGAAGGGCGCAAGTGAGCTAAAAGAGGTTGCTCTCAGAGTGGCTTATCATGGCTATAGAACTAACCTATTAAGGTTGGTTCGTTCTCTGATGAGCACCTCTCACTTTGTTGTTCTGTATATGCAAATTACCTTTAGGGTTTAGTCTCCTTAAGAGTAATAGGGGACTCCAGACGTGGACCCCTTGCTCACTGTGCCTTTGGAAGTTCAGCTGCACCTCACTGACGAGGCCCATAAAGGCCGAAACGTGTCTGGGGTTTGCTGTTTCTCCTGTTCAGGGTAGAATTGCCTGGTATTTCGGGGCTGGCTCACTCTTTTGAGTGGGACCAGGCTGATATACTACAGGATATTTCTCCCTGTGAAGGGCGCAAGTGAGCTAAAAGAGGTTGCTCTCAGAGTGGCTTATCATGGCTATAGAACTAACCTATTAAGGTTGGTTCGTTCTCTGATGAGCACCTCTGACTTTGTTGTTCTGTATATGCAAATTACCTTTAGGGTTTAGTCTCCTTAAGAGTAATAGGGGACTCCAGACGTGGACCCCTTGCTCACTGTGCCTTTGGAAGTTCAGCTGCACCTCACTGACGAGGCCCATAAAGGCCGAAAAGCATCTGGGTTTTGCTGTTTCTCCTGTTCAGGGTAGAATTGCCTGGTATTTCGGGGCTGGCTCACTCTTTTAAATCGGACCAGACTAATATACTACAGGATATTTCTCCCTGTGAAGGGCACAAGTGAGCTAAAAGAGGTTGCTCTCAGAGTGGCTTATCATGGCTATAGAACTAGCCTATTAAGGTTAGTTCGTTCTCTGATGAGCACCTCTGACTTTGTTGTTCTGTATATGCAAATTATCGCTAGGGTTTAGTCTCCCTAAGGGTAATAGGGGACTCCAGACGTGGACCCCTTGCTCACTGTGCCTTAGGGAGTTCAGCTGCACCTCACTGACGAGGCCCATAAAGGCCGAAACGCGTCTGGGGTTTGCTGTTTCTCCTGTTCAGGGTAGAATTGCCTGGTATTTCGGGGCTGGCTCACTCTTTTGAGTGGGACCAGACTGATATACTACAGGATATTTCTCCCTGTGAAGGGCGCAAGTGAGCTAAAAGAGGTTGCTCTCAGAGTGGCTTATCATGGCTATAGAACTAACCTATTAAGGTTAGTTCGTTCTCTGATGAGCACCTCTGACTTTGTTGTTCTGTATATGCAAATTATCGCTAGGGTTTAGTCTCCCTAAGGGTAATAGGGGACTCCAGACGTGGACCCCTTGCTCACTGTGCCTTAGGGAGTTCAGCTGCACCTCACTGACGAGGCCCATAAAGGCCGAAACGCGTCTGGGGTTTGCTGTTTCTCCTGTTCAGGGTAGAATTGCCTGGTATTTCGGGGCTGGGTCACTCTTTTGAGTGGGACCAGACTGATATACTACAGGATATTTCTCCCTGTGAAGGGCGCAAGTGAGCTAAAAGAGGTTGCTCTCAGAGTGGCTTATCATGGCTATAGAACTAACCTATTAAGGTTGGTTCGTTCTCTGATGAGCACCTCTGACTTTGTTGTTCTGTATATGCAAATTACCTTTAGGGTTTAGTCTCCCTAAGAGTAATAGGGGACTCCAGACGTGGACCCCTTGCTTACTGTGCCTTAGAGAGTTCAGCTGCACCTCACTGACGAGGCCCATAAAGGCCGAAAAGCATCTTTGTTTTGCTGTTTTTCCTGTTCAGGGTAGAATTGCCTGGTATTTCGGGGCTGGCTCACTCTTTTAAATCGGACCAGACTAATATACTACAGGATATTTCTCCCTGTGAAGGGCGCAAGTGAGCTAAAAGAGGTTGCTCTCAGAGTGGCTTATCATGGCTATAGAACTAACCTATTAAGGTTGGTTCGTTCTCTGATGAGCACCTCTGACTTTGTTGTTCTGTATATGCAAATTACCTCTAGGGTTTAGTCTCCCTAAGGGTAATAGGGGACTCCAGACGTGGCCCCCTTGCTCACTGTGCCTTAGGGAGTTCAGCTGCACCTCACTGACGATGCCCATAAAGGCCGAAACGCGTCTGGGGTTTGCTGTTTCTCCTGTTCAGGGTAGAATTGCCTGGTATTTCGGGGCTGGCTCACTCTTTTGAGTCGGACCAGACTGATATACTACAGGATATTTCTCCGTGTGAAGGGCGCAAGTGAGCTAAAAGAGGTTGCTCTCAGAGTGGCTTATCATGGCTATAGAACTAACCTATTAAGGTTAGTTCGTTCTCTGATGAGCACCTCTGACTTTGTTGTTCTGTATATGCAAATTATCGCTAGGGTTTAGTCTCCCTAAGGGTAATAGGGGACTCCAGACGTGGACCCCTTGCTCACTGTGCCTTAGGGAGTTCAGCTGCACCTCACTGACGAAGCCCATAAAGGCCGAAACGCGTCTGGGGTTTGCTGTTTCTCCTGTTCAGGGTAGAATTGCCTGGTATTTCGGGGCTGGCTCACTCTTTTAAATCGGACCAGACTAATATACTACAGGATATTTCTCCCTGTGAAGGGCGCAAGTGAGCTAAAAGAGGTTGCTCTCAGAGTGGCTTATCATGGCTATAGAACTAACCTATTAAGGTTGGTTCGTTCTCTGATGAGCACCTCTGACTTTGTTGTTCTGTATATGCAAATTACCTCTAGGGTTTAGTCTCCCTAAGGGTAATAGGGGACTCCAGACGTGGCCCCCTTGCTCACTGTGCCTTAGGGAGTTCAGCTGCACCTCACTGACCAGGCCCATAAAGGCCGAAAAGCGTCTGTGGTTTGCTGTTTCTCCTGTTCAGGGTAGAATTGCCTGGTATTTCGGGGCTGGCTCACTCTTTTGAGTGGGACCAGGCTGATATACTACAGGATATTTCTCCCTGTGAAGGGCGCAAGTGAGCTAAAAGAGGTTGCTCTCAGAGTGGCTTATCATGGCTATAGAACTAACCTATTAAGGTTGGTTCGTTCTCTGATGAGCACCTCTCACTTTGTTGTTCTGTATATGCAAATTACCTTTAGGGTTTAGTCTCCTTAAGAGTAATAGGGGACTCCAGACGTGGACCCCTTGCTCACTGTGCCTTTGGAAGTTCAGCTGCACCTCACTGACGAGGCCCATAAAGGCCGAAACGTGTCTGGGGTTTGCTGTTTCTCCTGTTCAGGGTAGAATTGCCTGGTATTTCGGGGCTGGCTCACTCTTTTGAGTGGAACCAGACTGATATACTACAGGATATTTCTCCCTGTGAAGGGCACAAGTGAGCTAAAAGAGGTTGCTCTCAGAGTGGCTTATCATGTCTATAGAACTAACCTATTAAGGTTGGTTCGTTCTCTGATGAGCACCTCTGACTTTGTTGTTCTGTATATGCAAATTACCTTTAGGGTTTAGTCTCCCTAAGAGTAATAGGGGACTCCAGACGTGGACCCCTTGCTCACTGTGCCTTAGGGAGTTCAGCTGCACCTCACTGACGAGGCCCATAAATGCCGAAACGCGTCTGTGGTTTGCTGTTTCTCCTGTTCAGGGTAGAATTGCCTGGTATTTCGGGGCTGGCTCACTCTTTTGAGTGGGACCAGGCTGATATACTACAGGATATTTCTCCCTGTGAAGGGCGCAAGTGAGCTAAAAGAGGTTGCTCTCAGAGTGGCTTATCATGGCTATAGAACTAACCTATTAAGGTTGGTTCGTTCTCTGATGAGCACCTCTGACTTTGTTGTTCTGTATATGCAAATTACCTTTAGGGTTTAGTCTCCTTAAGAGTAATAGGGGACTCCAGACGTGGACCCCTTGCTCACTGTGCCTTTGGAAGTTCAGCTGCACCTCACTGACGAGGCCCATAAAGGCCGAAAAGCATCTGGGTTTTGCTGTTTCTCCTGTTCAGGGTAGAATTGCCTGGTATTTCGGGGCTGGCTCACTCTTTTAAATCGGACCAGACTAATATACTACAGGATATTTCTCCCTGTGAAGGGCACAAGTGAGCTAAAAGAGGTTGCTCTCAGAGTGGCTTATCATGGCTATAGAACTAACCTATTAAGGTTAGTTCGTTCTCTGATGAGCACCTCTGACTTTGTTGTTCTGTATATGCAAATTATCGCTAGGGTTTAGTCTCCCTAAGGGTAATAGGGGACTCCAGACGTGGACCCCTTGCTCACTGTGCCTTAGGGAGTTCAGCTGCACCTCACTGACGAGGCCCATAAAGGCCGAAACGCGTCTGGGGTTTGCTGTTTCTCCTGTTCAGGGTAGAATTGCCTGGTATTTCGGGGCTGGGTCACTCTTTTGAGTGGGACCAGACTGATATACTACAGGATATTTCTCGCTGTGAAGGGCGCAAGTGAGCTAAAAGAGGTTGCTCTCAGAGTGGCTTATCATGGCTATAGAACTAACCTATTAAGGTTGGTTCGTTCTCTGATGAGCACCTCTGACTTTGTTGTTCTGTATATGCAAATTACCTTTAGGGTTTAGTCTCCCTAAGAGTAATAGGGGACTCCAGACGTGGACCCCTTGCTTACTGTGCCTTAGAGAGTTCAGCTGCACCTCACTGACGAGGCCCATAAAGGCCGAAAAGCATCTTTGTTTTGCTGTTTTTCCTGTTCAGGGTAGAATTGCCTGGTATTTCGGGGCTGGCTCACTCTTTTAAATCGGACCAGACTAATATACTACAGGATATTTCTCCCTGTGAAGGGCGCAAGTGAGCTAAAAGAGGTTGCTCTCAGAGTGGCTTATCATGGCTATAGAACTAACCTATTAAGGTTGGTTCGTTCTCTGATGAGCACCTCTGACTTTGTTGTTCTGTATATGCAAATTACCTCTAGGGTTTAGTCTCCCTAAGGGTAATAGGGGACTCCAGACGTGGCCCCCTTGCTCACTGTGCCTTAGGGAGTTCAGCTGCACCTCACTGACGATGCCCATAAAGGCCGAAACGCGTCTGGGGTTTGCTGTTTCTCCTGTTCAGGGTAGAATTGCCTGGTATTTCGGGGCTGGCTCACTCTTTTGAGTCGGACCAGACTGATATACTACAGGATATTTCTCCGTGTGAAGGGCGCAAGTGAGCTAAAAGAGGTTGCTCTCAGAGTGGCTTATCATGGCTATAGAACTAACCTATTAAGGTTAGTTCGTTCTCTGATGAGCACCTCTGACTTTGTTGTTCTGTATATGCAAATTATCGCTAGGGTTTAGTCTCCCTAAGGGTAATAGGGGACTCCAGACGTGGACCCCTTGCTCACTGTGCCTTAGGGAGTTCAGCTGCACCTCACTGACGAAGCCCATAAAGGCCGAAACGCGTCTGGGGTTTGCTGTTTCTCCTGTTCAGGGTAGAATTGCCTGGTATTTCGGGGCTGGCTCACTCTTTTAAATCGGACCAGACTAATATACTACAGGATATTTCTCCCTGTGAAGGGCGCAAGTGAGCTAAAAGAGGTTGCTCTCAGAGTGGCTTATCATGGCTATAGAACTAACCTATTAAGGTTGGTTCGTTCTCTGATGAGCACCTCTGACTTTGTTGTTCTGTATATGCAAATTACCTCTAGGGTTTAGTCTCCCTAAGGGTAATAGGGGACTCCAGACGTGGCCCCCTTGCTCACTGTGCCTTAGGGAGTTCAGCTGCACCTCACTGACCAGGCCCATAAAGGCCGAAAAGCGTCTGTGGTTTGCTGTTTCTCCTGTTCAGGGTAGAATTGCCTGGTATTTCGGGCCTGGCTCACTCTTTTGAGTGGGACCAGACTGATATACTACAGGATATTTCTCCCTGTGAAGGGCGCAAGTGAGCTAAAAGAGGTTGCTCTCAGAGTGGCTTATCATGGCTATAGAACTAACCTATTAAGGTTGGTTCGTTCTCTGATGAGCAGCTCTCACTTTGTTGTTCTGTATATGCAAATTACCTTTAGGGTTTAGTCTCCTTAAGAGTAATAGGGGACTCCAGACGTGGACCCCTTGCTCACTGTGCCTTTGGAAGTTCAGCTGCACCTCACTGACGAGGCCCATAAAGGCCGAAACGTGTCTGGGGTTTGCTGTTTCTCCTGTTCAGGGTAGAATTGCCTGGTATTTCGGGGCTGGCTCACTCTTTTGAGTGGAACCAGACTGATATACTACAGGATATTTCTCCCTGTGAAGGGCACAAGTGAGCTAAAAGAGGTTGCTCTCAGAGTGGCTTATCATGTCTATAGAACTAACCTATTAAGGTTGGTTCGTTCTCTGATGAGCACCTCTGACTTTGTTGTTCTGTATATGCAAATTACCTTTAGGGTTTAGTCTCCCTAAGAGTAATAGGGGACTCCAGACGTGGACCCCTTGCTCACTGTGCCTTAGGGAGTTCAGCTGCACCTCACTGACGAGGCCCATAAATGCCGAAACGCGTCTGTGGTTTGCTGTTTCTCCTGTTCAGGGTAGAATTGCCTGGTATTTCGGGGCTGGCTCACTCTTTTGAGTGGGACCAGGCTGATATACTACAGGATATTTCTCCCTGTGAAGGGCGCAAGTGAGCTAAAAGAGGTTGCTCTCAGAGTGGCTTATCATGGCTATAGAACTAACCTATTAAGGTTGGTTCGTTCTCTGATGAGCACCTCTGACTTTGTTGTTCTGTATATGCAAATTACCTTTAGGGTTTAGTCTCCTTAAGAGTAATAGGGGACTCCAGACGTGGACCCCTTGCTCACTGTGCCTTTGGAAGTTCAGCTGCACCTCACTGACGAGGCCCATAAAGGCCGAAAAGCATCTGGGTTTTGCTGTTTCTCCTGTTCAGGGTAGAATTGCCTGGTATTTCGGGGCTGGCTCACTCTTTTAAATCGGACCAGACTAATATACTACAGGATATTTCTCCCTGTGAAGGGCACAAGTGAGCTAAAAGAGGTTGCTCTCAGAGTGGCTTATCATGGCTATAGAACTAGCCTATTAAGGTTAGTTCGTTCTCTGATGAGCACCTCTGACTTTGTTGTTCTGTATATGCAAATTATCGCTAGGGTTTAGTCTCCCTAAGGGTAATAGGGGACTCCAGACGTGGACCCCTTGCTCACTGTGCCTTAGGGAGTTCAGCTGCACCTCACTGACGAGGCCCATAAAGGCCGAAACGCGTCTGGGGTTTGCTGTTTCTCCTGTTCAGGGTAGAATTGCCTGGTATTTCGGGGCTGGGTCACTCTTTTGAGTGGGACCAGACTGATATACTACAGGATATTTCTCCCTGTGTAGGGCGCAAGTGAGCTAAAAGAGGTTGCTCTCAGAGTGGCTTATCATGGCTATAGAACTAACCTATTAAGGTTAGTTCGTTCTCTGATGAGCACCTCTGACTTTGTTGTTCTGTATATGCAAATTATCGCTAGGGTTTAGTCTCCCTAAGGGTAATAGGGGACTCCAGACGTGGACCCCTTGCTCACTGTGCCTTAGGGAGTTCAGCTGCACCTCACTGACGAGGCCCATAAAGGCCGAAACGCGTCTGGGGTTTGCTGTTTCTCCTGTTCAGGGTAGAATTGCCTGGTATTTCGGGGCTGGGTCACTCTTTTGAGTGGGACCAGACTGATATACTACAGGATATTTCTCCCTGTGAAGGGCGCAAGTGAGCTAAAAGAGGTTGCTCTCAGAGTGGCTTATCATGGCTATAGAACTAACCTATTAAGGTTGGTTCGTTCTCTGATGAGCACCTCTGACTTTGTTGTTCTGTATATGCAAATTACCTTTAGGGTTTAGTCTCCCTAAGAGTAATAGGGGACTCCAGACGTGGACCCCTTGCTTACTGTGCCTTAGAGAGTTCAGCTGCACCTCACTGACGAGGCCCATAAAGGCCGAAAAGCATCTTTGTTTTGCTGTTTTTCCTGTTCAGGGTAGAATTGCCTGGTATTTCGGGGCTGGCTCACTCTTTTAAATCGGACCAGACTAATATACTACAGGATATTTCTCCCTGTGAAGGGCGCAAGTGAGCTAAAAGAGGTTGCTCTCAGAGTGGCTTATCATGGCTATAGAACTAACCTATTAAGGTTGGTTCGTTCTCTGATGAGCACCTCTGACTTTGTTGTTCTGTATATGCAAATTACCTTTAGGGTTTAGTCTCCTTAAGAGTAATAGGGGACTCCAGACGTGGACCCCTTGCTCACTGTGTCTTTGGAAGTTCAGCTGCACCTCACTGACGAGGCCCATAAAGGCCGAAAAGCATCTGGGTTTTGCTGTTTCTCCTGTTCAGGGTAGAATTGCCTGGTATTTCGGGGCTGGCTCACTCTTTTGAGTCGGACCAGACTGATATACTACAGGATATTTCTCCGTGTGAAGGGCGCAAGTGAGCTAAAAGAGGTTGCTCTCAGAGTGGCTTATCATGGCTATAGAACTAACCTATTAAGGTTGGTTCGTTCTCTGATGAGCACCTCTGACTTTGTTGTTCTGTATATGCAAATTACCTTTAGGGTTTAGTCTCCCTAAGGGTAATAGGGGACTCCAGATGTGGACCCCTTGCTCACTGTGCCTTAGGGAGTTCAGCTGCACCTCACTGACGATGCCCATAAAGGCCGAAACGCGTCTGGGGTTTGCTGTTTCTCCTGTTCAGGGTAGAATTGCCTGGTATTTCGGGGCTGGCTCACTCTTTTGAGTCGGACCAGACTGATATACTACAGGATATTTCTCCGTGTGAAGGGCGCAAGTGAGCTAAAAGAGGTTGCTCTCAGAGTGGCTTATCATGGCTATAGAACTAACCTATTAAGGTTAGTTCGTTCTCTGATGAGCACCTCTGACTTTGTTGTTCTGTATATGCAAATTATCGCTAGGGTTTAGTCTCCCTAAGGGTAATAGGGGACTCCAGACGTGGACCCCTTGCTCACTGTGCCTTAGGGAGTTCAGCTGCACCTCACTGACGAAGCCCATAAAGGCCGAAACGCGTCTGGGGTTTGCTGTTTCTCCTGTTCAGGGTAGAATTGCCTGGTATTTCGGGGCTGGCTCACTCTTTTAAATCGGACCAGACTAATATACTACAGGATATTTCTCCCTGTGAAGGGCGCAAGTGAGCTAAAAGAGGTTGCTCTCAGAGTGGCTTATCATGGCTATAGAACTAACCTATTAAGGTTGGTTCGTTCTCTGATGAGCACCTCTGACTTTGTTGTTCTGTATATGCAAATTACCTCTAGGGTTTAGTCTCCCTAAGGGTAATAGGGGACTCCAGACGTGGCCCCCTTGCTCACTGTGCCTTAGGGAGTTCAGCTGCACCTCACTGACGATGCCCATAAAGGCCGAAACGCGTCTGGGGTTTGCTGTTTCTCCTGTTCAGGGTAGAATTGCCTGGTATTTCGGGGCTGGCTCACTCTTTTGAGTCGGACCAGACTGATATACTACAGGATATTTCTCCGTGTGAAGGGCGCAAGTGAGCTAAAAGAGGTTGCTCTCAGAGTGGCTTATCATGGCTATAGAACTAACCTATTAAGGTTAGTTCGTTCTCTGATGAGCACCTCTGACTTTGTTGTTCTGTATATGCAAATTATCGCTAGGGTTTAGTCTCCCTAAGGGTAATAGGGGACTCCAGACGTGGACCCCTTGCTCACTGTGCCTTAGGGAGTTCAGCTGCACCTCACTGACGAAGCCCATAAAGGCCGAAACGCGTCTGGGGTTTGCTGTTTCTCCTGTTCAGGGTAGAATTGCCTGGTATTTCGGGGCTGGCTCACTCTTTTAAATCGGACCAGACTAATATACTACAGGATATTTCTCCCTGTGAAGGGCGCAAGTGAGCTAAAAGAGGTTGCTCTCAGAGTGGCTTATCATGGCTATAGAACTAACCTATTAAGGTTGGTTCGTTCTCTGATGAGCACCTCTGACTTTGTTGTTCTGTATATGCAAATTACCTCTAGGGTTTAGTCTCCCTAAGGGTAATAGGGGACTCCAGACGTGGCCCCCTTGCTCACTGTGCCTTAGGGAGTTCAGCTGCACCTCACTGACCAGGCCCATAAAGGCCGAAAAGCGTCTGTGGTTTGCTGTTTCTCCTGTTCAGGGTAGAATTGCCTGGTATTTCGGGCCTGGCTCACTCTTTTGAGTGGGACCAGACTGATATACTACAGGATATTTCTCCCTGTGAAGGGCGCAAGTGAGCTAAAAGAGGTTGCTCTCAGAGTGGCTTATCATGGCTATAGAACTAACCTATTAAGGTTGGTTCGTTCTCTGATGAGCACCTCTCACTTTGTTGTTCTGTATATGCAAATTACCTTTAGGGTTTAGTCTCCTTAAGAGTAATAGGGGACTCCAGACGTGGACCCCTTGCTCACTGTGCCTTTGGAAGTTCAGCTGCACCTCACTGACGAGGCCCATAAAGGCCGAAACGTGTCTGGGGTTTGCTGTTTCTCCTGTTCAGGGTAGAATTGCCTGGTATTTCGGGGCTGGCTCACTCTTTTGAGTGGAACCAGACTGATATACTACAGGATATTTCTCCCTGTGAAGGGCACAAGTGAGCTAAAAGAGGTTGCTCTCAGAGTGGCTTATCATGTCTATAGAACTAACCTATTAAGGTTGGTTCGTTCTCTGATGAGCACCTCTGACTTTGTTGTTCTGTATATGCAAATTACCTTTAGGGTTTAGTCTCCCTAAGAGTAATAGGGGACTCCAGACGTGGACCCCTTGCTCACTGTGCCTTAGGGAGTTCAGCTGCACCTCACTGACGAGGCCCATAAATGCCGAAACGCGTCTGTGGTTTGCTGTTTCTCCTGTTCAGGGTAGAATTGCCTGGTATTTCGGGGCTGGCTCACTCTTTTGAGTGGGACCAGGCTGATATACTACAGGATATTTCTCCCTGTGAAGGGCGCAAGTGAGCTAAAAGAGGTTGCTCTCAGAGTGGCTTATCATGGCTATAGAACTAACCTATTAAGGTTGGTTCGTTCTCTGATGAGCACCTCTGACTTTGTTGTTCTGTATATGCAAATTACCTTTAGGGTTTAGTCTCCTTAAGAGTAATAGGGGACTCCAGACGTGGACCCCTTGCTCACTGTGCCTTTGGAAGTTCAGCTGCACCTCACTGACGAGGCCCATAAAGGCCGAAAAGCATCTGGGTTTTGCTGTTTCTCCTGTTCAGGGTAGAATTGCCTGGTATTTCGGGGCTGGCTCACTCTTTTAAATCGGACCAGACTAATATACTACAGGATATTTCTCCCTGTGAAGGGCACAAGTGAGCTAAAAGAGGTTGCTCTCAGAGTGGCTTATCATGGCTATAGAACTAGCCTATTAAGGTTAGTTCGTTCTCTGATGAGCACCTCTGACTTTGTTGTTCTGTATATGCAAATTATCGCTAGGGTTTAGTCTCCCTAAGGGTAATAGGGGACTCCAGACGTGGACCCCTTGCTCACTGTGCCTTAGGGAGTTCAGCTGCACCTCACTGACGAGGCCCATAAAGGCCGAAACGCGTCTGGGGTTTGCTGTTTCTCCTGTTCAGGGTAGAATTGCCTGGTATTTCGGGGCTGGGTCACTCTTTTGAGTGGGACCAGACTGATATACTACAGGATATTTCTCCCTGTGAAGGGCGCAAGTGAGCTAAAAGAGGTTGCTCTCAGAGTGGCTTATCATGGCTATAGAACTAACCTATTAAGGTTAGTTCGTTCTCTGATGAGCACCTCTGACTTTGTTGTTCTGTATATGCAAATTATCGCTAGGGTTTAGTCTCCCTAAGGGTAATAGGGGACTCCAGACGTGGACCCCTTGCTCACTGTGCCTTAGGGAGTTCAGCTGCACCTCACTGACGAGGCCCATAAAGGCCGAAACGCGTCTGGGGTTTGCTGTTTCTCCTGTTCAGGGTAGAATTGCCTGGTATTTCGGGGCTGGGTCACTCTTTTGAGTGGGACCAGACTGATATACTACAGGATATTTCTCCCTGTGAAGGGCGCAAGTGAGCTAAAAGAGGTTGCTCTCAGAGTGGCTTATCATGGCTATAGAACTAACCTATTAAGGTTGGTTCGTTCTCTGATGAGCACCTCTGACTTTGTTGTTCTGTATATGCAAATTACCTTTAGGGTTTAGTCTCCCTAAGAGTAATAGGGGACTCCAGACGTGGACCCCTTGCTTACTGTGCCTTAGAGAGTTCAGCTGCACCTCACTGACGAGGCCCATAAAGGCCGAAAAGCATCTTTGTTTTGCTGTTTTTCCTGTTCAGGGTAGAATTGCCTGGTATTTCGGGGCTGGCTCACTCTTTTAAATCGGACCAGACTAATATACTACAGGATATTTCTCCCTGTGAAGGGCGCAAGTGAGCTAAAAGAGGTTGCTCTCAGAGTGGCTTATCATGGCTATAGAACTAACCTATTAAGGTTGGTTCGTTCTCTGATGAGCACCTCTGACTTTGTTGTTCTGTATATGCAAATTACCTTTAGGGTTTAGTCTCCCTAAGGGTAATAGGGGACTCCAGATGTGGACCCCTTGCTCACTGTGCCTTAGGGAGTTCAGCTGCACCTCACTGACGATGCCCATAAAGGCAGAAACGCGTCTGGGGTTTGCTGTTTCTCCTGTTCAGGGTAGAATTGCCTGGTATTTCGGGGCTGGCTCACTCTTTTGAGTGGGACCAGACTGATATACTACAGGATATTTCTCCCTGTGAAGGGCGCAAGTGAGCTAAAAGAGGTTGCTCTCAGAGTGGCTTATCATGGCTATAGAACTAACCTATTAAGGTTGGTTCGTTCTCTGATGAGCACCTCTGACTTTGTTGTTCTGTATATGCAAATTACCTTTAGGGTTTAGTCTCCCTAAGGGTAATAGGGGACTCCAGACGTGGACCCCTTGCTTACTGTGCCTTAGGGAGTTCAGCTGCACCTCACTGACGAGGCCCATAAAGGCCGAAACGCGTCTGGGTTTGCTGTTTCTCCTCTTCCGGGTAGAATTGCCTGGTATTTCGGGGCTGGCTCACTCTTTTGAGTCGGACCAGACTAATATACTACAGGATATTTCTCCCTGTGAAGGGCGCAAATGAGCTAAAAGAGGTTGCTCTCAGAGTGGCTTATCATGGCTATAGAACTAACCTATTAAGGTTGGTTCGTTCTCTGATGAGCACCTCTGACTTTGTTGTTCTGTATATGCAAATTACCTTTAGGGTTTAGTCTCCCTAAGGGTAATAGGGGACTCCAGACGTGGACCCCTTGCTCACTGTGCCTTTGGAAGTTCAGCTGCACCTCACTGACGAGGCCCATAAAGGCCGAAAAGCATCTGGGTTTTGCTGTTTCTCCTGTTCAGGGTAGAATTGCCTGGTATTTCGGGGCTGGCTCACTCTTTTGAGTCGGACCAGACTGATATACTACAGGATATTTCTCCGTGTGAAGGGCGCAAGTGAGCTAAAAGAGGTTGCTCTCAGAGTGGCTTATCATGGCTATAGAACTAACCTATTAAGGTTGGTTCGTTCTCTGATGAGCACCTCTGACTTTGTTGTTCTGTATATGCAAATTACCTTTAGGGTTTAGTCTCCCTAAGGGTAATAGGGGACTCCAGACGTGGACCCCTTGCTCACTGTGCCTTAGGGAGTTCAGCTGCACCTCACTGACGAAGCCCATAAAGGCCGAAACGCGTCTGGGGTTTGCTGTTTCTCCTGTTCAGGGTAGAATTGCCTGGTATTTCGAGGCTGGGTCACACATTTGAGTGGGACCAGACTGATATACTACAGGATATTTCTCCCTGTGAAGGGCACAAGTGAGCTAAAAGAGGTTGCTCTCAGAGTGGCTTATCATGGCTATAGAACTAACCTATTAAGGTTGGTTCGTTCTCTGATGAGCACCTCTGACTTTGTTGTTCCATAGAAGGAATTAGTTTTTTTTGATAAATATAAAGTAAAAAAGAGAATAGGAATATACACAGAAATATTAGTAAAGGAAAAAGGGGACAACAGAAAAAAAAAGAGAATCTGTATGATTTAGAGATAGAGTACCACCTATACCTTAGTATATTCGATATATATATTCACAGATAATTTAACACCTGATTTAATAACTTATAACTCAATATATTTTTAATTTTCACTTTTCATTTATCCCCTTTAAGTAATATTTATAGCAACCTACATAATTATTAGAATTTATAAGGAGTTTATGAGAACCCTAAATTTTGGGAAGTTTACAAAATTCCGCCTATGATTTAGCTAAGAAAGAGAAATCCTCCCCTCAAATAAAAAGGCCTAGCATTTTTTTACATTGAATGAACATATGTATGAGTTTATAAAACTGCTTGGGGTAATTAGATTATTTATGGTAGAGAGAGATTGCAGTAAAGGGATTAGGAAGATGAATAAGCAATTGCGTAAGTCGAAAATTCAAACAATTATGGTATGTCAATAAATCTTATGACCTTTAATGTTAGAGGTCTTAACTCGCCCTACAAAAGAAATACTATTTTCAGATTAATTAAGCAAGAAAAAGCAGAAATAGTCTTCTTGCAGGAGACCCATTGGGATAACAATGGTGCTGCTAACTTTGGGCAGAACTTATTCGAATATAAATACAATTCCACGTTTAAGAAAGAATCCAGAGGGGTATCTATCTATTTTGATAAAAATTTGAGAATTAAGGAAGAAGTGGTGGATATTTTTTTTTTTTTTTGTGGTGGATATTGACCCTGAAGGGAGATACATACTGTGGGTGGGAGACGTTAACAAACAGAAACTTACATTATTGAATATGTATGCTCCAAATGCAAAACAGCTACCATTTATAAAGCGGATGTTCAACCAAATTAAAAAATATGCTCAGGGTGCCGTTATAATGGCTGGAGATTTTAATTTGTTGATCAATCCAGACCTAGATAGAAAATCCCAAAGAAAGATCAAAACTATGTCACAGTTGCGGAAATTATTCACAACAAAGAGGCAAAGAGGCTTGCCATTATGTAAATTATTAATACAATTGTATAAATTAGATCAAAGCAATAAAATAAATCCAAATAACATCCCTTCCGAAGAAATTAAAAAACTTCAAAACCAAATAAATAAAATGAATCAATGTCTCTCTGATAGAACAATATGGAGGAGGCAACGGAGTTACCACCATCATGATAATAAAATCAGTAAAATCCTTGCAAATAAAATTAAAAAGAAAAATGTAAGAACTAGAATTGAATATCTTTGGAGCAATAGTAAATACATCCATAAACCAAATGAGATTGCCAATACATTTGCAAAATACTATCAAAATCCTTATAATTTATCGAATGAGCCGAACTTTAAAAAAACAACAAGAGAAGATATAGTTACATTTTTGGAGAAAAGTCAATTACCAAAGATATGTTGCTCGGAGTTGGATGAACTGAACAAACCAATTTCAGAGTTGGAAATTGAAGAAGCTATTAAGAACTTACAACCATATACTTCTCCTGGCCCTGATGGCTATAGGAACACTTTTTACAAAGCTTTTTACTCAACTTTGAGCAAATATATGAAACGATTTTGTTAATAGAGGCTCAATTCCAGAAGAAATGCTGAAGGTAAATGTAATTATGATACCTAAAATTAAGTAAGAACTACAGCTTTGTGAAAATTACAGACCGATCTCTCTAATGAATGTCGATCTGCAATTATCCGCAAGGATATTGGCGAGCAGAATTAAAAAGCTTTTAGACAAACTGATTCCGAACGATCAAACAGGTTTCATCCCAGGCAGATACGGACAAGATAATGTTAGGAACCTAATGAATCTGATGTTGAAGGCAAAAAGCTCTGGTGCTCCCACCCTATTCATGTCATTAGACACTGAGAAAGCTTTTGACATGGTAGGGTGGGAATACATGAAAGAAACTCTGGACATAATGAGCTTTGGTAAATTTGGCTCCCATGCCATAGAGGCCTTATATTCTGCTCCATCAGCAATAGTTACTAGCAATGGCTTTGTTTCAGAAAGTTTTATGGTCAGCAACGGCACAAGAGAGGGATGCCCTCTCTCCCCCACCCTGTTCGCGTTGCTTATGGAGCCACTGGCTGAAGACATAAGGGGTTCACCAGGCATAGGGGGTATAAAGGGGGAGAGAGAGCATAAGATTACTATGTTCGCAGGTGACACAGTATTGACCTTATCACGACCAATGGTCTCATTACCGTGTGTGATGAGAATAATCAAGCAATTTGGTTGAGTGTCTAATTACAAACTGAATCATCAAAAAACTGAAATTATGACTTTTAGTATTTCTGACAAAAATCTAAAATGGTTGCAAGAGCAATATAAGTTCAAATGGGAAATTAACTCTATAAAACACGTAGGAATTACTTTTAAGCAAGAAATAAATAAAATCATTTTGGATAATTGTAAGAATGTGTACCATATAATTCAGGAAATTTTAGATAGTTGGAAGGAACTAAAATTGTCTTTTTCATTAAGAAATTTGTGCATTAAAATGGCTATACTCCCGATTATTATATCTTTAGATGCATTCCATGTAAATTACCCTCATTTTGGGTCACAAAACTTCAAATTTCCATTGATATAAAAAAAAATATTAGATTGAAAAATGAACTTATGGCTAGAAAGTTCAGTCAAGGCGGGATTTCATACCCGTTGTTAAGAGTGTATCAGGATGCAGTAATGTTGACACACGCTTTTAAATGGTTATAGCCTCAAGTTAACTATCCATGCTACCAAATAGACAAATCAGCGGTTAAGAAATGATGAGTTAAGAGCTTTAATTTATGGTCATAACTACCCTTATGGCCATATAGGCAAAGAAAATTATATAGCTAAGAATATCTTGCGATCCTGGAAAAGACTAAATAATAAATACAAATTACTTTCTTCTTTAAGTAGTATTACACCGCTTGAAATGATGGCTAATTATTTTAATATATCATGGTCTAAAAGTTGGAGCGAGCAAGGAATCTAATTATAAAAGATTTGTATATTAAAAATGAATTAGCAAACTTTTCTCAAATGAAAGAAAAGTCAGGAATCCAATTACAAAATTGGTTAACTTTTGAACAAATGAGGTACGCAATTAACTCTTTAAGATCTAGTGGAAATTATTTGGATAAAATGAACAGTTTGGAATTAAATATAATAAATCCTGATCTTACACATATGATTTCTAAAACAACACTAATAGAATTATTAAATGCTGGCCAAAGGGAAAACTACTTTAACACATAAGATTGATGACAAATTATGTTGGAGAGGATGTGGACATAGCAGCAATCATTTCCACATATGGTGATACTGTCCTGGCATTAAACCACTGTGCTTAAAGTGTTTTGAATGTCTCGGAGGAACTAGGAAGGTCAGTTACACCAGCTGCTTATAGCGAAATATTGCATATCTTTCTAGACAAATTCAACAAAGCTGAAAAAACCTTCATGATTCAGCTTTACACGATTGTTAAGCAGTGTATTGTTTCAAATAGAAACAAAAAAAGCCTCTAGTGTGGATAGACATATTATGCAAGGTAGATCGCTGTAGAGCATTGGAAAGACAGTTTATGTCATCCGGACTAACATCACAAACTAAAAGTACAGTGGATATAAAAAGTCTACACACCCCTGTTAAAATGTCAGGTTTCTGTGCTGTAAAAAAATGAGACAAAGATAAATCATTTCAGAACTTTTTCCACCTTTAATGTGACCTATAAACTGTACAACTCAATTGAAAAACAAACTGAAATCTTTTAGGTAGAGGGAAGAAAAAATATAAAAATAAAATAATATGGTTGCATAAGTATGCACACCCTTAAACTAATACTTTGTTGAAGCACCTTTTGATTTTATTACAGCACTCAGTGTTTTTGGGTATGAGTCTATCAGCATGGCACATTTTGACTTGACAAGATTTGCCCACTCTTCTTTGCAAAAACACTCCAAATCTGTCGAGGGCATCTCCTGTGCACAGCCCTCTTCAGATCAACCCACAGATTTTCAATCAGGTTCAGGTCTGGGCTCTGGCTGGGCCATTCCAAAACTTTAATCTTCTTCTGGTGAAGCCATTCCTTTGTTGATTTGGATGTATGCTTTGGGTCGTTGCTGAAAGATGAAGTTCCTCTTCATGTTCAGCTTTCTAGCAAAAGCCTGAAGGTTTTGTGCCAATATTGACTGGTATTTGGAACTATTCATAATTCCCTCTATCTTAACTAAGGCCCCAGTTCCCGCTGAAGAAAAACAGCCCCAAAGCATAATGCTGCCACCACCATGCTTCACTGTGGGTATGGTGTTCTTTTGGTGATATGCAGTGTTGTTTTTGCGCCAAACATATCTTTTGGAATTATGGCCAAAATGTTCAACCTTGTTTTCATCAGGCCATAACACCTTTTCCCACATGCTTTTGGGAGACTTCAGATGTGTTTTTTTGCAAAATATAGCCTGGCTTGGATGTTTTTCTTCGTAAGAAAAGGCTTTCATCTTGCCACTCTACCCCATAGCCCAGACATATGAAGAGTACGGGAGATTGTTGTCACATGTACCACACAGCCAGTACTTGCCAGATATTCCTGCAGCTCCTTTAATGTTGCTGTAGGCCTCTTGGTAGCCTCCCAGACCAGTTTTCTTCTCGTCTTTTCATCAATTTTGGAGGGAGCTCCAGTTCTTGGTAATGTCACTGTTGTGCCATATTTTCTCCACTTGATGATGACTGTCTTCACTGTGTTCCATGGTATATCTAATGCCTTGGAAATTCTTTTGTACCCTTCTCCTAACTGATATCTTTTAACAATGAGATCCCTCTGATGCTTTGGAAGCTCTCTGTGGACCATGGCTTTTGCTGTGGGATGCGACTAAGAAAATTTCATGAAAGACCAACTAGAGCAGCTGAACTTTATTTGGGCTTAATCAGAGGCACTTTAAATGATGGCAGGTGTATGCTGACTCCTATTTAACATGATTTGGAATGTGATTGCTTAATTCTGAACACAGCTGCACCCCCAGTTATAAGAGGGTGTGCAGACTTATGCAACCACATTATTTTTATTTTTTATTTTTCTTCCCTCCACCTAAAAGATTTCAGTTTGTTTTTCAATTGAGTTGTACAGTTTATAGGTCACATTAAAGGTGGAAAAAGTTCTGAAACTATTTATCTTTGTCTCATTGTTTTACAGCACAGAAACCTGACATTTTAACAGGGGTGTGTAGACTTTTTTTATATCCACTGTAAATGGGTTATTTGGGACAGGTTACAGCAACGTTAAACACAGTGGCGGCTGGTGGCTTTTCAAGTTGGAGGGGCGACAGGGCGAAACATAGCCACTCCCCCCTTTTCAAACCACACCCATTTTTATAACTCCTCCCCCTGATGTCATAATGACCTTTATATGCCCCGCCCAATGACCTTATAATTGTAAAGCCCATTGAAATACATGATCAGCAATGCAGAAATGTCAATAAGTAAAGTAACAATGTGTTAAATTCATTGGTATACAATATAGATTGAAAAAACTCATGTGACAAGACTACAGCAATATCATAATTGCACCTAGACGCATTAACAGAAAAATTAAAGGAGTGACACCTACCATTAGTCGGGTCTTCTTCTCAGGGTATTCACGTTCAGTAAGTTGACCAACGAGTAGAAACAAATCTGCAGCCACATAGGGTTTGCACCTGGGGTTGAAAGAAAACAAGCAAATCAATCAGACCATTCAAGAACAAAACCATACTTAAAAAACATTAAAAGACCAAGTGGAACCATATAGGCCCCAAACATACCTTAGAAGACCAAGTGGAACAATATAGGCCTCAAACATACCTTAGAAGACCAAGTGGAACTATATAGGCCACAAACATACCTTAGAAGACCAAGTGTGACCATAGGCCCCAAACATACCTTAGAAGACCAAGTGGAACTATATAGGCCACAAACATACCTTAGAAGAAAAAAATGTGTGACCATAGGCCCCAAACATACCTTAGAAGACCAAGTGGAACCATATAGGCCTCAAACACACCTTAGAAGACCAAGTGTGACCATAGGCCCCAAACATACCTTAGAAGACCAAGTGTGACCATAGGCCCCAAACATACCTTAGAAGACCAAGTGGAACTATATAGGCCACAAACATACCTTAGAAGACCAAGTGTGACCATAGGCCCCAAACATACCTTAGAAGACCAAGTGGAACTATATAGGCCCCAAACATACCTTAGAAGACCAAGTGTGACCATAGGCCCCAAACATACCTTAGAAGACCAAGTGGAACTATATAGGCCACAAACATACCTTAGAAGACCAAGTGTGACCATAGGCCCCAAACATACCTTAGAAGACCAAGTGGAACTATATAGGCCACAAACATACCTTAGAAGACCAAATGTGACCATAGGCCCCAAACATACCTTAGAAGACCAATTAGAACTATATAGGCCACAAACATACCTTAGAAGACCAAGTGGAACCATATAGGCCTCAAACATACCTTAGAAGACCAAGTGTGACCATAGGCCCCAAACATACCTTAGAAGACCAAGTGGAACTATATAGGCCCCAAACATACCTTAGAAGACCAAGTGTGACCATAGGCCCCAAACATACCTTAGAAGACCAAGTGGAACTATATAGGCCACAAACATACCTTAAAAGACCAAGTGTGACCATAGGCCCCAAACATACCTTAGAAGACCAAGTGGAACTATATAGGCCCCAAACATACCTTAGAAGACCAAGTGTGACCATAGGCCCCAAACATACCTTAGAAGACCAAGTGGAACTATATAGGCCCCAAACATACCTTAGAAGACCAAGTGTGACCATAGGCCCCAAACATACCTTAGAAGACCAATCAGCACTGTATAGGCCCAAACCAGTGGATCTTGGGATTCAAGAAAACAACAACATTTCACTTCTGTTTAGACAACACAATAATCAATGTCAAACAAACACGTTGAATTAGCATATGGATAACCATATGAGCAGTAACGCCACGCCAAGGCTTCAACAATTGTTACTGACCATTCACACACCTTTCATAGCTCCTTCAATATGCACACCCACACACCATTCATACTTTACTTAAGACTAGTTATTTTTGGTAGTGACGTGGTGCCATTTCTGAGAACTTTACGTACCCTTGAAGGTGCCTCCAATTCCTTCAAACCAATGCATTCAACCGCTACAGGGCCATGGTGCTTTTTAAATACCTTTTTATCCTCTTCAATGTGGAGAAGCATCTTTCTGTTTCTTTAGTAGTCTTCGGTGTTGTAAGCAGGATTCCTTATAGCTTCACTCACTCTGTTAAATTATGCAGATTAAATTGATGGTAAAGTTGCTGCAGAGCAACAGCACTTGTACAGACATGGAATTCTGGCTTCCCGTACACAAGTGACAGCTACCCTTGGAAAGTGCCTCCAATTCCTTCTAACCACGCCAAGGCTTCAACAATTGTTACTGACCATGCACACACCTTTCATAGCTCCTTCCATATGCACACCCACACACCGTTCATACTTTACTTACCACTAGTTATGTTTGGTAGTGTGAGGTGGTGCTGCTTAACGCAGTTTATCTTTGCACACCCTGGGGGTATGCATTCTTCTTTGCTTCAATCACTTGTATTTGAATTTTGCACGGCGATCTTTCAAAGAACAAAACTTCTCAATGGTTTTTTCATTAAAGTCTGGGATCTCGGAAATCAGTTGCTTTTCCATTGAGAGCATCGCCAATGCATTCAACTGCTCCAGGGACATGGTGCTTCTTAAAAAGATTTTTATCCTCTTCAATGTGGAGAAGCATCTTTCTGACTCTGCAGTGGTCATCGGTGTTGTAATCAGGATTCTTAATAATTTTACTGTCTCTGTGAAATCATTCTGCAGATTCAATTGATGTAAAAGTTTGTGCAGAGCAACAGCACTTGTACAAGCATGAAAATCTGTCTTACCATACAGAAGTGACAGCTCAGTGCATAATTGTTCCTTCTTCAGTATTGGATATGCTTGCACGTTGTCTTCCAGAGCTTGGGTTGGAAAGCAAGTGTCATGGGTTTTATACAAGTCACTTTGAACAAGTTTGGCAGTGACTAGGTGATTTGAAAATGAAAAACGTTCTTTTGCATGAACCACCACTATGTCACATACCTCTCTTGAAAGTTGTCTCAAGGTTGAGATCTCCGCACTCCGTCTGTTGACTGTTACATCGCTCGGCAAACTCGCTTCTATCTCTTCAACAGAATTACGGATTTTCTGGATGCTGGCGACAATGTCTTCTGTGACTTTTTTGATATAAACAGTATCCGTGTCTCGCTTCTGAAGCTGACTATAGAGGATGTCAACATGTTGCATTATTAAATGAAATAATTTAAGGAAGTAAAGGAACTCCCTGTCTTCCAGCATTCCAATGAAACCTGCAGCTTCACGTATAGATGTTGGATCAAAGTTTAGACATGCTTTAATTGTCTGGAAACACTCAAGTAGCGCATCTCTGTTCTCGTAGATCACGTTCACGGTCCTAACGTTGAAGTTCCATCGTGTCGGTGCACCTCTTGGAAGTCTTCTACCAACTACCTCATCCAGAACTCCAGTCCTTTTTGGAGAGCGTGAAAAAAAAGATGGTATGCCGCCTATGTTTGAAAAAAAAACTCGAACTCTTCCAATCCTTGAAACTGCTTTCTCCATTATTAGGTTCAGTTGGTGAGCATAGCAATGGACGTAGTGTGTGTTCGGGTACACGTCTTTTATTTTTCTTTGAACTCCTCCTTGATCTCCACGCATCACACTGGCACCATCGTAGCTTTGAGCTATGAGTTTCTTCTTGTCTTCTGGCTCTGGGAGAACAGTATTCAGCCTTTCGAGCACAACAGCCGCAATCGAGTATGCATCCGTTGATTTCATTTCCGTGAAGCCATCAAATCTTTCCACCACTTGATGCTTCTTGTCAATGTAGCGATAGACTACAACGCACTGTGTCCTAGCGGAAATATCGGTTGTTTCATCCGCTTGGATTGCCACAAACTGGGCTTCCTTAAGCTCTTGGTGAATCACTTCCTTAATAACTTCATGCATGCAGTCCAGTAGCTCATTCTGCACGGTTTTGGACGTGCCCTTAAACACAGTTGCAGTCTTCAAATGCTGTTCCATTGCACTATCGATACTGCCAACCAAATCCACCAGGCCTCGAAACACTCCTGGATTTAGCGATTTTTCACTCTCGTCGTGTCCTCTTAATGCCAGTTCAAAAGCGCCACAAAAGCGAACACAATCAATTATCTTGGAAAGAATGTACCTGTTCTTAGCCACTTCTTGGTTGTGTTTTTGAATACTGACTTGGTATCCTTGGTCCAGTTGAACTGCAATGTTCGCCTGTCCAAGCATCTCAAACTTGATCCTGTTATCCAAGTGAGCTTTAGAACTTTTGTGTTTCGCCAATTTGTCAGCTAGATGTTTTACGTCAGTCACTCCAGTTTTGGTCCAAGCAGCGTCACCACCAAATAGGATGCATGGCAAACAATATAAGGCCTTCCTAGAAACGCTTCCACAAAGCCAGTCGTTCTTCTTGTACCATTCAGTATTGAAAGTACGGATATATTGCTTCCCTCTATCTCTTGCGATTTGCTGCAGATTTATCTCTGGTTGATCAGGTCCTAACCGTTTTACTTCCACCTTCTCCTCATAGGTTAGGGTGCTGAAAGGCTTCACAAGTAGAGAGTCAATAGTATTCATTTCTGATACCAATAGAAGAAAGAGATCACGGTATATTCATTTATATTATGTCACAAAATTACTTTAAAATAACAGTGTGTTGAATTCATTGGTATACATTACAGATTGCAAACCCTCATGTGACAAGAGTACATCAACATCAAATTTGCACCTATACGCATGGACAGAAAATTAAAAGCAATGATACTCACCAACAGTTGACTCTCCTTCTCGGGGTATTCACATCCAGTAAGTCAACCAACGAGTCCAAACAAATCTGCTTTCACAGATAGTTTGCACCTGGGGGGTGATAGAAAACAACAACAAAAAACATTAGAACGTTCAAGACCCAAACCGTAACTTTTAAAACCTTAAAAGACCAAGTGTGACCATATAGGCCCCAATCGCACCTTAAAAACCTTAAATAACAAATTGGGACCTTATAGGCCCCAACCGCACCTTAAAAACCTTAAATAACAAAGTGGAACCATATAGGCCCCAACCGCACCTTAAAAACCTTAAATAACAAAGTGGGACCATATAGGCCCCAACCGCACCTTAAAAATCTTAAATAACAAATTGGGACCATATAGGCCCCAACCGCACCTTAAAAACCTTAAATAACAAAGTGGGACCATATAGGCCACAACCGCACCTTAAAAACCTTAAATAACAAAGTGGGACCATATAGGCCCCAACCGCACCTTAAAAACCTTAAATAACAAATTGGGACCATATAGGCCCCAACCGCACCTTAAAAACCTTAAATAACTAGGTGGGACCATATAGGCCCCAAACGCACCTCAAAAACCTTAAATAACAAATTGGGACCATATAGGCCCCAACCGCACCTTAAAAACCTTAAATAACAAAGTGGGACCATATAGGCCCCAACCGCACCTTAAAAACCTTAAATAACAAAGTGGGACCATATAGGCCCCAACCGCACCTTAAAAACCTTAAATAACAAATTGGGACCATATAGGCCCAAATTGTACAAAAAAAAAATAATATATAGATATATATATATATATATATATATATATCAATTGATATCAATATATCTCAATAAATAAATATATATATATATATATATATAAATAAATAATCAATATATAAATCAATCAATATATATATAAATATATATATATATATATATATAACTCAATATATATATATATATATATATATCAAACAATAATCAATATATATATCAATCAATATATAAATATATATATATCAATCAATATATCTATCAATCAATATATATATATATATTTATATATATATATATATATATATATAAATAAATATATATATATATATATATATATATCACACACACATAAAAAATACACATAAATATACATAAACATATACATAAAACAATATATATTAATTGATATTTATTATTTGATTAATTGATGTACTTTATAACTTATTTTATTATATTGTTCATGTATTTCTATTACACATTATTTTTTATACATATTACAGTGCTATTTTTTGGCTATACATGTTACAGGATATTATCCTGTAACATGTATATCACATAAATAGCCCTGTAATATGTATAATACATACAGGGTCAAACAAGTTCACACTAACCTTTTTTTCCCTTACAGGCTTCCATACCTGCTTGCTGATTTGCTAATTTTTTAAAGACTCTTATTGGTTGAAATCGATGTCAATCAAAAATTTCAGCCAATCAGAGTCCTTCAAAAATTAGTATATAAAGCAGACCGTGGGAAATATCAATTAATCGCGGGTGGGGCTCCTTGTAGGTGGAGCTCTGTTAGTTTGTTGTTTTGTTTTTTTAGAGCGTCAGGTTTTTTTGGGTGGAGGCCTCTTTCAATGGGCCAGAATGGATGGATGGACAATGGCTTCAATCAAGATTGGATTATTTTTGGACAATGGCTTCAATCAAGATTGGGTTATTTATTTGACCAGTGGCTTCAATCAACATTGGATTATTTATTTGACCAGTGGCTTCAATCAACATTGGATTATTTATTTGACCAGTGGCTTCAATCAACTTTGGATTATTTATTTGACATGGGCTTCAATCAACATTGGATTATTTATTTGACATGGGCTTCAATTAAACATTGGATTTTATGACATGGGCTTCAATCAACATTGGATTATTATGACTATCCAGGTCATAGAGGGCAGAAGGCCAACGCTGGAGGGGTCAATTTGACAGGTAAGTATGTGCTGTTGTTTATTTTATTTTTATTATTGTTTGTTTAATATGTATGTGCTGTTTACTTTATTTGTATAATTGTATTATTGTTTGTTTAGTATGTGTTCTGTTTTTACTGTATTGTTTTTCCCTTACCTTATTTTTATTTTATCTTTAAAAGTGACAGGCACATGCACATGCCTGTTACTTCTAAAAATGGAATAAAAATAGGGGGGGGGGCTGCTAGGTAGGTAGTTGGATCAGGGTGGGGTCGGTCACGCTCAGGCGCCCATTGGTCGGTCAGTGGCTGCGTAGGCCACGATCAGGGGTGGCACAGGCCTCATGGGGGTGATCATCCACCCCCATGTGGCCTGTGCAACCCCGCTCACCGCCCGAATACCCCGATCACCGTGATCGGGGTAATCGGGCGGTGGCATAGCATAGGCCACATCGGGGTGGTGGTGATCGGGCCTCGGGGGTGGCACAGGCGACATGGAGGTGATCAGGGGTGGCACAGGCCTCATCAAGGGGGTGATCCGATCACCCCCATGTGGCCTGTGCCACCCCTTCGGGGTAATCGGGCGGTGGCATCGCATAGGGCAGGCCTGATCGGGGGTGGCACAGGCCACATGGGGGTGATGGCTGGGGGTGGCACCAGGCATTGCAGGCCTAGGGTCGTCGGTGGTAGGTAAGTTGGTGGGTGGCTGGGTAGGTGGCAGGCCAGGCAGGCATAGTGGGGTAACTGGGTGACCCTACCTTTTATTAGGGGCTACTAGGGGTTTGGTTTGGCCAGGGGCAGGGCAGGTGCCAGGTAGACTTACTGTTAGGCAGGCTGCAGAGCAGATGTGAGTAGTTTCAGCCAGGGAGGTCTTTCAGTCTCAGCGTGACCAGGGTCAGGAAACAGAAAGGGGGAAGGGACAGGCAACTGGTGGTTTTATTCACTGTATCAGTCAATCAAAAAGTAAACTCGAGGCCCTATTAGCTGGCGGGTGCTCAGGGCTAACGGTCTGGGTGGGTTTACAATGTTCTCTTGGCAACTGTACAACCTTCCATCATTGATTGGTCAATGATGGAAGACTGTCAGTCATTAAATTGATACATTTATGACCGCCCATGCATACCGTCACTGTGATGGTGGGTGGCATGCATTAACGGTCAGGGGGCCAGGCCAGGCCTCATTGAAGAGAAGAGTCTAAAGGTTAGTGTACTTTACTAGTGTAATATGATCTCACAGGGTGCAGGGGGCTACAATGATACACAGCAGCATTAGTTAATATATACTCACAGCGCAAGGGGTTATCTTAAAGTGACAGTGTCCCTGGGAATTGTTTACTTCATTTTATTACTGTATTAAGACTTGAATGATGATGTACACCTTATATTTAATTGTTTTGGGGTTATTACTAATACATTGTTGTGTTTTTTTATTGCATGGTCACGAAATTATTTTGGGGGGCGTTTGCCCTGACGCCCCAATGGACGGGCCGCCCCTGGTTAAACATAAATATTTTCCATATCTCAAAGTTAAATAACGACTTTTTCTTCTTCCTAAATACAATATCTTACTCTGCCCAGCTTCCCCTTAAGGTTAAACTGACGAAAAAATTTGCGAATGTAGTATAAATGAATGTTGTTGTTTAAAAAGTGTAACTGTTTAATTGTAAGATGGAAATATTTTTAAGATAACATATGTTTTGCTATTGTGTATGTCATATTTTGTATGTTTTATTTTACAATAAAAATTAAGTGAACAAAAAAAAAAAAAAAAAATATATATATATATATATATATACAGTAATACACTGTACGTGATTAACAGCCTAATTTACTGGTTAGACAGGATTAGTTGGTATAGCCAAAAAAGATATGTGGTTGATAAACAATAATGACATATAAATTAATACTACATGATACAGTATATAGGTACTTAGAAATATGGTGAAAGCCTTAAAAGTGAAAAAGGGAGTGAAAAGGTACTCTTATTAATTCTCAACAACAACATCTTATGAATAAAGAACAATCTTTTCAATCACCAACAAGAATATCCTATGAATAGAAAACTTGTGTATTATTAAAAACCTTCAATTACTAAAAATGATTTAATGTGAATAAATTCTAAATGTAGACTTGTTATTATTTTGAGGTAATAATGGACTTATTTCCTGAGTGAGACTTTAACTTTTAATATTAAAAAAAACGAATAAATGCTTAAATTAAAGTGTAAAACAAGAATAATTATATGTGGACTTATTATTGTTTTGAGGTGATACTGAACCTATTTCTTAAAACGAGACTTAAACTATCATAAAGTCTTTTATATAGCTCATATTAATATTCCAAAAGCTTGTATAGACAGTGCTTATAAAAGGGGGATAATTATATATTGTCCATAATAACATAACAGTAAGTAAATGTGTCAGCATCATATATATCACAGTTAGTATATCGATATGTGAGTGGCCAAGATTCTAAAGCTGGCTTGTAAATGACATCAAATACTCAACTAATATAAAAGTATAAATACCCAATAGTTTGTTTTAATGCTCCAAGTGCAGTCAATGTTGGTTTATACTTTAACAAAATCATAATGATCATGTCTAGATGTTATACGACAGTTAATAGATCATTCCTTGTCACAGAGGAAGGAAAAATATATATCCAGTCTCAAATGATGTTCGTTATAAAAATGCACTATAGCTGAATCCTTCATTAAGGCCATGGGGGCTTTGTGTATCCAGTAAAATTATCCATTTACATTATTTTTGTAATAGGTTTCGATAGAGATTGTCTCTTCTTGGGCCTAATTCCACACTGTCTATAATATAGAAGCGAATCCCATCCAGTCGATGATTGTGGTACAATTTAAGGTGTCTAGACACTGGCGTATCAAGCTCCTTTTGTATTGCATATGTGTGCTCAATTACACGCCTCCTACACTGGCGGATGGTTTTCCCTACATATAGCCTGTTACAAATACATTGTATAACGTAGATCACTCCAAAAGAACTGCAATTAGAAAACTTTTGAATTAGAATTTTTTTTTCCTGTTCCAGGATGTGTAAATTATTTTGCTGGACCTATGAATTTAGAGGCCTTGCAATTGCCTTGGTTGGTTTCCTCCAGGTATTTGTAGGTTTGTTGGTTTGACAAAAAGCTATGTGTGACCTATGTTTCTACCTCACCTATGGATTATAGATACTTTTTTCAGGCAAAACCTTTTGCAGAACCGGATACCGAGTGAAGAGGTACCAATGTTTGTCTCGAATTGTTGATAATTTGACAATCATGTCCAAAAGACATTATGCAACTAATCAATTCAGTATTCACATTCTCTTGTTGTTTTGTCCTATTTAGGGATTCCACATGGTCCATTAGGAGTGCTTTCTTATAGGCTTCCTAAAGCACCCTATTGGGGTACCCCCGTGCTTTGAAACGTTTCCTTAACAGGTCGGCTTGTAACTTGAATTCTTCATCATTATCTAAATTCTGGTGAATACGCAGGTACTGTCCTATAGATATACTGTACCTCTTTTAAGAGGTACACAGTGTTGGCTTGACCAGCTCAATAATTAATATGAAGCCATGGCTTTCCTGAAAACAGTAGTATGTATATTACCCAATTGATCTTTCTGGATGCATAAGTCTAAGAAATGTATTTCATTACTGTTAGAGGTGAAACATAAAGGGATATCTAAGTTTGCTGGATTATGAATGCATCTGATGGAGGAGAATCAGTAGTGTATGGGAAAAAAAATGTTTGCATGAAAAAATACCAAAATATACATTTAAACACTCACCTTTAAGTCAGCTGAATTTCTTGCATTTGCAAACAGTTGGCTTAGAAAGTTGACACCCCCAGCCAATCTCTTCTAAAATTAGCATAACAGTCATATTCAGTTTGACCAATCACAGGCATTGTATCCATTTTGTTTTCGAATGATGCAGACATGAGTTCTGCCCTACTGTGGGAAGCCACATGTTTTCATCCACTTCCTTTTCATCATTTCCTTCCTGTGCATACAGAGTAAGGGCCTCATTCTATTACCGGCCGTAAATCGTCCGTAAGGCTGCGATTCCTTGCGAGGGTTCAGTTAACTCGCGATTCTATTATACGGCCCCGCAAGGATCTCCCCTTACGGCTGGCCGCATATCTTGGAACTGGCCGTAAGCTACGAAATCTAAAAACGCAAAAATAAATTCAAGCCTGCACTGTACAGCTCTGTAAATGCTAGGGATCATATTGGGGGACATGAGGATTAAAAGTAACCCACTCTCAAGCTTGCACATCAGCCCAAACCCGAGTTCAAATTAACTGTTTATTTTCCGGCTGCGGCGTGGGCGTGTCTGAGGTGCTCCAAGCCCTATGGACTTTTTACATGGATATTTTACGTATATTAAAAATAAATTATTTTACGGATTTGAGTATAGGGTAATTATGTGCTATTTTTTCTAACACCGAATATCACTTTATAGACTCCGCAAAGTGCAGGATGGCTTTATTTGAGCTATTTTATGTGCTTAATTGGTGCAAGCGGGACCTTTTTGCTGCAAGTAAGCTGCAGCTCGTTTTTAGCCTTGCAGACAGGGTTCCCGGAGCAATAGAATCGCAACCAGGCTTTTCTTACGGCCGATTTCCTTGCGGCCGTTTTAGATCAAAGGCTTTCCTCGGCCGCAAGAGATAGCAAGGAGCCGGCCGCAAGCCTGCCGGAGTCCCCGGCCGGAGGGGAATAGAATAGTCGTAAAGCTTGCGGCCGGTCCTTGCGGCCCCGCAGCGCCTACGGCCGATAATAGAATGAGGCCCTAAGTGTTTAGCAATAATAGTAAATTCGGATTTTAGTAATTTCTGACAGTTGAAAATCAAGGTTAACGCATCCAAACCCAGGCTAAATTAAACTCAAATTTAAAATGATTTGTTTTGGCCAATTAGGTTAGCTGAAACTCTTGAATTAACCTAGTTTCCTGTTTGTAGTGCAAAGCAGCCTGGGACATGTAATGCATATGTGTCAGGAATCTGCAAGGTGATTGGATGAGCAAGCAAGAGCAGGCAAATAGTGGGTTAATATTGCTCCCTGCATGTTGCATGCTGATTAGGGGGGATCAGATGCCTTTTTAGACACCCCCTGGAGGTGTCAACATAATCATTAGAGGGAATTTTAGATATCAATAAAAATAGAATGTTTTATGAGATGTGCTGCATACACATAGGCTGCTTTTTGCCTATGGAGTGTAGAAATGTATTAATTCAGCTCACTTATATATGCCTTTAAGCCCAATTCATTTTCATTGAGAACAGAGATAAATTCTAAAAATGTTGCTTTTGTACCAGTCCAAAAAATTAGCACGTCATCTATGTACCTCTGCCATGACAGATGTTATCAGTGTCACAACCCAAAAACTGAGGAGTCCATGCACCCCTACTTTTCCTGCTTTAGGTTACAGGGACCATTTATAGGTTGTGACTTCATTCTCATCTCAGTACACCAGATCCAGACATAAGTCATGGAGCCACAGAGAGATCAGACCACACTGTTATTTAGTGTATAGAAGACTGAACACTTCTTTATTGTTACATAGATATATAAAATGCAGAAATATCTCACACACACCCCTTCTAATAGAGGAGTTCTGAATTTTTAATCGTGATCTCCTCACCCGTCACCAGCCATAACCCTCATCGCCAGATACACAAGAGCTGGGGGATATCTGGCCATTCGTCCTGAAAATAGTGTCCTGTGGCTTGAATCCAAATTAAGGTACAGAATGAGAAATACATTTAGTTATATGCTGGAGCATTGTCCCCTTATGAAGCATAATTTGAGCCCAAAAATATAAACAATTGGAGACTGGAAATTATACATTACACAAGCTCTTTCATTTTAATAGCGGCGTATTTTTGAGAGCAAGTGTCAATAAAATGTTTACATTTTTTTTAAATAATTCAAGTATTAAATAAACATATTAAACCCTATTGTACGACGAGTTTGGTGGCCCCTTAAATAGTATATAAATAGTAAATAGTATATAATCATAATTTACTTTTTTTCTGTCTTTTTAAAAGTAGGGAAAATCTACAATTCATCTATAATGGAAAACAGTATCAATCACAATGAATAAGCTTCAAAAGTAATATGTGAGCCAGATGTTTCCCTGTTTCCCAGTTATTACATATGGTCTTGATAAAATAAAGTATTGAAGTGGCCGCTTAACTGTCAGTGAGTCTAACAACCAAGTGGAGATCCAATGACTGCTGGGAAGATCAATGGGGAAAGTGGTTTATGATATCGGTGCTGGAAATGTTGGATTATTTCTGATAAATATGTAAAAATAGCAAAAATCTAGGGAATTAACAACTTCTCCAAGATGAAAAAATCTAGGGAATTAACAACTTCTCCAAGATAGACTATGGGTTATAGTGGACCAAAGGGTCTAGTGCTCCAAATTGTAGCCCCTATTTTATTTATCACATTTAATTAAACAAGATGAAGTTGTTTAAATAATAATATAAGCTAAAAAAAATGTAAAGAAGAAAAATGACCAAGAAATTTGATAACATTGAACAATCTAAGATAACCAAAAGAAAAGAAAGAAAAGGGGGGGGGGATCTCACATTTTTTTAATAAATTTCTATTGTTCGAGGATACCCACTATTTCACATATTGAGGTAAACGGCCTTCTAGTGTATTCGATAATTTATACAAATAAGCTATTTCTTCAAACTTTTGTTTATGATCTGAGACCAAGATTGGTTTCATTTTGTTCCAGTTGGAAGCAATATATTGTTTAAGTACCCCAAAAAGTGGTAAATAGTATTTTTGTTCTAGGAAATACACTCATCAGACAGAGTTGTGGTGTAATAGAAAGCTGTCTACCAAAAATATCAGTAACTATACGTTCCAATGTGGCCGAGATACATTTTACTGCTGGGCAAGACCACCAAACTTGGAGTTGGGAGCCTACATTAAGGTGTTTGGGTGGGTGAGATAAATTCTATGAACCTTTAATGTTAGTTTCCAGTATTTTGTAATTCTTGCAGCTATGTCCAAATGGATTCAAGGCCTTAGACCAACCATCATTTACTGTTGTATTTACCGTAGTTATTTTTCCAGTTTTTTTTTTTTTTTTTATTCTGATAAAGGTAGAAATAGGAAACTGGTTTTCCAGACCTAATTCCCTCATTTAATGAAGACTGAGGTAGCCATGAGTGTCCAGTAAGCTAGATGAATAATAGTATTTCAATAATAGTATTGCAATATAAAGTGATACCTTTTTTATTAGACAAACATTTTAGTTAGAATGACAATCTTTTGAGAATTGTACCTCTCTTTATCAGAAGCCATACTGATTAAGGTTTAACATGATCACTGGAATATAGAACAGATATAAGAAACTCACACGAGACACAGGTAAGCATCATAAATAATGCCTTGATCAGTCAAATGTGCGAGTCTATACACAAGGTCTGAGATTTCCATATATTAAGGAGTTGAAAAACAATAATAAAACATGAGAAGGAATGTGGCACGATCACAAATGTTGATAATATCTCAGCAATTTCAGTCCATGTTAAGTCTTTTGTGTTGAAGAATGTGATCATCTTAATTTCAAATGTTTTTCTCTCCTGGATGTTTTTGAAATTCCCTCTGAATATTTAGATTTTGGATGAAGTGGTCATTCTTGGTAAATTATTATCCAATTGAGGTACAATAACTGTTTTCATTTTGGTTTTTAATAGAATGTCTGTGCAGATTAATCCTTAGATGCAATTTGTCGGCTGGTTATCCAATAGTAAAGTAAATAGTGACACTTTTACCAATATAGAAGAGTCAAAGAAAAAATAAATGAATACAAGATTAACATTTATGCCATTCTACAAATTGAAATACAACAAAAATGTGAAAGAGCAGATTCAGTTAAAATACAAAATGATTTTCATGATACTTCTTAATTTCTTTAACGTACAGTGGATTTTCATAAACCTAAAGAAAAGCTGCTCTTGAGTAGCTTGGCTGGTTCTCAAAGTCGTTCTTGGCCATTTTTTCATAATTTTAAGTGTCAGTGACTGAAGTAGATTTTTTTTTTCTATAATTGTATATCCACTAGACTAGAGCAGTAACTGGTAAGCTAGATAATTTCCATACCATTTACATAATCTTATCTAGGTGTGGTCTTTATTAAAAAAAAGGAATTTAAGTTTAGGTGGAACTTGCCTTATAACACTTCCAGCTCTGCAGAAATGCCCCCTTTATTATTTTAGGTTTATAATGTATCTGTTTGATTTCATACTTGTTTCAGTAATTACTACATGACATCACCTTGCAAAACCATCCTTTGAGCGCAGAATTTTCAAAATGAAAGAAATATGTTCCAATATAAATGTATAGTCTATCATCATTAACTCACCAGTATATTTAGGATATTGTCAGTTTTAGATAAACTACATTCAAGATGCTGTGCTCTTTGTCAAAAAGTAAAACAAATTCCTTGGCTAAAATAAACCAAACACTGCAGCAAGATTGTGCAATAACTGGACAGATGCCTCATGTATAATGGTATTCAGCTGTTGCAGAGTTGGATATAAAAAGAAAAGTTTCTCTGCAGGTTATGTACAACATAAAGACACAGTCATGAGGGCCACTTGGAGGTCTCTTCTGCTGCTTCTTATCTCCTCCACAGGACTGAAGCTATGGGCTTGGCCTCTGGATCTGTCGAGGGATCAATACGCGTCATCCATCACTCAAGCCATTGATCAATATATCAAAGAAGATACAGATACGTTTGTATATAAACTGTGGAAACTGGATCCAGATATGCACTCGGTGAGTATTTACCAAATGCTGTCTATGTAGTTAGTTGGTTATGGGCAAATCATGTTGTGCATTTGCTTAGAAAACTTTAATTTGCATTTTATTGTTAAAGGTCTCACTCATGCAGAAATTAAATTGGTTGTTTTTAATAACATTGGTTGTAAATTGGTTCTTTTTAATAACATTGAGTAGAAGTGTTAGATAATTGAGCTTGAAAGTTGGGTATTATAAGCATAAATGATCTAACAGGAGCTTCCGCTAGCTAAGTCTAGGACCTTTAAATAATTTTCCCAATGTAGATTATAAAGATGAAAAGCACAATGGGGGTGATAATGAAGACGGGCACAATGGGGATGATGAAGAAGAAGGGTATAATGTGGGTGATAAAGAGGAAGGGCACAATGGGGGTGATAACAAAGAAGGGTGCAATGGGGATGATGAAGAAGAAGGGTATAATGTGGGTGCTAAAGAAGAAGGGCACAATGGGGGTGACAACAAAGAAGGGTGCAATGGGGATGGTGAAGAAGAAGGGTATAATGTGGGTGCTAAAGAAGAAGGGCACAATGAGGGGGATAACAAAGAAGGGTGCAATGGAGATGATGAAGAAGAAGGGTATAGTGTGGGTGATAAAGAAGAAGGGCATCTCCCGTTGGATAAATGATGAGTCACTGGGACGTTTTTCAGACATAATGTTTACTACCAACACATTGACCTCCATTTGCTGGAGTGTTACTTTGTTTATTCTCTTATACAGTTTATATCTGTCTCTCAGCCAACCCACTACCATCCCTTTAAGGTGATAAAACACTCAATTAGACGCAGATACTCTAATCACTGAATGTGAATTTAATTGATTTTCAATCCATATCTGTTTATGGACACCCAGTAAGCTTGGATAATTGGACAAGTCCACCAGGAGTCAATGTGGGAACCCTTCGAACCACAAGCCTCAGAAGAGTGAGATGTATAGTCTTAGGGGTGTCATCTACCACGGAAAAAAAGTGTTTTTATTGATTGTTCTTTAAACTTAGAGAAAATGGAAACAGAGTTAGTTGCTTCCCAAATGTCTTCTGGGTTTCCAATGAGTAGTCTATAGGGGAGAAGTGAGGGTCTCGGAGGTCTGCATAAGGGTATATAGTTGGGATGCTAGGCATTTAGGAACAGACGTGGAGCTAGTGAATGCAGGGCCCATATCAATATATGGGTCAATAATAATATTTCTTATTTGTCCCTCTCCTCTAATAAATTAAGAGATCACCTTTACTCCAAGTAGTAGATGGCTCCTACATTGTTGTGAGGCCACAGTGTTTTGCACCTACTGCACCATTAATAGCGCTACTACTTTTTAGGAGTGTGTGAAAGAAGACACATCTTCTCAAAAGGCCACTTTTGTTGTTCTGGGTAGCAGAAGTGGATGTAGTTGAAGACGTTGTGGAGTTTAAAGTTTATATCCTGAAGTACATGGAAAGAGATAAAGATATATTCCAGGTACAGGTCTCCTTATCTGGAAAAACCTGACTTTTCTAGATTTCGGAAATGTATGGTGCCAAAATCTGGTTGAAAATCTGTATTCAGTAAATTGGTTTTAAAGGGATTGGCCGTATTGTTAATGTATATTTTGAAAAGGGAGGTTGTAACGGAACCCATCACTGTTTTACCCTGTTTTATGGTTATTTAATTCTTGGTTAAAATATGATCCTACTGTTATATTATATGTATGTTGGTTGATGCTCTGCAGGATATTAGCTCAGAATATTACAGACACCTAGCAGAATACATAATCCTATTAGGGTCTCCTAGAGGCAGGAGAGCCCTATTGTGTAAAGTGTTCACATTGTGAAAGACGGAACAAAGAGAAGCATTATCTGATCAATGTCTGTTATTGTATCAAAGTAGCCGGCTAGTCCCTGGGAGGTGTGACCCCACCTATTGTTCTCTCTATGTTTATTGTGTGGTCAAATATGGGCATGTGTATTACCTGTGGCCAAAGAGATGTATAAATATTTCTGTAAAGGTAAATAAAGTGAGTAGTCATTTGACTCCCAAATTGTGTGTCGTCCAATATGGGAGGTCGGGAATAGTGAGACTGTAGTGCTTCTTGGGTATTTTACTGTATACCAGCGGAGATATTGGACTGCGTGTTCCAGCTCCGTTACAGAGGTATCCCACAGTATGGACATTGTAAGTGGATATGGGCGGGTGGGCTTGAGGCATCCAAATGTAGTGGGGAGGGCACATTGGGTAGGACAAAGTCATTTTCTAGGTTGTTTGTGTGAGAGAGGGAGATGCCAGGCGTGTATCTGTGACCGCTGGGCATCTTTATATTGGAGAGATAAGTAAATTGAGAAGGCCACGTCCACCACTGATGTTTTGTGTAGTGTTATCTTGTGCTTGTCTTGTAGGAACAAATCCCAAGTGATTAAAACAAGTGAGGAGGGAATCAAATCTACTTGCTATCAATTTTGTGAGATATTAAGATCTGTATTTAAGGGTCTGTAGTTTCCAAATCTCAATAGCCCTCAGCCCTCCTTTTGTATACGTGAACATTTGTGGTGACATTGTTTCCCCTTCCATAAGTGAGTTTATGAAGCGGAGTAAGAAATATAAGACTGAAAACTGACATTGAATTTTTTTTCTTCAAAATATTGATTTTCTTCAGTTTCATGGTAGTGTGAGTGCTAGGTTTAGGGTTAAGGTAATGGCAGATGGTAAGCTTTACATAGTAAAATAGTGGCTTGCACCCTAACCCTAACTCCTAAGTCTAACTCTAATCCGAGGAAACTGAAAACAGTAGTGGCCGCTGGCCATCACTGATGACGGGCAGATAACAGGAAAGGTCCTTTACATTTTAAAGAAGTTCAAATCTATACATATACACCAAATTACTAGTATTGTTATCAAATAAAAATAAGAATAGCTTTATTTTAAAAATATATATATATATTGATTTATTCTTAATTATTTAATAAATGAACAAATTAAACCCTGTTGTCTAACTGCTGATGTTTTCTTTTCAGACTCTCTCGCCACAACCTCAAGTCCCTTATTTCCTACTGAAAGAGACTGTCTGCAGAAAATCAGAGACGTCAGAAACACGGGAATGCCCCTTTAAAGACAATGGTGTAAGTAGTAGTTAATGTCCATTTGCACCTTGAGTAACCCTATGCAATATAAAGAGTAAGGTTGTTATAATGCTTGTACTTCTTGCTATCCATAAATCTAGGTATCTCAGTACCAAGTGCTCGCTGGATAGAAAGGACAAAATGTGTGACCCCATTAACTACCCAGCTGCAGAATAATAATTTAGATAACTTACATTTAGTCTGCATACCCGGGATACAGCAGGACTGCCAATTAGAAATGCTCAGATATATGGGAAATTCTCTCAACGTGTCAAACAACCGCTGGGGTTGTGCTGCATCATCTGCAGACTCTACATGAGAATTAAAAAAATATACGCTTCATGGGAAATGTAAACTAGCTAAATAATTGTTCTCTATATATCACCTCATCTACAGCCCTGGCCAGATGTATAACTAAGCAGATAAGGCAGCTGCCTAGGGGTGCCTCTCTGTTATGCAAATGAGGTATCCCTAACAGTACATGTGCATTTTGCTGTGGGAAGAGGTGGGTGTGAAGCGGCTGACTTGCAATGTGCTGCACTGATCTATTTGTGATTATATATATATCAGATCTATATATACTAGGCACAAACTCCTGAGCCGCCCCTGGGTGATTGTACATCTCTGTTCCCTTACCTAGGCCTAACATATCCATTGTGCTGCACTTATACATATAGAAATATAAATGTATATGTTAGACCAAGGTAAGGGAACAGAGATGTACACGCAACCAGGGCCGGCTAAGAAGTCTGTGCCTAGGGGCGCCAGATTTGTAAATCCGGTCTTGTCTACAGCGTTGCATTATTGTGACATCCCTCGTACTGGCACCATATGTCTTGTGACCTAATCTGGTTGTAATTCATTTAATGCAGATACTGAAAGTTTGCTCCGTGCAGTTATCTGAAAAGGAAATAACCCTAAGAGTGCTGTGCGACACGGCCACTAAACAGGTAGGTGCCACACCCAGACCACCTTGTGCACCATGTTTTAACACTTGATAATGTTACTGCAGGGATCCATTTTCTTTTCAGAGCTAAGCCTATCTGTTACTTTTTCAGAAGGGTAAGTTCTTGTAAAATAGTCAGATTTGAAAGTACTGGCAGTTTTCTCTGTCACATTCCCATTAGGCAGATAGTCGCCTGGAATACACACCATGAAATAAAACATGCAAAGGCCCCAAGTACTGGTGGAAATTAAAACATTACCTCTATATAATAACATTTGCAACTGAACAGTATTTACAAAAAAATAATAATAATAATAATAATAATAATATTATTACCTATATAAGTGTTATAAACCACTGATATTTTTCCAAATAAATCAACTGAGCATGCTCTTTATGCTACCCCCTCCCCACACACACACGCACACACACACTCACACACTCCAATGTGAGTATTAATTAATTAGCTATTATAAAACAAGACCCTGGAAGGTCAATAAAAATTGTAAACATATTTATTAATATTTACATAACTTTACTTAAATGGGACATGTGTTGTATCCCTTTAAGGGACACTATAATGCAGGCACATTTTGAAATGTATCATAATAATAATAAAGTATCATGTTAATAAAAGCCTTGGAATATATTTTTGGTTCAGTTTCAACATAATTACAATTTTTTTTTTATATTTACATTTTTATTAAATATTGTAGGCATCCATATTGTCCTCTTTGACCTACTCCTGCCCCACCTGCAGGGTCACTAGCTGCTTGCATTGTTTATCTTAGAAGGAGGACACTACCCAGCAGTATCACAATACTCATACGTGTGTGTTTGTGTCATTCAGTCGTGTCCGTCTCTCCATGACCTCATGGACCGCAACACACTATGCTGGTCTATTTGGTATTCATGGCAGAGATACTGAAGTGGGTTGCCAGTTTCTTCTCCAATGGGCCACAGCATACAGCTCCTGGTATTCCTAGGTGGTCTCCCATCCAAGTACTGACCAGGCCCAACCCTGCTTAGTTTCAGAGTGTTGTGACCTCTTGGTTCGCTGACTTGAATTAAACTCAGGTCACAGCTGTGAAAGAGCCAAATCTCTTCTTTTTTTTTTTTTTTTACGTTTATTTATACATTTAAATATCACATATATAGTTGTGAGCGTACGAGTCGTTGCTCACGCTTGCGGGCTCGCGCAGCGAGCCGCGGCCCTCGCGTAGCGAGGTCACTGGGCAAGGGCCTCAGTTGCTGGCATGGAGCGCCGAAGGCGCTCCATGCCAGCAACTGAGGCCCCTCGCGAAGCGAGGGCCTCAGTTGCTGGCGAGGTCACTGGGCACGGGTCTCAGTTGCTGGCATGGAGCGCCGAAGGCGCTCCATGCCAGCAACTGAGGCCCCTCGCGAAGCGAGGGCCTCAGTTGCTGGCGAGGTCACTGGGCAAGGGCCTCAGTTGCTGGCATGGAGCGCCGAAGGCGCTCCATGCCAGCAACTGAGGCCCCTCGCGAAGCGAGGGACTCAGTTGCTGGCGAGGTCACTGGGCAAGGGCCTCAAACACTCGCAAAATTCACGTCGCTACTCAAAAAACACGACACACAAATTACGACACTCGCTAAATTTTACGAGGAACGCAAACAACGTACGAAACACGTTACCACACATTACGACCTCGCAAACATCGGACGCAACACGCCGACATACAAACATTTAAAACACAATACATACACACAGCACATACATAAAAAACTTACCTACACCAAGAGGGAGCACCCAGGACCTCAAAAATGCAACTTACACCTCGATTTTACTCGAAATAAAACAGTTTAGAGACTAAAAAAAAATCTAAGCGGCAGAAAAAATGGCCGCCGAACAAAACGAAAACGAGGCTACAGCACTCTAAACTCGGAAAACACCACAAAACACCTACGGATATTCCGATACAGACCTATACCACACATTACTCGCCATTTTACACCAATGCGGAAGTACACGACTACGCTAACGGTTTGGTCTCGCGCACGCACAATATTACCCTGCACACATTCAGCATGCTTATACAGCAGCTCCACACCACTAATGCTGCAGCAACATCAACACAGATTGCCAGCTCTTCATCACAATGCTTCAAAATAGGTACACTATATTCATTTACTAATTTAGCTACCTTACAATTTCATTGCCGTCATTTTTTGACGGGCAATTCGCTAGTACATCATATAAAACACAACAATAAAAGTAAATACATTCATATCTCATTCCTCTATTATAGACAACAGCATCATAAATAATCCATACAATTTACATTCCCCATTCCATCTCATGGTTTTCATAATATACATATATAACATTTATCAATCAAAGGGTATTTTCTCTACCTTTATCTTTTAGATTACACCAATCCTTGTTTCTTTACATGTTCGTCACAAATAGACCATTTATTCGTAAGAAGTTTATTCTTCGATTTTGCTTGTTTCCAATTTCTCTCTCTCTTTATATCCTAGCTTTTGGAAAGGCTACCCCATGACATTCACTGAGATCCATTTTTTTATCAGCATCCGTTTTATAATTAATATTTATTAGATGGAAATGTACCGTATATACTCGAGTATAAGCCGAGTTTTTCAGCTCTTTTTTAAAGGCTAAAAAGGGCCCCCGCAGCTTATACTCGAGTCACTCTCCCCCCTGTGTCTCTCTAACCCCCCCCCCCCCGTGTCTCTCTACCCCCCCCCGTGTCTCTCTACCCCCCCTGTCTCTTTCCCTCCCCCCTCCTCATCCTCAAGCCCCCCTCCTCATTCTAAACCCCCCTCCTCATTCTAAACCCCCCTAAATACCTCCCCCTCTCCCTTTCCCCTCACTTACCTGCTTCTGCTCCGGCCTCCGCTCCTTCTTGACCCGGCGCCCGGTATATGCTAATGACGTGGCGCGCATGTGACGTCACATGCGCGCCGGGTCAAGAAGGAGCGGATGCCGGAGCAGAAGCAGGTAAGTGAGAGGGGGAGGTATTTAGGGGGGTTTAGAATGAAGAGGGGGGTTGAGGAGGGGGGTTGAGGAGGGAGGTTGAGGATGGGGGTTGAGGTTGAGGAGGGAGGTTGAGGAGCAGGTTGAGGATGGGGGGGCTGAGGAGAAAGGATGGGGGGGTTGAGGAGGGAGGATGAGGATGGGGGGTTGAGGAGGGAGGTTGAGGGGGGGTTGAGGAGGGAGGTTGAGGAGGGGGGTTGAGGATGGGGGGGTTGAGGAGGGGGTTGAGGATGGGGGGGTTGAGGAGAGAGGTTGAGGATGAGGAGGGAGGTTGAGGATGAGGAGGGAGGTTGAGGAGGGGGGTTGAGGTTGAGGAGGAGCGTTGAGGAGGGGGTTGAGGATGGGGGGTTGAGGAGGGAGGATGAGGATGGGGGGTTGAGGAGGGAGGTTGAGGAGGTGGGTTGAGGAGGGGGTTGATGATGGGGGGTTGAGGAGGGAGGTTGAGGAGGGAGGTTGAGGATGAGGAGGGGGGTTGAGGAGGGGGTTGAGGATGAGGAGGGAGGTTGAGGATGAGGAGGGAGGTTGAGGATGAGGAGGGGGGTTGAGGAGGGGGTTGAGGAGGAGGAGGGAGGTTTAGGATGGGGGGGTTGAGGATGGGGGGGTTGAGGAGGGGGGTTAAGGATGAGGAGGGAGGATGAGGAGGGAGGTTGAGGATAAGAAGTGGGGTTGAGGAGGGAGGTTGAGAATGAGGAGGGGGGGTTGAGGTGGGTTATAAGGGAGGGAGGAAGAGACACAGGGAAGGGAGAGGGGTGAAGGGAGAGGGGAGAAGAGACACGGGAGAGAGAGGGGGGACACAGAGGGCACAAGAGTGACACAGGGGGCAGCACATTTCCCACCCTCGGGTTATACTCGAGTCACTCATTTTACCCAGTATTTCGCAGTAAAATAGGTGCCTCGGCTTATACTCGAGTATATACGGTAGTTCCTATTTCCAAGTGCAATATAGCTAATCCCCAAAATTATATCTATAATTTTGGGGAAAGAGATTGTTTTAGATATAGAATTAAGCAAAGCACAACATCTTAACCACTGGGCCACCAGGGAACCCACAAGGATCAAATTCAGAGACACAATTTGCATTGTGCACTGTTTACTTTAGGATAAGGACACCTTAAGAAACAAAGTGACTATGCACTGGTGGAGGGGAAGGAAAAGTAAAACAAATCAAACATAAATACCTACAGATGAGCAGCAATAATCCTAAAAAAAATTAATTACACCAAAATGTAACTGATATTCAGAGGCTACTTTATTATACTTGATTTAAAGCGCCACTGTAGTTTAGGAAAAACTCCACATGTCTGCAATCAATGCAACAAATTACAATATTTACAGCTGCATAAGCCAAGATTTTGCTTGTGTCCAAGGGCTTCCATTTCAATTCCTATTGGACTACAAGTGGTCATTTAGGCTTTAGACATTTTTTATTTCCTCCTTATAATACTTTATTATATTTTTGTAATTATAAATCATTCAGGTCTCTTCTTCTGAAAGTATTTATAGGTATATAATATCCCTAATATGTACTGTTATGTACTTTAGGTTATTAAGAAGTGCTTATAAACTCTGTATTTACTGTCTAAAATCATAAAAATAGTCCCTGTATGGGTCTGCCCTCTGCAATGTATGCAGACAGAGACTCTGTAGGGCTTATGTCTAGTGTAGGGTCCTAGCCTATCAGGGACCACGTCTCAGCAGTATGTTGCTGAGAGATGGTTAGTATGAGACGCTGCACACCCAGTACTACAGAGTCTGTGTCTTCATAAGCTGCAGTGGACAGACCCATACAGGTACTATTTGTTTTATTTAGGCAGTAAAGAAATATAAGCACTTCTTAATAAAAGTAAATAGATAGACAGGGATATTATATACCTAGTAACACCCAGGAACCTTGCATAGCACTTTAAGCTCTTCCCAGCAACCTCTATTTCAAAAGCAAAAATATCTAAATAAATAAATAAATAATCACTTTGTTTTGTTTGGGATATTTTAGCATTCACGCTCACGGAGATCGGAGAAAACAAACGAAAAGAAGAAAAAATGTAAAAGGACCTGCAATCTCACAGGAGGGCTGTCAATCATCGCATCACTTCCTCTAAAAACCAAGAAGTCTCCGGGCAGGGCCGCTCGGAGATAACGTCCCAAAGATGATAGTGAGGGAGACATGTCATGTCAGGCTTATATGAGGACAAGGAGTCTTTCAGAGTGCTTCATAAGGGTGGAAGAGGGGTCTAACTGCCAGATAACATTGGTCACTACAGATACAAAACCTTTCCTGTTGGTTGACCGCAAGCAGTGCATGCAAGCGGCCACTAGATGGCCCTGACAACATTTTAATGAATTTCAGATTCAGATTGTCCTCAATTTTCTAGGGTTAGGTTTAGGGTTAGGGGTTAGAGTTTAGGGTTTAGTGTTAGGGTTTAGGGGTTAGGGTCAGAAATTGACTCAAAAGTCGGCCAGTACTGCTGTTGTGGCCAGTTAACAGGAAAGATCTCAGAGACAAACAGACTGTAATACTAATTAGCACATCTAAGCAGCTAATTAATATGAATGAGCCACTGATTTGCATATAAAAACAGCAAAAACAACATAGATTTTCCCAGGATTGATTCACTAAAGAAACAGTTATCAGTACATATTATATACAGTTCTTGGCAGATCTATGGCCGCCCATAAGACCTCTTCTAAGTGTTTATCTGTCGTGTGAAATGGAAGATTTAGAGACTGAAACTAAATCAGTTAACATCAGATTAATGCAATTACACAGCTAATTGATTTTATTTTCAATAATTTAATCGTACATTTCTATTCACATTTGGACATCTAACAATAAAGTTAAAAACATATTCTCTGCTCAGAATACTGAGCAATATAGTTATTGCACTGCATTCTGGGAAACTGGGCGGGGATACTCAAATAAGTCCACTGCTAGGGGATGTCATAGACAGTAATGGAGCCCCGACCTTGCATGTAATATGTATTAAATTAAATACTGTTTTAATGATTTGATGATATTGATCGTTACTGAATATATTGGATATTAATGACCGTGTTATAGTATTTTTTACTTTTTCATGAGCTTTTGTAATTTTCACATAACAGAAATGTATCCGTGTTATATTTCAATAAAATAAATGCATATTAAATTTGTGTTTTGTGATGTATCTATATCAATGGATAATACAAATATGTAACACTTGCTGAATTAAATGCACAAAATCGGAATATTCTATCAGTTTAATGTTTGCTATGAATATAAAGCAATATAATAACCAATATAACAATTGCTATTGTTTTAATTATGCATTTCCTATTAATTCATTGTCAAAGATCGGTTTCTAGCTAAGTACTTGTCTCCACCCTGATAAAGTTATCAAGGGGAAGGTGTTTTTTTGGCAGAGGGACAGGTCTAAATGGTTTTAAGAACACTTAGAATTGATAACAGAATAAACTTTAAGTAATTGAACACCAACAGCCAAGTCTAGTCCCAAGCCAATTTTGATCATTGTGCTAGTACACTTTGTGTCTGAAAATTTAGCAGCTATCTGTTAAACCAAATTGTCATGACCCTGGAGTGAGGAGGACCAGGGCACCCCCTAACCCTCCAGCTTACTGTTACATGAGCACCCCTGGATGTTGATGAGTTGGGTTTCCCAGCAATCAGCTGACTACTCCAGAACAGGACACCAGCTCAGGAAATCAGGAATACAGCAGGTAATGGTCCCTTCTAAAATAGGAGCAGCAGTAACACAGGATACAGACAGGCAAATGCAGACTTGGCAAGATAATAAACTGACAGAAACACTTTTTTTTTTATGTATCAACCATCAGAGCAGGGGCGTAGGAACTGTGGGGATGGGAGGGAAAAAATCCCCCCAGATTAAATGAATAGGGGACACCAAAAATAGTAAAATTAAACTTAATGTTAAAATTAAACCCAATTTAGCTGCACTATGGAGTAGTATGTCTTCCCCATGAAAGCTTTGACCCATCATTTATTTTAAGAATTTAAACAAAGAAATAAATAAAAAAGGTTTGGAGGAGGGGCACCGCAGCAATGCCCTTCCCAGAGCAGGGCCCTGGTGCATTGCACCTGGTGCACCAGCGATAGATCCACCTCTGCTTCCTGTCGTGGGAGTAGAGTCGAATTATCCCCTGCAGATTTTTTAGGGGTTCCTACGCCCATGCATCAGAGACAACTTTAATAACAGACTTCTCAACATGACAGTTACAGATTACATCACTACATTATAAAGAGTCTAATATCATAAGTCAAACACACATAGAGAAGCAACATAACATACAGTAATTAACATACATAGGGTAATTAACATAACACAAAATAATACTGTAAACCCACTGAGCCCAGTCCCACAACCACATAAATAAGAATCCAAAGTGGCAAAGTGGTCAGGGGGTCATGACACAAACTACCTCCCTCTATTGTTCATATAGTGGGTGAAGGTAAGTTTAATTTTGGGAATATGAATTTTATTAATGATCAGTGCCTAATCATTATTAGAGCATACAGTGGTCCCTTAATATATTTCATAATATGTAAATGAGATAGGAATTCAATACTTATTTGTACATCTGGTAACTTGCCCATCAAAATTAACGGGATAATATTTGATGCACCCCCCCCCCCCCTCTATGTCTCTTTCTCCCCTCCTCCCTCCCCAATCTCTCTTCCCTAAACTAGTCTATTTATTCTTAGTCCAAATGAACCAGAGAACTTGGTACAAGCTTCAGGAGAGAGTCTGACCAACGAGGACCTCCAAAAACTGGCATAACAGGGCATCGAGGAAGCCCAGGACATGACCCGGTAAAACCCATTGGTGCCTTCCCCAATAAATACACAAAACAACTATTGGAATTACAACTGGCCACAGCGTTTTTTATATAAAATTTTACATTCAAAATACCAGCAACCCCCCCCCCCCCCAGTCATTGTGCCGTCAGCACACCCTCCTGGGGGTAGGGATGGCCCCTTTTCACCACTCTCCCTCCAGCTTCCAGCCCTAGGTGCCCTTGTGCCAAGGCATCCCTCGGCTAAATCCAGCACCTCCGGGGTCCTTCAGCAGTGATTCTGATAAAAACTAAAAGAACTGTCCATCGAGTTCCTCAGCAAGACTTTGCACCCCGTCCATGAGCTTATGGATGATTTAGTGGTAAATGGTCCGGACGCTGTTAGGAGCAGTATTATGGGGGCAATGTCTTGTTACCAGAATCTGCTGGATGGCCATAGAAAAAAAGGCAAATGTCCCTGGACCAGTTTGTCACAAAAAAGCCAGAATGGAGGATGAGCCTGAAGCTTCCACTTTTACCAGGTAAAGTGGACTATTTATTTTTGTGTGTTGTTTCTTTAAATGTTATTTTTGAATATTCTATTGGTTTTGTATCTTTTTCATGAGTTCCCCTATGTGAAAATGACCTAATTTAGCACTCCACCGCTTAATACACCTATTGGCTGGAACCAATGGGAGAGCTAGAGAATGAAGGGCCCTGGTGCAAAAAATAATGTGGGTCCCCTGAATGTGTTTGCTCTGGGCCCCCCCAGTACCAAATCACTAAATGCCCCTCTGCAAGACCCCTCTCCATAACAGCACCCCCCCGCGACCCTTTCACATTGTTGCCCCCCAAAGACCCCTTTCCATAACAACACCCCTCCCACGACCCTTTCACATTGGTGCCCCCCAAGACCCCTTTCCATAACAACACCCCTCCCAAGACCCTTTCACATTGGTGCTCCCCAAGACCCCTTTCCTTAACAGCACCCCTCCCAAGACCCTTTCACATTGGTGCTCCCCAAGACCCCTTTCCTTAACAGCACCCCTCCTAAGACCCTTTCACATTGTTGCTCCCCCCGATATTTATTGAGAAAATGCTTTAATCATTTATCTTTATAATTACATGTAAACATAATGAGGCTTTTATTTAAAGGGCCGCCGTAGTACAAAAAGTTTGAGCGAGCATCTAAAAGATCATGTTTTAAATATCATTTAAAAAGAACTGATCTATAGTGTAGAAAAGTTATATTAAATATAGATTTTGAGAAATGAGAGTTTTGATCTTCCTCTGTCCAGATATGTTACAAGAAACAGATGGACAGTGAGCCTTATGGATGTCTGAACTGAAACATATGGGGATTTAGTTCCCATTGGTTTCAATATAAATCAAAAATGCCAACACAATTAACAGGGTGTCCATGTTTCCTTGTTTACGATCTCTTAAAGGGATGCCGTCACCCCAAAATCAAGTTGTTGTTGTTGTTATTTGGTTTTTCTTAATGGGCATGAAAAACTGCCTATATATTGTGTTGTCCATTTTTTCCTAAGGTTAATCAATCCTTGGAAATTGTTGCTGTATTTATATGCAAATGAGCAGCTTGCACATATTAATTAGCTGCTTTGATGTGTTAATTAGGATTATGGTCTGCTTGTCTGTATCTGTAGTGGCCAAAATAAAGACCCCCAGTGTTATCTGGCAGTTAGTCCCCTCTCCCACTCTTTTTAAACACTCTTATCCACACATAAGCATACAGGAGCTAAAAAAAACTGCTATTGCAATGTAGCCAGGTTCCCTGGTGGTGCAGTGGTTAGGATTCAGTGTTTTCACCTCTGCAACCTGGGTTCGATTCCAGTCAGGGAACCAAGATGTCACATTGAGGGACTGTAGATATAAATACAACTGATAAATCACATTAAATCAAAAATAGAGACAGGTAAAATGATTAACCCTTTATTAGTAGCCAAAAGCATTTTATCTACAAGTAATTTAGTATATAAGATTAATGAGGTGCTTATAAACAAAAAACATCCAATATTTATATTGCCTCTCGCTAGCAGTAATCTAGATGTCCCAGCATTCCCTGGGAGTCTCATCTTGTGTCGGCAGCGCCATCTTCGGGCGGCACCTCCAGAGCAGCGGTGGAATACGCGGAGGGAAAGTGTCTCGTAACAATTTCCCCCGGGCCGTCAGATTGTTTATTGCTTTGTTTTTTGGCCTGAAAAAGATGAGAATTTAGCAAGTTTCAGAAACAGTAGATCTCCATAAGCGTCATAAGATATATAATCATTAATAAAGTATTCTCAGGAAGTAATATATATATATCTAATAAATAAATAAATAGTACATCTGTGCTCACATTTGAACGTCTAAAACAAGTTAAAACATTTATTTCCTGCTCAGAATTCCGAGAAATACAGTTATTGCACTGCACTCTGGGAAGCTGAGCAGGGACATGTAAATGTGCCCACAAAGGCTTCACTCTTTAATCCAAATACCATGGCTCCTTTTAAGCATATGCCTGCTGTTTTACACAGCTTTAAGCAAAGCCCAGGATGGACTAAGTACAAGCCAGGATATATATATATATATATATATATATATATATATATTTTTTTTTTTTTTTTTTTTTTTTTTTTTTTTCAGGAAAGAAAAAATAAGTGTATTTATTACACAAGGTACAAAAAAGGGGTTAAGCAATGATAAGGGAATTAAAGGGCCAGAAATGAAAAATATTCTCTTTGGAAATACACTTGCCTCAGGAGACTTTCGATATATAAGATGTCTGTAGCTGCACTATGGGAAGGTGGCAGGTACAACTGCCAGTGCTGTCATCAGTTCTAATGGAAAGCTCATTGGTTTATATGGACAAACCCTGTTGAGTAGAAGCTGTGCAATTGGAGGGTGGCAGATACAACTGCCAGTGCCATCATTAGCTCCCATGGAAAGCTCATTGGTTAATTTGGACACATCATGTTGAGTTGCAGCTGCAAGAAGCAGGCCGAGTAAAGTAAATGGAACCCTTTAGTAAAGCATTATTGGATATAAAAGTGTAAAATATAAAAACTATCATTATTCTTCTCTTTTTTACTTTCCACTATTCTACCCCATATTATTATTTTTAGATATTTTATTTGTAACATATAGAAAACATTGGTCTTTTAAGCAGAGTTAAAAATTAAAGGGACAGGACAGGTGTATGATATTTAAAGGGTATATATTATATCTAGTTATCTATTTACTTTGATGTATTGATTGTGTTCGGAAGTCTTTGTAAGCTCTGTATTTACTGGCTGATATCAATTTGTACCTGTTTGGGTGTACCCTCATACAGCTCATGAATACACAGACTGCGAAGTGCAGTGTTTGAAATTAGCCTGCGAGTCACCTCTCTCAAGCAGCATGTTGCAGAATGTGGCCACTGATTGGTTTCTATGAGACACTGCACACCCTTTATTTAGAAGTACACTGTCTTCATGAGCTGCAGAGGGAAGAAACCAGTTAGAAACTATTTGTAAGACTGTAGACAGAAATACAGAGCTTATAAGCACTTCTTACCTATATAAAGTACATTGCAGCAGTGAAAGCACTGAATCCTAACCACTGGACCACCAGGGAGCCGATCTAATCCATTACTATGTATATATTATGGATGTATTAAATAACTGATTAATGTCCAATGGGATCTAAGTCTTCGTACCCCGGGGGGTCTGCATGTGACGGAACTTAACGGAGCTTCCTGCGCAAAATCCTGGACCGTGACCTCCGCAGAACAAGTCAGAGTTTGCTGCAGAGAGAAGGAAACAAATAATACTCAGAATGTTACTCTATTTATAATGTAAGAAATTACTTACAGGCATGTGCACAACCCAAGTAGTAATAATATATATTTATATCATTCAGCCACCATTGTCAAAAGGGCCCCTGTCACCCCAAAATCAATGTTTTGTTTTTCTTAAAGAACATGAAAAACTGACTATATGTTGTGTTATCCATTTGTTTCTAAAGTGAATCATTCATGAGAAATTCCATGTTGCTCTATTTATATGCAAAGGAGTGGCTCATGGGTATTAATTAGCTGCTTTAATGTGCTATTTAGCATGACAGTCTGCGTGTCTGTAAAGCTCCTCAATAATATCCGATAGTTAGACCCCCTCTCCCACCCTTATCTAGCGCATCATACAGGAGCCGCAAAACCAATTCTAAATATTTCAGAAATTATTTACTGTACAAAAAAAACTAATACAATGTATAGTCATTTTTAAAACTAAATCAACTCCCTTTTGGGTGACAAAGTCCATTTAAAGGGCAATGTCGTATTTTATCACTTCAATGCGCGTCCAGAAGCATTGAGCAGCTATTTATATATCAGTATATCACCACCTAGGGGACATATATATGTATTACAGCACAGGGCGTCTCAAGTACAGCGAACTGTCGTCATTGTGGGGGCAGAAACATGAAGTTCAGGGCTCTGGATACGGAAACATGTTTCAGAAAGAGGGGATTTAATAATGTGTAGTGGTGTGTTTTCTTTTTTTCCAGATAGAGGTCTCAGAGCATAAAAAACTAATGCAGAACTGTTCTTGAGCACGGCCGGAGCTACTGTGCAGGCTGTGCGTTAAATTATTATTATTATTATTTTGTATTTACTTTTTATTTCTTTAGTGTAGGGCAAGGTAAGGGAGGGGCGCTGCTGTGGAAAAATGAGTCTGGGGGGAATTTAGACAGATCAGCTGTTAGGGGGGTGTCTTCAAGGAAAGGAGCTCCTTTAGGAAGGGGTAATGCTGCTTTAAGAGGGGCCAGTGGCTGGGGAATGGGGTTGTTGGGGAGGAGAGATGATATGAGAAGGGGTCTGGGTGAGGTGAGCTGCTACAGGAAAGGGAGTTTGGGGAGGAGAGATGATATAGGAAGGGGTCGGGAGCTGCTACAGGAAGGGGTCTTGGGAGCAGAGGTGATATGGGAAGGGGTCTTTGGGAGGAGGGCTGATATGGGAAGGGGTCTTGGGGAGGAGAGATCATATGGGAAGGGGTCTTGGGGAGGAGAGATCATATAGGAAGGGGTCTTGGGGAGGAGAGATCATATAGGAAGGGGTCTTGGGGAAGAGAGATGATATGGGAAGGGGTCTTGGGGAGGGGAGCTGCTACGGGATGGGGGCTCGGGGAAGGATGTTGCTACGGGAAGGGAGCTGCTATGGGACAGGGGCTTGGGTAGGGGAGCTGCTACAGGAAGGGAGTTTGGCGAGGAGAGATGATATAAGAAGGGGTCTTGGGGAGGGAAGCTATTATGGGAAGGGGTCTTGGGGATGGGAGCTGCTACAGGAAGGGGTCTTGGGGAGGAGAGATGATATGGGAAGGGGTCTTGGGGAGGAGAGATGATATGGGAAGGGGTCTTGGGGAGCTGCTATGGGAAGGGAACTTGGGGAGGAGAGATGATATAGGAAGGGGTCTTGGGGAGGAGAGATGATATAGGAAGGGGTCTTGGGGAGGAGAGATCATATAGGAAGGGGTCTTGGGGAGGGAAGCTATTATGGGAAGGGGTCTTGGGGATGGGAGCTGCTACAGGAAGGGGTCTTGGGAGCAGAGGTGATATGGGAAGGGCTCTTGGGGAGGAGAGCTGCTACAGGAAGGGATCTTGGGGAGGAGAGATGATACGGGAAGGGGTCTTGGGGAGGAGAGATGATACGGGAAGGGGTCTTGGGGAGGAGAGATGATATGGGAAGGGGTCTTGGGGAGGAGAGATGATATGGGAAGGGGTCTTATGGAGCTGCTATGGGAAGGGGTCTTGGGGAGGAGAGATGATATGGGAAGGGGTCTTGGGGAGCTGCTATGGGAAGGGGTCTTGGGGAGGAGAGATGATATGGGAAGGGGTCTTATGGAGCTGCTATGGGAAGGGGTCTTGGGGAGGAGAGATGATATGGGAAGGGGTCCTTTGGAGCTGCTATGGGAAGGGGTCTTGGGGGGGAGAGATGATATGGGAAGGGGTCTTGGGGAGCTGCTATGGGAAGATAACTTGGGGAGGAGAGATGATATGGGAAGGGGTCTTGGGGAGGAGAGATCATATGGGAAGGGGTCTTGGGGAGGAGAGATCATATGGGAAGGGGTCTTGGGGAGGAGAGATGATATAGGAAGGGGTCTTATGGAGCTGCTATGGGAAGGGGTCTTGGGGAGGAGAGATGATGTGGGAAGCGGTCTTGGGGAGATGCTATGGGAAGGGATCTTAGGGAGGAGGGCTGATATAGGGAGGGGTCTTGGGGAGGAGAGATCATATGGGAAGGGGTCTTGGGGAGGAGAGATCATATAGGAAGGGGTCTTGGGGAGGAGAGATGATATAGGAAGGGGTCTTGGGGAGGAGAGATGATATAGGAAGGGGTCTTGGGGAGGAGAGATGATATAGGAAGGGGTCTTGGGGAGGAGAGATGATATGGGAAGGGGTCTTGGGGAGGAGAGATGATATGGGAAGCGGTCTTGGGGAGATGCTATGGGAAGGGATCTTAGGGAGGAGGGCTGATATGGGAAGGGGTCTTGGGGAGGAGAGATCATATAGGAAGGGGTCTTGGGGAGGAGAGATGATATAGGAAGGGGTATTGGAGAGGAGATATGATATAGGAAGGGGTCTTGGGGAGGGAAGCTATAATGGGAAGGGGTCTTGGGGACGGGAGCTCTACAGGAAGGGATCTTGGGGAGGAGAGATCATATAGGAAGGGATCTTGGGGAGGAGAGATGATATAGGAAGGGGTCTTATGGAGCTGCTATGGGAAGGGGTCTTGGGGAGGAGAGATGATGTGGGAAGCGGTCTTGGGGAGATGCTATGGGAAGGGATCTTAGGGAGGAGGGCTGATATGGGAAGGGGTCTTGGGGAGGAGAGATCATATGGGAAGGGGTCTTGGGAAAAGGATATGCTACGGGACAGGGGCTCGGGGAGGGGAGCTGCTACGGGACAGGGGCTCGGGGAGGGGAGGGGAGCTGCTACAGGACAGGGGCTCGGGGAGGGGAGCTGCTACGGGACAGGGGCTCGGGGAGGGGAGGGGAGCTGCTACGGGACAGGGGCTTGGGAAAAGGATATGCTATGGGACAGGGGCTAGGGGAGGGGAGCTACTACAGGAAGGGATCTTGGGGAGGAGAGATGATATGGGAAGGGGTCATGGGGAGGGGAGCTGCTACGGGACAGGGGCTCGGGAAAGGGTGCTTCAATGGGAAGGGTCTTGGGGAGGAGAGATGATATTGGAAGGGGTCTTGGGGAGCTACTTTGGGAAGGGGTCATGGGGAGGGGAGCTGCTACGGATCGGGTCTCTGGGAAGGGGAGAATTTAGAGGGGTCAGTGGCTGGGGGAGGTGGGTCTTGGTGTAAGGGAGCTGCTTTAGGAAGGGTTCTTGAATATAAGAAAATTAAGAGGGGACAGTGTCTGGGGAATGGGATTTTTGGGGCAAGAGAAGGAGCTGAGGTGAGGATAATGTGGCACTGAGTGTGTTGGCGCTGGGGCCCTCCATTCTGGGGCCATCAAAGCAATGAGATCTGCAGACACTTACCCCTTTCTCCTTGTACTTGCACTGCTTCACACTGTACCCCCCACTCTTCCTGCACTGCGTCTCCTTCACCACAAAATCGATTGTGAAGTGGGCACCCCAGTCAAAGTTCTGTAAGGACAACCCAGAAGAACAATGGTACACAAACAAAACTACATCGCACCTAACCTGGTGTGTGTGGTCAGTGGCAGAGCTACTGCTGGTGCTGCAGATGCAAAGCACGGGGGCCCAGTATAGGAAAGTGTGGGGTAGAGGGACCTTGTAGATATACTGGGGCAGTGTAGTCATCATCTCCACCAGTGTGGGGCAACCAATGTCTTTACACAATTCAGTTGTACTTTTGAAAATAAAACCATTTAAAAAAGGTCATATCATAATAATTCAATTTTCTAATAAAAAAATGAGTGGCCTATTGTGTAGAAAAATCCCAATGAAGTGAGGGAGGGTCTGGGGTTGTTTACTTGTCCTCTGTATTTACCTTGTGATAAACATTATAAACTATTGTATATCTGAAATATTGTTTTTACTATAATTCAATTGACGGTAAAACTAGCAAAGCGAATAAAGATAAGTGGATGCCGTCCCCCCCAATACCTGTCTCTTGACATTTTTGACTTGCAGCAGTCTGTACAGCTCCTGGGTCCTAGTACTCTGCTGGTTATAGGTATCCACCGCAGAGCGAGCCAGGGCTAGGGGCTGCGGACGGGTGTCAGATAGAGGGGCTGCGAGGACAGAGGATGCCAGGGACAGCACCAGGACCCCCGGGAGCAGCATGGTCATGGCTGGTGGCAGTGAGGGCAGTGAGGGCAGAGCTCAACCTCCCCAGGGACGCAGCAAATAGCACAAGGGTCAGTGAACTTGTCTTATCAAGAGGACTATGGATGGAAACATAACAGAGAGTATGGGACAGGGTCTGTAATAATCAGCAGAAGCCCACCTACCCTGCACTCTGAGGTTATTATTATTACATTATTATTAACATTACTACATTATTATTAATAATACCTTATTATTACTACATTATTATTATTATTATTATTATTCTATTACTAGCAACTTGCCCGGCAATAAAATTTGAATCCTGGCATTGCAGTTTGCAACACATTGCAAGCCTCGCCACCAACCCACCTTAACGGGGCTTGCGATGAGCGCCTTCGGTGATCATCATGGGCCTTACAATGATAGCCTTTGGTGCTCATTGCGAGCCTCTTCCTCCCTCTACTTGACGGGAGGTGCTCAATGCGAGCTTCTCCACCCTCTACTCCCTTCCCTGTGTCTCTTTCCCCCCCTGTCCCTCCCCTCCCTCTACCTTTCCCCCTCTACTTGATGGGAGGCGCTCATTGCAAGCTTTTCCCCCCGCTACTTCCTCTCCCTCCCCCATCTCCTGTGTCTCTTACCCTCCTCTCTCCCTCCCTTGTGTCTCTCCCCCCTCCTCTCACTCCCCTGTCTTTCTCCCTCTTCTTCCTTCTCTCTCTCTCCCCGGTCCTCTCCCTCCCCTGTGTCTCCAACCTCTCCCTCCACTGTGTCTCTTCCCCCTCCCTCCCCTGTGTCTCTTCCTCCCCTGTTTCCCCCCTCCTCTCCCCTCCTCTGTGACTCTTTCCACCCCTCACCATCCCCTGTGTTTCTTCCCTCCCTCTCCTGTGTCTCTTCCCCCCCCCCTCCTGTGTCTCTTCCTCCCTGTGTGTCTCCCCCCTCTCCCTCCTGTGTCTGTGTTTTGTGGATGAGTGTGTCTGTGTATGTTATGAGGAATGTATGTGTTTAGTGGTAGTTGTTAATGAGTGTGCACTTATGTTGGAGATGACTCTACATGTGCGCCTTGCGGATGAGGATGAGTTGTGTGTTTTGGTGAAGTGTGTGTAAGATGTCATAGATAAGTGTATATGTGAGTTTGTGTAGTAAATGAGTGCGTGTGCGTGTGGGGGATGAGGGTGAGTAGGTGTGTGCTGGGAATGTATATGTTGGGGATAAGTGGGCCACTCGGCAGCTCCTCTCCCCTCAGCACACCGGGGCACCATGAACTGCCGCCCAGGGGTGGAGGTTGTGGGAGGGAGCCGGTCTCACCTCATGCATGAAAATACAGCCGCACTTTATCGATCACAGAGGCAGTGAGCAGGGAGGCTTTGGCGCTCATTGCAAGCCTCTGGGTTGATTAATTTTTGGTTGTCAGAGCCCCTTTATCGGCTTTTGGCGCTCATTGCGAAGCTCTCCCCTGGTGTAATTCTGCTCCTCTGAGCACCCTTGGCGCTCCTTGTGAGGCGTGCAGTGAACGGCTTTGGCGTTTATTGCGATACTGTGGTGTGGTGTTTTGTCATTTTTTCTGTATATGTATTTTTGTAATAATAATTAATTAATTACTGAACTGATAAATTAATATACTTTACCTATTTGTAATAAATATATGCAGCAACCGATCTGCTGAAGAGCTAAGTCTCCCTGAGTGAGATTGGGAGCACCAGACGGGGACCCTTGCTCACTGTGCCTCAGGGAGTTCAGCCACCCGTCACTGAAGAGGCCCATAGAGGCTGAAACACATGTCTAGGGCAGGGGTGTCCAAACTCGGTCCTGGAGGGCCGCACCCAGGCCTGGATTTGTGGATATCCTTACTGCAAGCAGGTGAGACTATTGTTTTTTCCGTCATCCCGATTGACTCACCTGTGCATAGAAAGGAAATCCTCAAATCCAGGCCTGTGTGTGACCCTCCAGGAACTGGTCTAGGGTTTGCTGTTTCTCCTGTTCTGGGTAGAATTGCCTGGTATTTCGGGGATGGATCATTCTAGTGAGTGGGACCAGACTGATATATTACAGGATATTTCTCCCTGTGAAGGGCACACGTGGCTCTCAGCGTGGGTTATCATGGCCATAGAACTAATCTATTAAGATTACTTGGTTCTCGGACTTAGCTCTTCTGACTTTGCTAATGCTAAAGAATAGGCGCAGCTCTGGAAGATCCTGTGGTTGAGGATGGGAGGAGGTAATGATGGAGGATGAGAGGTGAAAGCTGTGAGCTCAGTGGGCAGTTTGGGGCGTATATTGAGACAAGACTTGAGATATAAGGAGGAACATTGCGGGTGTTTAGGATTTAGATCTTTTTCCCCATGCAGGATGGGAGGCCGTATAGGGGGAGGCCGAGAGAGCAGTTGATGATGAGCGTTGGGTAAGGAGGATGAGACTGGCTGCAGCATTTGGAATAGACTGGGATCCCAATAAAGCGGGTGTTGAAGTAGTCAAGAGATAATCTGGAGTTGGAGACCGTAAGATGTTCTGAGTGATAAGATTTAGAGGATGAGGTCCGAGTCCGGAGCGACACCACACCATGGAAATGTTGGGTGATGCCAACAGAAATGGAAATGTCCTGAATGAATGCCAACCAGCTGTTAGATAGACCTGTCCTGGCATGAGATGGTAAGGAGGATGGTAAGATTGAAGAGGAGGGCCAGGATTGGATATCATAAGGGTAAAGATGGTTATCAAACCCAATCACATTACCCAGAGAGGATGTTTAGACTTAAAAAAACGAAGGAGTAAGGACGGAGCCGTGAGGTTTCTCGACATACAGTGGTAGTGGAAGAAAGTAGGTGCCAACCATGAGAAATATGTGTCACATATCTAGGGAGGGAGAGTGTGCCGGAGGAGTGGGTGGGCTATTGTGTCTAAGAGTAAGAAGAGCGCCATTGACTTGACAGTGGTTGGCTTAGATGTTAAAGGGATGTGGAAGGTTCCTGTGTGTATATAATATCCCAATGTATCTATTAACTTTCATGTACTTTATTTTGTTTAAGAAGTGCTTATACGTTTTGTATTTACTGCCTAAAATCAAACAAATAGTCCCTGTATGGGTCTGCCCACCGGAGCTCACGAAGACTCCGACACTGTAGTACTTGCTGTGTCATGCTAACCAATCAGTGGCCATCTCTCGGCAACATACTGCTGAGACATGGTGCTGATAGGTTAGGACACTACACTGCACATCCAGCCCTACAGAGTTTGTGTCTACATATGCTGCAGTGTGCAGACTCATACAGGGACTATTTGTTTGATTTTGACAGTAAAAACAGGTCTTATAAGCACTTCTTAATAAAACAAATAGTCCCTGCTTGGGTATACCTTCTGTAACTCATGAAGACACAGACTGGGTAGTACTGGATGTGTAGCATCTCGTACTAACCAATCAGTGAGCATCTCTCAGCAACATACTGCTGAGAAGTCTTCCTTACCTGCTTCCTCTCCAGTCTTTTTTTTCCCCTAGACGTCATTACCAGTCTGCTATTTACAGTATGCTCGTTTTGAGAAGTGGATTTGCCAAAGATTTTAAAAATTAGCCTGTAGTTTCTTAACTGAAGTTCGAAGAGAAAGTGACGGAGTAAAACCCTGAAACACACAGCCGCTGCTAATGTTGTTAATATAATTATATATTTAAAAAATATATATATACTCACAAGAGAGGAAACTAGAATGGCTTCTTGCACGGCCTGGTCCCACCCGAGTCTGGATTACATTGGGCTGGAGATGTTGGTATGGAAACTGCTGGGTAACCGGAGACTTGCCCTCATGCCAAGGGTGCAGAATACTAATGCAATGCCCAGTGATCAGGCGCAAGGGACTTTGCACAATTCAAATTGTATATTTTAGATATTGGATTAAAGCGACATGGAAGGTTCCTGGATATTAGTAGATATATATATACTGGCGACTTGCCCGTCAAAAATGACGGCAATGAAATTGTAAGGTAGCTAATGCTGTTTGGTGTATAATAATGAAATATATAACACATTAATAAATGAATATACTTTACCTATTTTCAAGCATTGTGTTGAAGAGCTGGCAATCTGTTTTGATGTTGCTGCAGCATTAGTGGTGTGGAGCTGCTGTGTAAACATGATGAATGTGTGCAGTGTAATAGTGTGCGTGCGCGAGACCAAACTGTTAGCGTAGTTGTGTACTTCCGCATTGGCGTAAAATGGCAGGTAATGTGTGGTATGCGTCTTAGTGGAATATCCGTAGGTCTTTTGTGGTGTTTTGCGAGTTTAGGGTGCTGTAGCCTCGTTTTCGTTTTTTTCGGCGGCCATTTTTTCTCTCACTTAGAGAATTTTCGAGTGTGTAAACTCTTTTATTTTGAGTGAAATGAAGGTGTAAGTTGCTTTGTTGAGGTCCTGGATGCCCCCTCTTGCTGTAGGTAAGCTTTTTATGTATGTGCCGTCTGTATTTATTGTTTTTTTATATAATGTAATGTTCGCGAGTTGCGTCGGATTATTGCGAGGTCGTAATGTGTGGTAACGTGTCTCGTATGTTGTTTGCGTTGCAAGGTAAAGTTTGCGAGGGTCGTAGTTGCTGGCAAGGAGCGCCTTCGTCGCTCCATGCCAGCAACTGAGGCCCTCGTCCGCGTCCCACGCTTCACGAGGGCCGCAGCTCGCTTCGTGAGCCCACAAGCGTTAGCAACAACTCGTATGCTCACAACTATTTATGTGATATTATACTAGCGACTTGCCCGTCAAAAATGACGCCAATAAAATTTGAAGCCATGGCAATGCTGTTTGGCACACAATGTAAGGCGTTTGCTCCTCTGAGGACCTTCGGCGTTTGTTGCGAGCCTCTCCCTTCAGGTACTTCAAGTTTCCTGCTTTGCAACGATCACCTTCGGCGCTCATCACAAAGACATATATATAAGTACAGTGTAAAATATAAAATGTATTTAGTACAGTGAACAGATTAATAACAATCCCTTTGGATTTTCCTGCATCAGAAAATTTACAGTTGGGCTGTTGTCGTAAAATGGCAGATTTTTTCTATGTGTTCCTTGGCTCGCAAGCATTTTCCGCCTGTTGTAATGGTATATCAGGTATCTCCTGGCGAACTCGTACGTGCCTGCCGGTGATTTGCGCGCCACGGTCTCTTTTAGCCTCGGTTTCATTTTTTTGGTCCGCTATTATTTTTCTCGCTTGGCCGATTTTTGAGTGCTGAAACTCGGGAAATTTGCATGCAACCTCACTCCCAGGCGTCGTGGCGCCCCCCAGCCGTGTGTGAGTGTTTTTTTACTCTATTTTTTTTTATTTTGTCTTCGATTAGATGACAACCTTCCATGGAAGATATGCAGTACTCCCTTGGCCAAAGTAACAATCGTTATTAAGGAAATTCCTTAACATACAAGACTTGTTGGAAGGTTGTGTCATACTTGTGCCCACTATGCGTTTTGCTTCAGGTCATACTTCTACCCGCTATGCATTTTGTGTTGGGTCATACTTGTGCCCACTACGCGTTTTGCCATACTTGTGCCGACTACGTGTTTTGCTACACTTGTGCCGAGCGTTTTGCTATACTTGTGCCAACTACGCGTTTTGCATTATGTCATACTTCTACCCACTATGCATTTTGTGTTGGGTCATCCTTGTGCCCACTTAGAGTTTTGCTATGACCTTCCATAGAATATAAAATCTATGTTTTTGTATAGGATTGTTGGAATAAATATATTTAATATGCTATTACAAAATTTTAGACATTCGCTGTTATGTGGTTTCTAATTTGTTTGCAGAACTGAGATATTCGTTAAATAAAGAGGTTTGTGGTCAGAGATTCCATCTGTGGTAACGCTTTTGGGAGACACTGAAGGGAGCAGACTATTAAGTGATTTATTGTTGTTGTTATTATATATTTTTTATGTTCCTTTACTACTCTGAGGAGGCAGATGACTAGAAATACCTGGGTACTACCCGGGATCAGCATCACACTGCGGTGCCTATCCTACTGGAGACCAACATATTGAGGTTAGCTGGGCCTATGAAAGTCACAGTGAGCGGATAAAAAGGTGTAGTGGGGGGTCGTGAGGAAGATGTGCGGAGGGTCTGTAGAGAAATTATTCCAACCCAACCCACCAAGACCATCGAGCACATTACAGCATTAATACTGGCTTATTTTATGGTGTCTTTTGACCTGTTAGAAGGACAATGATGTCACAAATTTGTTATCCTCCATTTAGAGCAAACATTGCATTTTTGTTTGCATGAAATATGAATGCTGTAAGAATTATAAAATTTTCTCTTAATCCATGAAAAAAAACATAAAGGCTCCCTCTCCCCTATATGAGGGCAGATTTGTGACTTCCTGAGATGTTTGAATACCCTAACTGCACAATGGGAATCTGGCATCTAATATTGCAAGTGCTTTCAATAGGAGTAATAGAAAGCTCAGGACACACCCTCCCGTGAAAATAGGATAGGGAATCACTTGAGCAAAGATAGCTGTTGTAAAAGATAATTACATATAAAAACTGAAAATGTAAAGGTTGCGTTTATTATTTGACCAGTGGTCCTTTAACCCTTTCATAATTTTACAAGCCTTTTACAGACATGATTTGCTCACATATAATATTACACGCATCATTTGACACAGATTCACATTAAAATAAATAAGCAGGATTTTTACATTTATTTTAATAATGCTTACAACCCCCCGAATCAGATAAACTTCACAGAGTGCAGAGCCACAAAAAACTTTAAAAGTAAAAAAATTAGAGCAAACAGATATATAATCCTGAAGCCGTCTAGTTTGGCGAAACGCGTGGTGTTATATAACCCAACACATTTCAACCAAATACCAACTTTTATTTATAACACGGTTACAGGTCTTTTGACTGTTTTTTGGTCCTGCTGTGTTTTCTTTTAGGATTTAAACTCTTTAGCTTTTCTCTACTGTTCGGTTTTGCAAACTATGCACTTTTTAATACAACATTGAGTCAGAGGCATTTGTCATTTTGATGATAGTCCTATATGTCATCTCTGGTGATAAACCTGTATATCATCTCTGGGGTTCCCCAACAAGTATTGACTGTTATTTCCACAGATTAGACTGGATACTGTCTGCATATCTCTATCACTTTAATACATGAAAAATTATACAAAAGTAATTACAGTAAATTTTCCCGTATGACATTCGTCTTTTACATAAAAACATTTAGATTTACGAGAGAGAGAAAAAAAGACTGTAAACACTAGGACACACACACAGTACTATGTGATACACATGAATTATTTCACATTTACACCATTACAGAGATGTTTGTTTCACGCGTTTTGCTGCCAGCAGTCTTCTGTGGCACTAAAACTTTTGTAAAAGTTTTAAAAATTCTATTTTTTTTCTACAAAAACCCCCAAAAACATTTAATCATTTCGATTTGGCGAAAAGGAACCAAAAATTACAAAATTATAAGACAGTGCTGTTATGCAAAACCCGTCAGTGCAAGCGGTTCGGCACAGGAGCGGGTGCACCATTGGCGGATTCGAATTATATACGGATTAGAATCTCTGGAATACTCACCGTCGTCTCCGAAAGGCTAATCATCCTGGAACATTAAATATTTATTAAAACTGTGATCATACAATCACATATATAGTTGTGATGTTGGTAACGCAGTTGTGTCCCTCACAAAGTGTGGGCGCAACTGTGAGCCTTGCAAAGCGAGGTGAGCCAGCGGTGGCGGCACACATGCGAGCCTTGCAAAAGCAAGGCTAAGCAGCCGTGCAGCACACATACCGTTACACACACCGTCACAAATGCGTCACACTTTGGTGCTCATTGTAGCCAGCGGCGCCGTCACATGTGTGAGCCTCTCAGAGCGAGGCGAAGCAGCAGCGCAGTACTTAGGCTGAAATTTAGCATTATTCGTACGCCATTTTGTTCCTCTCTTAGGCGATTTTCGAGTGACTAAATACGCCAAATATGGGTGTAATTTGCTTGCAACCTAACTTTAGAAACCCACCAAAACAAAATAACATGTACAAAAAATTATTATAAAACACACACACAGCACAGGGGGAGACACAGGAAGCCTGGGAGTGAGGTTGCAAGTGAATTACACCCATATTTGACTTTTTTCGTAATTCGAGAATCACTTAAGCGAGGAAAAAAAATGGTGGACAAAATACACAAAATTTCAGAAACAGAATGAAAACAAGGCTCAGCAACGCCAGGCGTGCAACCCAACGGCAGTCAGCTTGTAACACACAAACATTCAGCACACAGACGCTTTGCGTGGTGCTCGCGATGAGCGCCGAAGGTGATCAGTGCAAAGCAGGAAACTTGAAGTACACGGGGGGGGGAGGAGAGGCTCGCAAACAGCGCCGAAGCAGGACCAAAAGCCTCACATTGTGTGGCAAACAGCATTGCCAGCCTTACAATTTTAATCCCGTCATTTTGGATGGGCAAGTTCCTAGTTAAATGATAATAGCAGGAGTGGATAAACATGGGGGATAGACCATTGGCATTGATATATACTGATATTTCTGAATATTTTGTCCCAGAAAGGCCAATCAACGGGGAGAAATGTAACATTTATAAAAACTCTCTTCATACAATTAATTGATAATAACAATAAAAATAAATCAGAATATGGTGGCTCTTTTCAGGGAATGCGTCTACATAACGTAGAAGGGAAAGTGATGTTCTCTAAAGTGGTGCATATGTCAGACCAACATACACTTACTGACCATTTACTGGAGCATATCTTATACTACAGTCAGTAAGTCATAAATCCTCACAGCTGATCACACTGATCACGTAACATAAAGCCACCATTGCTTATGGACATTTTTATTAACATAACTATTGATTAAATCAGTTACTGGGATAAAATAACGGTGCTCCGAAAACAATATGTTTGAAAAGACGATAATGCTACATCATAAATACATACCAGTCCAACAATGATTATCTGGCATTCTTAGTTCCAATGCCTTACACAGATTAACCAATTTGCTGGTCTGGCAAAATGGTTAATCAGGCAAAGCCACCCGATATCACAGATGCAGGGGCCGTCCAGAAGTCCCCCACCGAAAATACCCAACCTGGAGAAGATCCAGACCAAGGACAATTGGAAAAAGGGTGGTAATACCACAGCTGCACAAGGGCAACCCCAACAGCTGCCGCAAGAAGTTCCCACTGAAAATGTGTCAAGATTTTTGGAGGCGCCGGACTATCCAATACCAGATAATCAGTGCTGTACCTGTAGAAGTTTTTGTATCACATTATTATTATTATTGTTTATTTGTAACGCGCCAACATATTCCGTAGCGCTATACATACGTTTAGCTACAGGCAATGACAAGTTCAAGATTAATATATTGCAAAGAATGGAGGGCCCTGTCTTTGAGCTTGCAATCTGGTGTCCATAGCGCTCTCCCTAAAGCACCGCGCAGGATTGAAACTCGCAGACTTACAATCTAAAGGTTGAAGTTTGTATGTGGTACAGTAGGGAGAGATAGTGCTGAGCATGTTAGGGTGGAAGGTTATAGGCTGCTTTAAAAAGGTGCGTTTTTATTGACATTTTGAAGGATTTAAGGCAGGAGAATAGTCTGGTGAAGCGAGGCAAGGAGTTCCAAGAGGATATACTAGAGACGCGGTCGGAGACGTGTAGTAGAAGAGAGGGGGATAGATCTGGTGCTGAGAGGTAGATTTGAGTGTCATCTGCATAGAGATGATAATGAAACCCAAAAGAGTTTATTAGGGTACTGAGTGAGGATGTGTAGATGGAGAAGAGGAGGGGGCCTAGGACTGATCCATGGGGTACGCCAATAGACAGGGGGTGAAGAGAAGAAGAGGTGCCGGAGAAGGAGACGCTAAATGATCGTTCTTGGAGGTATGATAAGAACCATGAGAGAGCAGTGTCTCGAATGCCGAGGGTGGAGAGAATGTGGAGTAGAAGCGGATGGTCAACTGTGTCAAAGGCGGCATAGAGATCCAGAAGAAGCAAAATGGAAAAGTGTCCTTTAGACTTGGCGGTGACAGGTCATTGGTGACTTTTATGAGGGCTGTCTCAGTGGAGTGTTGGGGCCGAAAGCCATATTGGAAGGTGTCCAGAAGAGAGTTAGAAGAGATGAAACTGGTAAGGCGGTTATAGACGAGCCGCTCCAGCAGTTTAGAAGCCAGGGGAAGTAGAGAGATAGGGCGATAGTTAGGTGCAACGTCAGAATCGGATGAGGGTTTCTTGAGAGTGGGTGTAATTATGGCATGTTTTAGAGATGATGGAAATGTGCCAGGGTTTAGGGAAAGGTTGAAGATGTGTGTGAGAGCTGGGATTAGTGTAAATGAGAGGGATGAAATGAATTGGAATAGGATCCAAAAGGACAGGTGGTGAGGTGAGAGGATGATGTTAGGATGGAGAATTCATCTTCTGTTGCGGGGTAAAGTAGTTCAAAGGCGCTGTGGGAATGGGGAGGGGAGTAAATTTGTGTGTTGTTGGTTAGTTGAGAGGGTGGAGTG